>PVIA01003122.1:92342-180683 GCA_004024845.1 Tonatia bakeri
CCCCCTCCCCACTCCTCCTCCTCCTTCTTCCTCCCTCCTTCCCTCTCTCTCTCTCTCTTTCTCTCTCTCTCTCTTCTCCCCACCCCTCTCTCCTAGCTAGTAACCACAGCAAAACATAGCAGTTTTCAAAGTGTGGTCTTGAGATCCCGGGGGCCCCTGAATCCTTTTAGGGAACCATGAAGTCAAAACTATTTTAAAAATCATACTAAGATGTTATTTGCCTCTGTCACTCTCATTCTTCCATGATTGTACAGTGGAGTTTTCCAGAAGCTATGTGACGTGATGATGTCATTACTCTGGCAGCTATGGGAAGTGTACGTGTGTTTTAAAAATTTGTCAGTTTTAATTTCTAGTATTTTAAATATGATAGAGGTAATATAAATACACAAAAGCTCTTTGGGGTCCTCAATAATTTTTAGTAATGTAAAGGGGTCACAAGACCAAAATGTTTGAGAACTGCTAATCTAGCAAACAAACAACTCTAAGTTTACTAGGTGTTTAAAAAGCATTAAAAACCTATCATCAGCCTTTATACTGAAACATAACTTGTGTTCGACCTGATCTTTTCTAGCTCTTTTACTGACTTTTTCCATTGTTTGACAATATCCTGCCCTTCTATTTTTCTTTTATTCTTGGAACAGGTGTTAATGAAAGAACTCTTCCAACACCATCCTCAATCCCCCTCTGCTTTTTAATTTTGCCCAAGAGCAAGAAAGTATTAGAAGTATGCAATCAAGCACCCAAATGCTCCAGTAAAAATAATTACATCAGAAAACAAACTCCAGTCTAATATAATGAATGTACCTAAGAAACTGACTTCAGCCCTGGCTGGTGTGGCTCAGTGGATTGCGCACCGACCTGCAAACTGAAACGTTGCTGGTTCCATCCCCAGTCAGGGCACATGCCTGGGTTGTGGGTCAGGCATGTTGGGGGCGTGTGAGAGGCCACCAATCAATGTTTCTTCCGCGTGTACTTCGATGTTTCTCTCCCTCTCTTTCTCCCTTCCCCTCACTCTAAAGAAGAAATAGAAAGTTTCTGTAGTAATCCCGGGGAAGACAAGGTAGTCCTCATGCACAACAGAAGCTGTAAACAGAAGGGGAAAAAAAGAAATTGACTCCATTATTTCCTACCTGGAATGAATTGATATGTAACCAATCATATGTGACGTATCTAGTATCTTTATGGTCTGTGTGTGCTTTCTGTGACAGGAGTTAACGAAACTGATAGAAATGACTGGATTTAAATCTGTCATCTCTCAAAGTCACATTTCACAATATGTATTGATCAGAAGTCTTTCCCTGAGGTTGTGGAGCCAGTTCCCTGTCCAAGGCAGAGGCTGGTCTCAGTGGTTGTGCAAGTCTGGGGAGAGGGGGAGGCCAGCATGCCGTCGGCTAAGAAAGGGGAAGGTGTGAGGCCGGTGGGGTCCAGGCAGACACCCCAGTGAGAGACAGACACACTGACTTGTGGCCAGCGAGATGTGTGCACGGCTGAGACCAAATGTGTTATTAGCTATCTATGAAATGTGTGTAGGTGTGTGACTGTGTGTTTTCTCTGTGACACATGTCTATTACCCAGTGACACGTAGGGCCACGTCAGTATGCAGGCCCGCGCTGCTTCTGGCAGGTGTTTCACATACGTGAGATGAATGGGCTCACGGCTTTTCACAGATGGAATCTCTATCTCAAAGTACTTCCTGCCGTTGTCCCAGGACCTGGAATCTCTTTGATTCACTGGGTGGAGACACTGTTTTCAAACGTCCTGAACGGAAATGTAAACATTGTACTGATAATGTTAACAGTAATTAACACCTCAGAGAGGAGCTGTTGGTCCGGGAGCCCTTGACAGTGAGCAGGTACCCAGAAAGGATGGGGCAGATACGCTGTGAGTGCTGCGGCAGCCCCGCAGGGAGGCCTAGGCAGGGGCAGGGCCTTCAGGTAGGAGCCGGGTTTGGGGACAGAGTTGGCCTCATCTGTTTCCCAGGCTCCAGTGTCCCAGAACAAGCCTCTATACCTTTTCACGGAGGCGTGCCACTCCCTCCCCCAGATGTATTAAACACATACCACATACCCTCCCCCTGACAGGCACACAACACAGAGTTTAGTGTCCTCTTGCCCTTCACACTCATCCGTGTATATTTCATATCACATGTATTTCACCACGTTTCCCTCCCCTGCTTCCTCCCTTCCCCGATGCCTGTCTTGAACATTGTGTTCATTTTCCCCACGTGCTGCTGGCACAGACGGTACTGATCATCACGTACCGAGAACCCCCAAATCCCGAGTATCAGGAGTTCCAGAATCGTCTGCTGACCAGAGCCCGGGAAGATTTTGGTGTGGAGCTGGCCCCCTCCCTGGTAAGTAGATCTCCCTTTCCTGAGAATCAGGCCAGGCTTTGAGGGAAGGCTCTTCTCCCTGACTCAGCAGTAAGCTGTGGTTGTGTAGCCAGCTCTACTCTGGGGGCTGTCCGCTTCCACCCAGGATTTTCCTTCTGCCCTAGTGTCCACTGAGGTAGGGATGGCACCTTAGGAGTGAGAGGAGGGAAGAGATCAAAGCACAAGAGCGAAGAGGTAGAAGGAGGCCCCAGCTGTGGGCAGGGGCGCTGGGGAGGGAGCCTGGCAGGGCGTTCGTGGAGCACTGCTGAAATTGCCACCCTCAGATGAACCTCATCGCCGGCTGCTTCTATGATGGGATCCTGCTGTATGCCGAAGTCCTGAACGAGACAATACAGGAAGGGGGCACCCGGGCGGATGGACTTCGAATTGTGGAGAAAATGCAGGGACGGAGATACCATGGTAATAAAGAGGGTCAGACAGAGCCCAGAGGGCTGCCGTTAGGCTCAGGAGTGGAGTGGGCAGGAGAGAATACAGGTGCTGGGGCGGGAGGAGCATTAGTAGGGATCAGAGAGCCTGGCAGAGGTGGACACATGTTAAAAGCTGGGTCAGGGATGGACCCTGAGGTAGCTGGAGGAACTGTGGAGATCGGAGAGGGGCCTAGGTTAGATCTCGAAGTAAGGGCTACACTTTTCTGTCTTAGGTGTAACTGGACTGGTTGTTATGGACAAGAACAATGACCGGGAGACTGATTTTGTCCTGTGGGCCATGGGAGACCTGGATTCTGGGGACTTTCAGGTGATGGGGGAGGAGACAAGGGGGAGAGTGTGGGCCCTGCAAGTTTAGCCTCCCAGGGTTCAGTGGGGACCAAATCAAAGGTACGAGAGGCAGGGACTTATCTTCTCAGCTGGAGCTGCACCCTGGGTGGGTAGGAGGTTGGGGAGAAAACAGTCAAATTACTGGGGTCTGGGGGAGGAGCCGGGGGAGCAGGCCCGTGGGCCCAGTTCTCTCCTTCCTCACAGCCTGCAGCCCACTACTCAGGAGCCGAGAAGCAGATCTGGTGGACAGGGCGGCCTATCCCCTGGGTGAAAGGGGCGCCCCCCTTGGACAACCCCCCCTGTGCCTTTGACTTGGACGACCCATCCTGTGATAAAAGTGGGTGTGTGCAGGGGCTGGGAGCAGTCCTTTCTCCCTTTGTTTCTGTTCTTCTCCCGCGCCTCACTGACGCCCCCCACCTTAGCCCTGCTCTTCCCTCTACTTCTGAGCCCCCTCGTCACTTCTTTCCCGCGAGAGGTCTGTCTACGCCCTGCGCCCTGAGCGTCACCCTCCCCGTTCCTCCAGCTCCACACACAGTCTTTCTCAGGGTCCCACTCTCCCCTTTAGCTCCACTTTCAACTCTGGCAATTGTGGCTCTGGGCACGGGAATCACCTTCATCATGTTTGGTGTTTCCAGCTTTCTCATTTTCCGGTGAGTTCTGTGCTGTCCACTGACCTGCTCCCCCCACCCCCATTGCCGCACAGCCTTCTGGCTGAGGCCAGGGCCCTGTACCGAGGGTGGGGGCAGGCCTCCTAACTCGGTGGTTGTCTCTTGGATGTCATGTCCTCCTCTGTAGCGTTTCCTTTAGTTGTCTTTTTAGCCTCCGTGTTGTCTTTCCACTTTTGGTTCGAGACTGTGTGTGCTAACTAGTGATTTTGAGTGGGGTCTCACAAGGGCAAAGGTGGATTTCCCATGGATGCTACCATTTTAAGAAAAACTTCTACTACCTTTGGCCTCTGTGTTTCTAAATGGGCCCAGGACAGCATTAGGTGCATCAACGGTGCAACCTTCTGTCTCAGTCCTGTGTCTCGGGTGCGACAACTGCAGCTTCAGGAGCTGCCGGGAGGCCCCTGCACCCTACTGTTGGTTTGTGGGGTGGTAGGATCGGGCTTGCCAGTCAACTGAGGTGTGCAGTCCTTACAGAAAGCTGATGCTGGAGAAGGAGCTGGCCAGCATGTTGTGGCGCATTCGCTGGGAAGAGCTGCAGTTCGGCAATTCAGAGCGGTATCACAAAGGTGCAGGCAGTCGCCTCACGCTGTCACTGGTGAGCCCCTGTCTCAGCTGTCCCTCTGTTTTCCTCTGAGTTCCTGTCCTCTCCTACCCTGGACCTTTCCCAGCACATCGGCCTGTAATGATAGCCCCTGCGCCACCACCGCCATCTAATGTTCCTTTCATCCTTCCGCCTCCATGTTGCCCTTGGCCCCAGCGGGGATCCAGTTACGGCTCGCTTATGACAGCCCATGGGAAATACCAGATCTTTGCCAACACCGGTCACTTCAAGGTGAACAGTCATCGCTTGTTCTGGTCCCCACCATTTCATCCTGTCTCATCCCCATCTGTCGCCTCTTCCCATGAACCTCGGCCCCACATAACCCTCCTCTCTAAGTCCAGCTGAGCTCCTCGGTGCTCTCACAGTCCTGCAGTGTTCCTAGCACACATAAACACCTGCTGATGCTAATTTTTCCTTTCCCCCTTTTACTCCCACTATCAGGGGAATGTTGTTGCCATCAAACACGTGAATAAGAAGCGTATCGAGCTGACCCGGCAGGTTCTGTTTGAACTCAAACATGTACGTAAAGGTGTACGGGTTGAGGGCAAGGGGTAGACAGGGATGGGGAAGAGAAAGGGGAGGACTGTGGAACAGTGAAATTGGCTGGGAGGGCAACGGCTTCATTTAAAAACCACATGAAGTTGTAGGTACAGTTAGGAGAAAGGTCCTCCCATATAGTGGGAGATTTCTCTAAATTATAGCTTTCAATTTTCTTCTACTTCCCTTTTTTGTTTTCCTAGATGAGAGATGTTCAATTCAACCACCTCACTCGCTTCATTGGTGCTTGCATAGACCCTCCCAACATTTGCATCGTCACTGAATATTGTACTCGTGGGAGTTTGCAGGTGAGGGATAGGTGGGGCTCACGGGGGTGGGGAGATAGGCCCAGAGCTACACTGACTCTGTGCAGGTGACAGCTAGTGGGACTGGGATAGTCACATAATCTATTTCATGTCACTTGCCAGGATATTCTGGAAAATGACAGCATCAACTTGGACTGGATGTTTCGTTATTCACTCATTAATGACCTCGTCAAGGTGAGTCTTCTCCATGCCTCTTCAAGAGCTTGTCCACTTTACAATGCCTCGGTTTTTCTGTCTTTGCTTATGACTTTTCCTTCTAGCCTCTGACAGTCCCACACTCTCCGTATCCCCTCTTCTTGTTGTTGGGTAATAATGGATAAGCAAAGGGTCTGGGGCTTTTCATGGGGGAGATGAGTTTTATCTGCCACAAAAAGTCCTGTACTTGTTAAGAGACATTTCAGATCTCTCTTTCTGTTTGTTTGTTTGTTTTTCACCCTCCAAGAGCTTATATTAGAATCCCGGAGCAGGGAAAAGATGAATGCAGTCTCCAAAAATATTTCTCTCTTTTTTCCATCATTTACTCTCTGACCAGTATTTTGCGAATGTGCTCTTTTGGTGTGAAAAAATGAAATGTAAAAAATATTTACTAGTAAAACTAAGCAACTAAGGAACATTATACTAAACCTTTGTTGTCTTCTGATATCCTAGGTGTCAGCTAGTTTCCGGTGGCCCAGAGGTCCGTGGATTTGCGAGGGTGTACATTTGGGTCTTGCAGGGGTTGGACAGGCGTTGAGAAGCGTGTGCCAGAGCCAGTTAGCTAGACTAGGGCATCCTTTGTCCCAGACTTGAAGCTGGTTTGATTTCTCTGCTTAATTCTCATGAGATCATTTTTTAAAAAAATTTTTTGTGTGTGAAAGCTTGCCATTACGTGATGAAAATATAAAGAAGATAAAAAGTCGATGCGGTGCCCAGCTGGAGGTGTGCTGATAAATATGAGAAAAACATGACTCCAGGAAAGTAGTCTGGAACAAAGTCAGGAGCCCGATCACTGCACATTCACAAATGCGGAGATTCCCCAAAGGTTTCGTTGATGCCGAAAGGAATAAAACAGGAGAGTTCACAGAGACTAGAGCTGTGAATTGTTTCAGTCTCGAGCCTAAACATCAGGCAGAGGTGTTTTGGGTAGCACACAAAAGATGGTATTCTTTTTCCGTGCCATCTGCCCTGGCTTGGGTGGGCCCCAGGGTTTCCTTCGGGGAAGCACCGTTCTGCCTCCTTAGGACCTGCCCTCCTGTCCCCCACAGGCAAAGGTTCTCTCCTCTCGGGCCCACGGGCCGAAGTGTCAGGCTGCTGCATGGGCTTGGTGGCTGTCTCCTACTTTTGTCCATTTTCCAGGATTTTTTTTTTTAATCCAGGTGTTTCTAATTTTCTATTTTCTACACTTCCTTTCTGGTCCGGCACCCTCTCTGGTAGATCGCTTTCCTCCTTCATCCTGACCTGCCTGCCTCCACATGGGTATACATTAAAGTTTACAACTAGTTAGTCTTCCTTGATGCATTGAGGTACTCTCGATACTTGGGTCTCCAGCCATGTCTTTGTAAGTAGTGGCTATGCCTTTGAGGCCGCCACGGGTGTCATGTCATTCTTGGAGTTTACCCTCATAGTTCTGTTTCCTTCCCTACTCAGAAGATTGACAGGCTAACAGTTGATAGCTCCCCTTGGCCCCTGTCTTAAGCATGTCTCCGGTCCCTGGTGCCTGAGCACCAGGAGACTGCATTTGGTACAATGAAGGGATGACTCTCCTGTTCCGCCTGCTTCCTTGTGTGGGAACTGCACAGGAGGCCTTCCACAATTAGCGTACTGTGTTTGTGGTCCCAACACCTTCTGACAGCTAGCTAATGCCCATCTCATGGACAGGCAGTCCCCTAAACCAGAAACTTGCTCTATATCCTGCAGGGCATGGCCTTTCTCCATAACAGCATCATTGCATCCCATGGGAGTCTCAAGTCCTCCAACTGTGTGGTGGATAGTCGTTTTGTGCTCAAAATCACTGACTATGGCCTGGCCAGCTTCCGATCAACTGCTGAACCTGATGACAGCCACGCCCTCTATGCCAGTGAGGCCTCCCCTCAACCCCCATGCCCACTTTTGTATTGCTCCTCTAGCCCCGGTCATGTCCACCTAGGGAGGGTAGGATAGGGAGACGGAGTGACAGTAATATGGGCAGCATTATGGGAGAGAGCCCAGGTGGTCTCGGGAATGCCCCTTTTAAGGACTTGGCCAGCCGATTCCCTCTTTTCAGAGAAGCTGTGGACTGCCCCAGAACTGCTCAGTGGCAACCCCTTGCCAACCACAGGCATGCAGAAAGCTGACGTCTATAGCTTTGGGATCATCTTACAGGAGATAGCGCTTCGGAGCGGTCCTTTCTATGTGGAGGGCCTGGACCTCAGCCCCAAAGGTGAGAGTCGATCTACTACGTACAGCCTCCTCCACCTGGGGGGCCCTGTTCTTCATCCAACCCTTCATCACCTTCAGAGATTGTTCAGAAGGTCCGAAATGGTCAGCGGCCATATTTCCGGCCTAGTATTGACCGGACACAGCTGAATGAAGAACTAGTTTTGCTGATGGAGCGATGTTGGGCCCAAGACCCAGCTGAGCGGCCAGACTTCGGGCAGATTAAGACCTTCATTCGCCGCTTTAACAAGTGAGAGGGCACTGAGGGGCAGGGGCTCCCCAGGGATAGAAGCCTCATCAGGCTTCGTGGATGAGGTGGGGTTGGATGGTGCTGAGAGGGCGGGCTGGGTACAAAGTCCTGGCAGTCTTGAGAATCTTCAAGATTGCCATGTGCTGGCCCCCCCACCCCCCATCCAGGGAGGGCGGCACCAGCATACTGGACAACCTCCTGCTGCGCATGGAGCAGTACGCCAACAACCTGGAGAAGCTGGTGGAGGAGCGCACGCAGGCCTACCTGGAGGAGAAGCGCAAGGCGGAAGCTCTGCTCTACCAAATTCTACCCCAGTGAGACCTTTGTCCCCCTTCCTGCCTGTCCCTTTGGTGTTCTGCTCTGTTGGATTGTGCCTCATCATCAGTCTCCTGAGAATTGACCTTCCAACGCTTAGAACCCTGCTTCGTTACTTCTGGCCCCAGTGAGCCTTTCTGGCTAGAGACTGTTTCCATTCTGTCTCCAAGTGCGCTGTGCTGCCTCCTTCTTAGGACAATGGTTTACCATGCCTTTGCTCCAGCTAGTGTGTGTAGGACAGTCCCAACTTGAGACATTTAGCCCCCATCCCCAGGGAGCCCATTCCACACCCATGGACTGTACAGCTTGCCCTGCGCCAGACTATAGTGCCCTCCCAGCCTCCTGCCTTCTCCTCCACCAGGCCCAGTTTTCAGGTTAGAACTAACTCATTTCTTTTCTCATTTCATTTTTTTTGGCTCAAACTGCACCCTGGCTTTCTAGTTCAGTGGCAGAGCAGTTAAAACGGGGAGAGACTGTGCAGGCTGAGGCCTTTGACAGTGTTACCATCTACTTCAGTGACATCGTGGGCTTCACAGCTTTGTCAGCAGAGAGCACCCCAATGCAGGTGAGCACCGTGGTGAGATTCGGAGGTGGGATGGGGACGTGGGGGAGCTTCATGGAGGCGTAGTGATCCTCGATAATAGGAAAGATCAGTTTGTTCTGGAGTTCCCGTACCTCGTTATGGCCCTCCGGCTAAGAATTTTTTTAAAAATATTTACTTATTGTTAGAGCAAGGGGAAAGGAGGGAAAAATAGAGGGAGAGAAACATCAATGTGAGGTCGCCTCTCGTGCGCCCTCAGCTGGGGACCTGGTCCGCAACCTAGGCATGTACCCCGACTGGGAATCCAACCGGCGACCCTTTGGTTCGCAGGCTGCCACTCAATCTACTGAGCTACACCAGCCAGGGTGAATTCTTAGAAAGTTGGATACAAGTCTCAGGGCCTCAACTTTCCCATCCATTAGGTGGTGACACTTCTTAACGACCTGTACACCTGCTTTGATGCCATAATTGACAACTTTGACGTCTACAAGGTGAGAGCTGGGACTGCCCTCCTACTGAGACCCCTTTAAAACCCAGTCTCCCTGACCTCCCCACGCCTTCCCTGGTCCATGGTGTTTCCCCTCCTGAGTCCCCACCCTAGCGCTGCAGTGCCCTCTGCGGACAAATGAGGCTCTGGCACTCTAACTCCATTCCAGCCTAATTTCCTGTGACTCCTCAGGGTTCCCTCCTCGGAACCATCACAAGATTTAGCCCCCATCTGCTACATCTTCCTGGGGGTATAAAAACAGCCTATCCATCTTTCCTTTCATTCCTCTCCAAACATGGGAGAATCATACAGGATGTGGGTACAGAATGGTTTGTTGGGGGTGCGGGGTGAGCTGTGCTGTAAACAGTTTTTGTTGGACTCACTGAGCTAGCACAGGGTGGGCTTTATTGCACTTGGGGGCAGAAACGATTTGGATCTGAATATCGGCTCTGTGACTCATTGTGTGGCCGGGGGCAAGTCACAGGAGGCGCTCCCTATGCCTCAGGGGTATTATTTGTAATACGGGAATACATTTTCTGTGGAAAATGCCTGACATTGTGTAGATAATAAATACCCATTCTTGTCCCTCCCTTTTGCACTTACTCTACTCTCTCCGTTATGACTGGAACAAAGCCTTCCCATAAACCCTTTACTCAGATTCACTAATTTATATAATTTTCCCTATTTGCTTTATTTATTAAAAAATTATGTACATAATTATCTTCTGAACCACTTGAGAGTGACTTTCAGACATAGTGCCCCTTTATCCTAAACAGTTCAGGGTCGAGTTCCTAAAACCAGGGACAGTCTCTTACACAGCTTCAGTAGGACCAATGAAACCAAGCACCTGCTTTCTGCCCTTCGATGGCCGTCTGAGGCCTGTTTCCTTGGGCCGAGTGACCTCCTCCGGCCTCTGTGCTCTTCAGGTCGCCTGTCTCCTTGCTTCCCGCTTCCTGACAGCAGAGCCTATTTGTCCATGTCCTGCTGCACGCAGGGTGTCCATTCACTCAGCAAACGTTCACCGAGTGTTCACTGGGGGCTGGGGTGGAGCAGGAAGATTTTCCCTTGACTCCCACTCCCCCTCTGTTCTCAGGACCATGGCACTTATCTTTCCAGTCAATGTCCTGGCCTCCCAGGCTGTCAGGATGACTCAGTGGTGTCCAGCTAGTTTCCTTCTACTCTTCCCCATTCCCACTGACACAGACAGAAGTGACATGTTAGTCCCCCTCTCAATCAGGTAGAGACAATCGGAGACGCCTACATGGTGGTATCTGGTCTCCCAGGCCGAAATGGTCAACGCCATGCCCCGGAAATTGCTCGTATGGCCCTGGCATTACTGGACGCAGTTTCTTCCTTCCGCATTCGCCACCGACCCCATGACCAGTTGAGGCTACGCATTGGGGTCCACACGGGTAAGGCTCACTCTCACTCCAGCCCCAGTATCCACCTTCCCTAGGCTCTCCCAACCTGTTTCTTCCCATAGGACCCGTCTGTGCTGGGGTCGTCGGCCTGAAGATGCCCCGCTATTGTCTTTTTGGGGACACGGTGAACACTGCTTCCCGAATGGAGTCTAACGGTCAAGGTAAGACATGGGCCCTTGGTCCCAGCTTCAGTCTCAGTCTGTGTTGCCCTTTTGTTCTTTTCAGAGTTTCTCCAAATCTCTGAGTCTGAGACCACAGTTCCTGGCTGCCCCGTCCTGGGACATGTTTAGGTTCTGGGGCATGCGTGCTGGGAAGACGGAGAGTGTCCTGAGGGGTGGCGGTTGGGTAAAGCTCTCTCCGACACCACCAATTCTTCTGTTGCCTCTTTTCTTCTTCTCCACGCCCCCATCCCACTCCAGCCCTGAAGATCCACGTCTCCTCTACCACCAAGGACGCCCTGGATGAGCTAGGATGCTTCCAGCTGGAGCTCCGGGGAGATGTGGAGATGAAGGTGACGGCAGACCAAGGGAAAGGGGTCATGGAAAGGGAGGAGGAAAGTGATTATGAAGACCACTGTGGGGGAAGAGAGGGAGATAAGGGGACTAACATAGAAGAATCTGAAGTTTATCCACTCCTCTGCTCGCAGGGAAAAGGAAAGATGCGAACTTACTGGCTCCTAGGAGAGCGGAAAGGACCTGCTGGACTTCTGTGAACTCCAATTCTTCTCAAGTCAGATAATCTCCTCTGCTGGTGCCTGGGTCAGCAGTGGCTGTCATCTCTCCACATACCGGAAATGGACATCGTCATATGAGACGGAAATCACCCTTATGTGGAAGTTGCTGACCTTTGCAGCTCAGCCTTGTACATATGCCTGCCCCTCTCTGGCCTGGTCCCCTTCTTCCCTACCTTCTGTAAATATCTGTATCTAAACCAGAATATTTTGGCCAATTATAAAAACAACAACAACAACAACAAAACCCATGATGTCATAGGGCAGCTCCAAGGCAAGGTGTTGGGGGTATGAACAAAGAAACTCAGGGAATCACTGAATTAGCAGACTCAGAACCAGAAAGAACCCTTTATGGAAAGCCCCTTCACCAAGTACAAACAGAATTCATTTCCTCCCCACCTCTCCGGTACAGACAGAACTAGACACCTCACTCCCCTCCTCGAGCCTTACACACTTCTACCCGCTTGCCACCCTGCCCTCTTCCCTGACAGCCAAGGGAAGAGAGTTCTCCCAATTGGTAGGAATAATTCTCAAGTTCATAGGGCAAAGGCTGCCCCAGGGACAAAGGCACTGGTGTGGAGAAGCTGCAGTTCTTCCGGAATGGTGTGTCCAGTGTCCTGATATCACTGACACCCTGTAGGAATGCCAGAGTGAGGACAGGTCCTACTCTGCCAAGCCAGAGAAGAACCTCTTCCCCTCCCTCTTCCCCCAACGCTTCCCAACACCTAGTCACACACCGGAAGCTGTGGTGCCCTCTGTATCCAGAAAGTTTCAGGCTGCTCCTTACGGTAGTCGTGAGGCTGTGAGGGAAAAACAACTGAGTGCCTTTGGGCCTGAAGCTCCCTCTCTCAATCTCTGGGTCTACGCTCTCCCACAGCCCCCCGGAGCCCCGCTGCACATGTTGGGTGGGATGGGTTCTCACCTTTGTGGGGGCAGGAGGCCCTGCCTGCGCCAGCTCCTTTTGGTAGTCACGGTGTGTCACAGACTCGGCCTCTAAGTGCTCCCTTGTGGGTTCCTGCTCTGCCCGCACCTCTTTCCTATACAGTGATGGGGGCTTCTAGGCCGTTCTTCCCTGGCTTTTGTCCTCCCCCTCCCCTTTCCCCTTAACCCAGCCCCTCACCAGATCTGGTGGCACAGGAGCATCTCCAGCATGGCTTCACGCTTCCCTGTGGCAGGGCAGGGAGTGAACAGAATGGGGGCGTCTGGTTAAGAAGCAGGCCCAGAAGAAAGAATGTTGAGAAAAGGAAGGAAAATCATGGGGTTTTGCCCTTATACCCACTGGGCAATCCATGGTCCCACCACACATTCCTTCCTGTCCCCCCTGACTGTTGGACTCATTCTGGCCCATTCCCTCAGGCTCCACACCTCTCATTGGCTGCAATCGGTCTTCTGGGGGCTGGTAGGAGTCTTTCTGGGTGGTGCTGTGGGGCATGGGTGCCTGTAGCTGCAGGGTTAGCAGTCCCTGGTGTCCATGTCGGAAATAGAAACTCTCAGAGCCATCCTGCATGCTTGGGACTTGATCCAGGTGGTTGGTGGCTCTCTGTGGGCCCCAAATTGACTGATCGTGATGTCCTTTCTGGTCCCCGCTCCCATCATACACTACTGCCTCCCCCAGGGATCTGGGGGCAGGCAGCCTTTAGGAAAAGGGAGTAGGTCAAAACCTTAATACCTCTTCCTCCCAGTTGTAGAGAAGGCACTGGCCCCGTGGCAATGTTTTGCTGAGAACCTCACACTTCCCTTCATCCTTGGGGGGCTTCCAGGGCCCTCTGGCAGCAGGCTCTGAAACTTGCAAAAATTTCCAATGTTTCTTAGGCTCCCAGTGTTGGTAGTGATTTCCAGAGGCATAATTAGGGACCAGCTCTGACCCTGGATTTCTGGAGCTTGTAAGAGTGTCAGGGCTAAGCTCAGGGCCATTGCCACAGCCTGGACTAGGCCCAGAGTCATGGGCAGGACCACAGCCAGAATCAGGACCAGTGCCTTGACCAGAGCCATGGCCAGAACCAGAACTGGAGGCAAGAACAGGGCCAGCGTTAGAGCCAGTACCAGGGTCAGGGCTAGAGCTAAGGTCATTTATAATACAGGGATCCTGAGCAACACAGGAAACATAGACAGGCTTAAAGCCAATTTTCTCATGGCCTATCGTGTCGGTTAAGTTGGGTCCGGTACAGGGCTTCCCAAGAAGACTATCAGAAGCGGAATCCACGAGAAGGCTTTGCTCAGAAGAGGGTGCTTCGGTCTTTGCAGATAATACAGCTGCTCTGGCAGTGGGGGCGGCTGCAGTGGCTGTTGCGGCTGCCGGGGCCGACCTAGGACCGCCATCTGAAGGAAATGATTCCGAAGAGGACCCCAGTACTCGAGAGCTGGGATATATGTGGGAAGATCTGAAAGAGAGTGAATGCGTCAAAAAGTTGTCAAAAGCTCAGCAGAGGAAGTCTGCAGACTTTCCTGTCCCCTAACACCTGCAGCCAGAGCTGCGGCTCTCACCGCGACTGCGACCGCTCCGTAGAATCAAAGGTCTCCATCTTCAGACGCCAACTACCGGGTTGCCATAGAGACGGCAAATTATTCCAAGAGACTGCGCAGAACCAGAGCTGGGCGGACGTGGGGGGGGGGGCGGGGGGTGGAGTCAGGTGGCCTGCGGGGCGGAAGTCTTAAACCCGGTGTGGTGTGGGAAGTCTGCTTTTCCGTTGGGAGTCCATTCCATCTCATCCCTGCTTTTTAAGGTTCCGCTGATCTAAGGCCTCGGCCTTCATACCTAAGCACAATTATTGGAGGCTTTCTAAGGTGGTTGTGTTGGAGATAAGCACAGGGCTGTGGTATCAGACAAAAGCCTAGTGTATTTATGTAGGGTGTAATAGTAGCTTCCCCTTTGCTCATTCTCAAAATGGGGGGGGGCGTTTTCAAACATTTTTTTTAAACGTCATATTTGTTTTTTTTTTAGGGTTTTATTTACTTGTTTTTAGAGAGAGGGGAAGGGAGGGAGAAGGAGAGGGAGAGAAACATCAATGTGTGGTTGCCTTTCACGTGGTCCCCACTGGGCCCCAAACCAAGCATCTGCCCTGACTGGGAATCAAACCAACGACCTTCAGGTTCGCAGGCTGGTGCTCAATCCACTGAACCACACTATCCAGGGCTGTTTCCAAACATTTTGATGATGAAACACATCAGACAACATCTTCAAGGCAAAATGGTGAGACTCGGGAATTAGAGGGTAGCAGCTTTTTGGGGTGTGTGATTAATTCATCCCCAATAAAAGGCCCTCACATTGGCCACCCTCTTTTCAGATCCTCTTATAACTTGGATTGGCAGCTGGATAAGGGCCAGATTGTGCACATCTCACTCCTAGGATTCAGTCTCTTCATACTCATTGAGGCATATTCTTACTGCTATTTATCTAGAAACTTGACACAGGTGGATCACTACTTGTGATGACTTACAGATCTATAGGCAAGTGCACATTTAACTACAGTATAGGCCTCATTAGTGCCTCTCGCTCAAACCATATTCAAAGGGGATCACCCCTTGAATCAGTTTCCTTTATTATTTGTGGTATAAATCTGTCTATATATTTACGACAGGGACCCAAAATTGAAGGAGAGCAAGTTTATTAGCCTCACACGGTCCCTTTCCCCTACCCCATCCAAGATCCAGGTCCGGGGTCCTTAGTCCGTTGGTAGGTTCAACCTGGAGGCCACTTGAGCTGTCGGCCCCCAAGTACGTGAATGTGCAGATGATACACAGATTGTGCTCCCAGCTTCCCATCATTGATCACTGAAATGGAGCTTGGGGTTAGTGAGTTCAGATCATGGGAAAGGCCAAAGAATGAAGATCATATTGAGAAGTAGATATGAGAATTCACTGGTGAGGGGCTCAAGGGCCAGGCCACTCACCAAGCCGGTATCCATCTCCCAGCCCCTCAGCCTTTGCTGTCTTCTTGGCCACAAGGAGAAGGTGTCCTAGAAGCTACAGGAAAAGGGGAGGGAGACAAGTGGCTTTATTCACAAGGAGCAAAACCTCTAGCTGAATCCAGGACTTCCCCCACTCAAACTCTGGCCTTCTTCCCACCTGCTGGTCTTCTTCTTCAGCCTGGCTAATCCGAGGAATGGGCTTCTTGGGAATGACCAGGAAGTGCACAGGCGCCTGAGGGGCCACATCACGGAATACTAGACACTGGGAACAGTGACAGGCCAGAGACCGCTATGTTATTTTCACAGGCTAAATGGTATCTGTGAAATTCCTATGGGGATGGGTCCTAAGAGCACCCCACCTGCTGGTCCTCATATAGAATATCAGCTGGGAGGCTTCGATCCAGGATCCTGGAGAAGATGGTTGGGGCTGTTCCCCCAGGAGCTGCCTGCTGGGCCTTGGCCACTTCATTCCCACCATTCACACCTGCAGCTCCACGGACCTGAAGGTGGGTCAGACAGACCTGAAGGAGAGAGTTGGTAATACCTCTCCCATGTACTCAGTTAGGGCTGGCAGAGGCTGGGCTCTTGATAGTCATTAACTTCACTCTTCTAGAAATCTATTAGTAGTTCCTACCCAAAGGAAAAGTTCCTCAATTTCAGAGCATCAGCAGCGGAGAGTAGGGCCAGAGAGTGCTGGGCCTGGTTAGATAACAGGCAGTATCACAATGTAGGATTTAGGTTTTCAGTTGATTTCATCTTCTAAAGTATCTAGGAAATCTAGCACCGTCAGGGAAAGGATCCAAGGAACCTGGAGACCTAGTTCCCAGTTCCTATTTATCAGTAAATTTACCTTTGATAAATCCTTTCTCTTGGCTGCAAATGTAAAATAAAGGAAGTGGTTTGCATTGTCTCTTAGTACCCCTTGGACTCTTTCCACATACTATCACCTCGTTAATGTTGCTACTTGTTTCCACTACTTGTTTTCTGATCTTTAAGCCATGTTACCTGCTTCATTCAGGTTTTAATAAAATTGCCTTTTGACACCAGGGCGTCTGGGTGTCACATTTGACCTCCTACTGTGAATTTAACTCCAGTCCCTTGAATCAGTGGAAGAGTCCAGTTAACTGGACTCAGCCCCAGGCAATTGAGGGTAGAGTCCGGGTTTCTCAGGGACTCAGAAAGACTGAAGTTAGCGCTGTCACGCTGTGGGAGAAAAGGACAGGATGAATCTGACCCTTCTAGTCGCTCTGGCAAAGCGGGGAAGATGAGAGGTTAACACTAGTACTCAGTAGGAGGCCAGGGGCCTGAAGGAGGGCATAAGACTGGCTCCGGTATGAGAAAGGTTAGGTCCTGCAGGGGTCCTGAATGGGCTGCCTGGAGACCACCTTCGGTTAGAAAGATTTCTGGCAGGTGTAGGAAAAGACAGCAGCCGCTGCACGGGCCCTGTCCCGACCTCGGCGCCCAGGCCTATGCAGGACGTCGGTCGTCGCCAGTTCGTTTCTCCTGCGTCCAGGCTTTTGGAGAGGAGCGACCACCAGTCCAACCTCACCGCGCAGCTCCGGAGCTCGCACTTTGCGCTCTGTCCCAGCGAGGCCGCAGGGTTGCGCGCATCTGGGGGAGCCGAGGAGGAACGCGGCCTCCGGCCCTGGAGGGTGTCAGAGCCCGCAGGATCCCCTCCTTGCCCCCACAGCCACTTCTCACCTGCGCCCCCCGCGGCCCCGCGACCGCCACAACCCTGCGCGCCACGCGCAGCCCGGCGGCCAGCGCCATGGCCGCCGCCATCTTCCCCTCGGCCGCGGGAACCCGACACCCTGGCGGGCACTGGAGCTCTGCGGCTGGCCAGAGGTGGAGGTGGTGGTGCCTGGGAGCCACTGGGCGGCGGCCATTGGTTCCGCTAGCCACGCGGGGAGGGAGTCCTGCCATCCCATTGGGTTGCGTTCCTGGCCCTGCCTGCTGCCTCTTAGCTCACAGGCGTGGCTGAATCTCTTCATCCCATTGGTAGCTTTTGCCAACTGGGCGATTTTTTTTCACTCCATAGGCTTGTCTTTTCAGCGCGAAAGACCTCTTTCCATTGGATCTCTTAAATAGTTTTGCTATGGGATAGTTTCTCACAACACTGGAAGGAAAAAGAGACCAAGAGGTGGGATTTCCCCTAATTGGCTCTGATACACGCAGTGGGAAGCATCTGGTTGCAGCATTCCCATTCTGGTGTGGCCCCTACTGCTGGCCTGGGAGGGACAGGGTGGCGCTCCTGTCACCTGCCTCACAAAGCCCGTAAGATTGTAGGCCAGCGATTTTCCACCTTTTATCTCATGGCACACGTTAATTATTAAAATTCTGCGGCACACCAAAAAGTTTTTATTTAGCGATCTGACAAAAATGATATAATTTTGATTCATTCACACCAGACATTGTTGTATCTGCTGTCATTTTTTAATTTGACGATCTAAGGGAAGAGGTTAGGATCCCTAACTGTATAGTCACGTATAGAATGTTTTAAAAATTCTTGTGGCACACCAGTTGAAAATCGCTTGTTGTAGACCCTTCGTGGCGTTGGCATGGAGAAGGGCAGGGTTCTGAAAGCACTCAGGCCTTATTGGCTCCAGGAACCAGCTAACCCCAGGAGCCCAAGGCCTTAGGGCTCTCAGAAAAAAAGACGCGGGTTGAGCACACCAGGCGGGTGGGGCTGAACGTGAACTGGGACAGGGTCCATTTTTTAACGGGTGGAATAGATATGTTCCCCACGAGGGCAGTTTCAGACCCTTGGACATATCAAAGATTTTAACATACTCATCTAAGGCAGCAAAGCTTGTCAACCTTTTTCATCTCATGGAACACATAGACTAATTTCTAAAACTCTGTGGCACACCAAATAATGTTTTATTTTTTTGCCAATCTGACAAAAAAAACAGGTATAATTTTGATTCATTCACACTAGACGGCTATTGCTGTGTTAGCTGTCCTCATTTTATTTATCAGTCGAAAGGAAAAGAAGTCAGTGTCCCTGACTAAATAGTCATGTATTGAATGCTTTAAAAGTTCTTGTGGCACACCAGTGGAAAATCACTGATCTAAGGGCAATTCCTCCTTAGTTTATGTTCTTGTTAACATATTCACTCCAAGATTAAAGATTCTGTAGTTTTAACTTTTCTTTTTTTTGCATTTTTCTATTTAACAGTCAGGGCTGGAGGTGTGAGTCCTATCTTGGCCACAGGACTGATAAGCAAATGTTTCCTAAGTAGAAAAGGTGGGTGATATGGTTAGCTCTGTGCCTGGTATTTTTGGTGAGTGGAGTTGGAAGGACAAGGGAAATGTGTCCTGGCTAGGTCTGAAGTATATTTTGTTCTGCTGCAATACATATTTTTGAGATAAGAAACAAGGGGGTCACAAACCCTGGCTGGGTTGTCATCCTGATACGCCAAGATTGAGCGTTCCATGAGCAGTCAGAGTACACACAAGAAGCAACCATGTCCTGGCTGGTGTGCCTCAGTGGGTTGAGTGCCAGCCTGGGAACCAAAGGGTCGAGGGTTTGATTCCCAGTTAGGGCTCATTCCTGGGTTGAAGGCCATGTCCCCATTATGGAACATGTGAGAGAGGAAACTCTTGTATTGTGTAGGGGAAACCACGCATTGATGTTTTTCTCCTTCTTTTCCCAGATCTCTAAAAATAAATAAATAAAAATTTTTAAAAAAGGAAAAAAGCAACTAGTGAAAGCATAAATAAGTGGAACAATAAATTGATGTTTTTCTCTCTCTTTCAAATCAATCAATAAAAAGAGTTAAAAAGAAACACGGGGGTCATGAAATACTAATATCCACATACCAGGTTTTAGTCTGATGTCCATCACAGTATTTTTAGTTTAGCTTTTTTTGCACATGGCCTGACATAATTATTTATAGAATGAATAACACTTGGTGTTTCCTTTAATTTCCTTTTATAATGTAATACATATGCATTGCAGATTTTCTTCCACTTACAATTTTTCATATTATTACATAGTCTGTATAAATATATTGTATAAGGGCTTCATAATACTTCTCTGAATGTGTTTTTCATAATGACTATTCCTTTATTGTTGACCTACTAACTCAATTAGTTTCATGAATCATCATCATAGTGCTAATTGCTTATAACCAGTAACGAGGAGCTCTTTACTTCTGGAGATAGTAACGATCTCTTTCATACAGCCATACTATTATTGTTAGAAAGTCCTTTCTCCTCCAAAGGCCAGACATTTGACCATGTGATTTCCCCCAAAAGGTCTAGCAGTCTGGGTTTCAAATTTTCATTTGGAAAGGTAGACAGCCTCCCCAGTTGTGAGGAAATGTAGATGGGCCTTTGCTCAGTGCCCTACAGGCTGCTGGTCTCAGTTGGTGCCTATTGACCCCCACAAGACTTATACCCGTATTTTGCCATGCATAATGCACACCCACGTTTTTGCCCCAAACTTTTAGAAGAAAAAAACTTTCATTTTAACGTTTTAATTCAATGATTTATTTTTATTTAGAAACAAAACTGATTATCATATTCTGGGGTATTCTTTTGCATATGGGTATCATTATTGCTTTCTAGAGTTACATTTTTTAATGCACAAGCATAAATAAAATAAAAACATTTATACAGGTATGGAATTAGTACTACCTATGTATAACGCGCAACTTTATTTTTCCCTCAAAAATATGGGCAAAAATGTGACTATTTTACACAGCAGAATACAGTACCTGCCAGAAGGACTCCTTATGGTTAATTGGGCTCCATTTATAATGAGAGTTCAGCAACCATTGCAGATAGGGGCCTCTAATGCACTCTGCATTTCAGGTGAAAGCCACAGACAGAACTGCCAGCTGAGTCTCTTATAAAGGAGTTCGTGGAATCATCTTTTAACCAGTGGACTGAGACCTACCCTGCCCAATTGGAACTGCACAGCTATATCCTTATTTGCATCTTCAAAGGCCAATCAGAACAACTCTATAATGACCAATCAGAATAAGCAATTCTGACCAATCACAACAATGCTATTTGGACCAATCAGACTGTGCAAATTGGATTCCTCATTTGAATAAAAATGGGCCAATCAGGAACAGGGCAGGAACTTTATACATTCCGGCATCTTCTTTGTCCTGGTAGAGCATACTTTTCTCTTTTCATTGGAGGCTGTGTCTCTCTGGTTTGCAAACCCTGAATAAAGTTTCCTTTTATTGCACCCCAGATTGGGAACTCGTGTTGGCATTGGGTTGGTGGCAGCGACCCTTCGTTGACATGGGTCTGGGACACCAGAAGCCCCTAAAGCTGCTCTGGAGAAGCACAAGAGATAAGAGGAGCTGGGAAGACGAAGGAAACCAGCTGGGAGGGGTAGGCAGGACAAAGCACTTTGAAACTGGTTATTTCCCTGGGTTCTCATAGGGAGCGGGTAGCACAGAGATTATTCCTCTTAAAGATCCAGAACCTGCGGCCCAGAAAGGGACAGTGACTTCCCTAGGATCACAGAGTCCATTAATGTCAGAATCCACCACTCCCCATAAGAATTATCTATGGGCTCTCTAGTCACATTCCTCAACATTCACTGATTCTGGCTGCTGGCCCCCAGTCTGCTTTAATCCATGCCTTCGTAATCACTCACTGCTGCTCTTATCTGAAGGCTGCAGCGCACTGCAGGCTCTGACTGCTGTTCCTGTACTTCAGTCCCCGCCACTACATCTGCTGCTGGACCTCATTAGAGGCTGCTGCTCCTCCGGCTGTTCCTTGTTCCCGATCTGCCAATCCCTTCCTGGCTTCAGTTTCTTTCCCAATTTGTATGGTCAGCTCCCTCTACACCTTCAATCTTTCTTTTGTCTTATTTTCCTGATGACTATTATCCTCCCCAGCACCCTCCCATCACAACCCATTAATCTAAATATTTTGTTTCTCTGCTTTTCTAACTAGGTTCCTGCTTCCAACTGTATCGTAATCCTCAACCAGCCACCGATCAGGTTTTGCTCCAACTCCCCACATTAGCCTTCCAAAACCTTCACCTCTCTTTTCCTGTCTCCTGCTCTCCACTTTTATCCTCCCCCTCCCCACCAGCAACTGATCTTGTCTCCTACTTCATCGGGGAACTTTCACAAGATCCTGCTCCCTATCCTTTCTTTCCTTTCTTCCTCTTGGTTTTAGGGTGCGGCGTTTCTCCTGTCCAAAGTGAATCCCTTCACCTCTGCCTTGACCTCATCCCCTCCCTCCATCTCTGGGATCTTGCCATCCTTCTTCCTCTTCCGCATCCTTAAAGGTCTTTTCACCTACTGGCCTCTTTCCTTTTTCCTTCCCAAAAAGTGCTTCCTCAACTCCTCATCTGCCTCTGGATATTGTCTGACTTCTCTCCTCCTCTTTTCATTCAAGTTTCTTAAACTCCTTCTGCCTCCACTGCATTACTGAAACTACACTCTCCCCAAAGACCTTCTAATTGCAAAATCCAATGAACACTTTCCAGTCTTGATCTTACTGGAGACCACAGGTACATCTAACATCACTGCTCACTCTACCTTTCTTGAAACCCCGCCCTCCCTCATTGGCTTCCTTGAAGTCACTCTCTCCTCTGATGCCAGGGCTAGCAGATTAAATGTGGGCATGGTGAAGATAGATGGCTGGATCTAGCCTCTCTCCTGTGTGTTGCTTCCTTTTACCCCAATAGGTGCTGACCCTAAGGTCTTAGAATGTGTATCCTTGGGCCAGGCTCTAGCTATCACATACAGAGCCAGGTCAGATTCCAGTGGCTTTCCCTTTATTGCTGATCTGGGCCAGGCTCACAGAGGCCTGTGCCAGGTGTTGACAGTGTTTGTCCCTGGAGGAGGGAAGAGCAGAGGTGAAAGGGTCAGGTACGGCGGTTAGAGGTAGAGCCAGGTCGGAGGCTGAGTGGACCAGGGAAACCAGAGGGACTAGGGTGGGAGCTGGGATGGCCAGAGGGCCCCTGTTTCTGTAGGACCTCGAAGTCAGAGTTGCTGATGATGGTTTCTTGGAGGGTAGGAATCTCTGCAAAAGGCACATAGTCTGCTCCTAGGGGTGAAAACCAATGCAGGTATGGGATGCAGGAGGTGAGGGGTGAGGGGTGAGGGGGCAAGGTAGTCCTGGGTGGGATGGTTGAGGATGGGAGTGCCTTTCTGCCTTTCTGACTACAGACTCTGCAATGACTCCTTGTCCCAGGTTGCCCCCCTCACCGTGAGGCCTCCCTCCTCGTCGCCGGGTCTCTTCAGTCTCAAAGAAAGTCTGGTGTTCCTCCCAGCGCCGGTCACAGGCTGCACACAGGAAATTAGACTCAAAGCAGTTGCAGCAACAGCCTAGGGCAAGAGGACAACCAAGATAAGTATAGGAAATTGGGGCTTCCCCACAGACTGACTACATGCTCATTTCTTCCTCACCAACCACAAAACCAAGTCTCTTCTATCAGTTCCCGTATCCTTATCCCCAAATTATATGCATCCTACCCCCACTCATGCCCATCTCTGTACCCGCCTTGTTTTTGAAGGTACCTTTGACCCTGCAGGGATGGGACCCAGTAGCTGCATGGTCTTCATGGTTATGTTTGCAGCGACATTGGGCTCTCCACGCCTTGGGGTCAAAGGTGGCTCGTCTCCTGAGCCAGAACTGACCCACCTCCTCTGGGTGTGATGGGATAAAGCAGAACATGAGGCAGCGGCACTGGTTCACATTGCAGGGCACAGAAATGTCTGTGGAAATGGGGATGGGTGGTAGGGCTAGACCAGCTCCTGGTAGGGCCGGGCCTTCCCATGCCAAACCCCTCCCCCATACTAACACACACACACTTTCTCTCTTACATCCCAATGTGTGACAGAGTGCAGTTATCCCTCCTCACCGCCAGGGCCTGCGAGGGATAACTCAGTTCTCCCTACCTGATACGATCTGGTGCTCTCTCAGCAAGTGTCCACAAAAGCACTTGGACTCATCCCCAATCCGGAAACAGTCCCATAGATAATGCGGGCATCGCCAGCCAATGTAGAGACCTGGGTGTGGTGGGATTGAGCATTAGGACAAATGAGAGGGAAAATAGCCTAAGCTCTCCAAGGTGTTCTCGCCTATCCCCTGGTGGGGGTGTCTCACCTTTCCCCCCGCCCCCCCGAGGTGTATTTATTTCCACCCATGAGTCCTCGTCCCTACTCCTTTCAATTTTTTTCCCTCAAGGTTTTCTCATCACTCCACAAGTGTTTCAGTTTCCTTCCCACTCTAGGGTCCGCCCCAACTCTGTCAGCCTGTCAGAGATGACTGAAGACAGTCTTCAGTTTCTGAGCAGGAAGATTTAAAATAAAACTTTGAAGATGAACCTGAGTTTCAGTGAGTTCTCTGTGACTGTGAGGTTCTTGTCTCCTCCCCTCCCTGTTTTAGAGCCCAGCTTTGCTTGGTTTCTTTGAAGTGTCTAAGGAGTGGGAAGGAAGTTGATTGGCGGGTGTGGGGGAGAGGGTGGAGACTGGCCATGGAGGAGCGTGGATGTTGAAGGGACCTGAAGAGGAAGAGGAGGTTGGGCAGACCTGGAGCCAAAAGGAGGGTTCCCTCACTTTTTCAGGTCAGCACCTTCATACTTATCTGGTACTATTGGACTAATGCCCTCTATGACCTTGAGAAGGGCTGCTTAGGGCTCTCCAAGGGTCAGGAGAAAAGGTAGGCCAGAAGTCATGAGTGGTAAAGACCAGAAAATACCAGCTTGTGAGGCATGGGAAGGAAGATGAGGCTAAGACATATTCCTGAGCTTAGGCACCAGCAAGAGGCCCCTTTAGCCCCTGGTTTTAGCAGTGGGATCTGAAAGTGCCTGGCTGACAGTCTCACCAGGAGACAAGGTGCTGCTGTGTAAATGTGGGAGGAGAGCAAGAGAGTACCTCCCACTCAGATTTTCTCATCTTCCAGGAGACCTAAGAGTACCCCAACTTCTAGCCAAGAATCCTGTATGAGTCCCATGTGGCAGGGCTCTTATTCCAGTGAAGTGTCACCTCCACCAAGAAGTGTCCCTGACTTGCTCGTCTGCAGACTCCTCCTCTTGCCTCCCATGGCTCCTTGTGCTACTCTTATCACAGTTAGTGAACTGTGCACCGGTACTGCTGTTAGACTGTGAGTTCCTCCAAGGAAGCATCTGTCTTTTCATCTGTCCTAGCACAAGGCCTGGCACAAAATAGGTGCTCAGAGAACACAGACTGCCTGACTGGATAAGCGAATGAGCAAATTCCTTCAGTAGTCCGGGCAGAACCCTGAAGTCCCATTGGGGAGGATATGAAAGAGTTACATCCTCTGGTCTTTGATTCTGTCCAGGGCCATAATCCACAATTCTGTGTCTAATTGTCAGGTTAGGTTTTCTTGTATTACCCATGGTCTCTCAGGGTCTAAAGTCTGTCCAGGTGTGGCTTTTGGCTTTGCTGCTTCTGTCTTGATGCTGACGGCCCACAGTGCCAGTGCCCCGTCACACAAGGGAGTCTTGGTTTAAAGGGTGGGGTATAGGTGGAGTCACAATGGGAATGGGTGGGGGCCAGCATTCTGAACTCCATCCAGAGTAGCAGGATACACTGGATGGGCAGGTGGGATGTGGAGGTGAACAGGGGTTACTGCCCAGAGATCAGAGCCTAGCCTGAGATCCCAGGAGACTCGAGTGCAAGCACCGATGGAGGAGCCAGTGTCTAGCTCTCAGCTGAAGAAGACTGAAGTTTGAGCAGGGAGACTGGCAAACTACATCTCAGACTCTATTACAGGTGTCCGTACCCTTTAAGCGGGACAGTTGACATCTGGCTGTGTATTCTAGAGTGGTGCCCTCTACTCTCTGCCCTGATTCCAGATCCTCTTTCTGTTATGAGTGCACAAGGACTGGCAGGGAGGAGACATTATCTGGGATGCCATTTTGATTCTTGATTACATAATCACATGATCACACTTGCATGTTGACATCTCTTTGTGCTGGAATGTCTCCATACGAGATACATCCGTTTTTACGTGAAGGATGTCTGCAGCCCAGACCTCTCTCCTGAGCTTCAGACCCGTGTAGCCAGCAGTCCACTAGACTCTTCCACCAGCATGTTCCACAAGCACTTTAAATGTGTTATATCCAATTATTCCTCCCAGACCCAGCCCTCATCCTTTGTCCTCTGTTCATCTAACACATACTTAGCAAGCATCTACTCTGTCTTAGACATTCAGTTAATGGCACCATTATCCAATCAGCTACTTAAGCCAAAACCTAGACATCATTCCAGGTATGTCCCTCCTTATTCTATGCATCCAATGATCCAAAGGTCAGTTTTACCTTCTTAGCATTTCTTGAGCTTGTCGACTTCTTTCCACCTCCACCCACTCATTCCTTACCTGGATTGTTACCAGTGCCCCACAATGTGGTCTTCCTGTCTCCAGTTTTTGTCTTTCTCAAGTCTATCCTACTGCCAGAGTGATCTTACAAAAACACAAATCTGTTCATGTTGTTGTCGCATTTAAAATCTTTCAGTGACTCTCAGTTGCCCTCAGGATGTAACCCCAGCTCCTGTGTATGGCACAGAAAAGCCTGCGCAATTCTGCCCTTGCAGAGATGAGCTGTGCTGCTCTGCCACCCACCCCGCGCAGAAGGCATGCTCCGTCGCCTAGTTTCCTACTGGAGCCTTGCCCTGCCGCAACTCGCCATACCCCAGCTTCTATCTGGCTGCCTCTTCTTACTCATCTCACAGATTTCAGCTGAGAAGTCATCCCTTCCAAGGTCTATTCCCCCAGCTCCCACAATGGGGCACCTGCCCCTTTTCTCTGTTCATGCAGAACTCGGGGCTGAGCTCAGTTATAGCAATTATTAGAATGGATTATTATTTTCCTTTTCCCTATTGGTGTCTCTCATTAAAGTGTATTGGTGTCTCTCATTAAACTTACAGTTATTTGAGGGACTTTTTTCCTTGGAAACCCCGTCAGCATCATGACCTCCATGGTTAGCATTGAGCCCAGCACATTGCTGGTGTTCAATGAATGTTGAATGAACAAGAGAAAAGCTTACATGTGATATTTCTCTACAGAGCACATCTGTGGACTCTCCAGGGACAGAAGATCCTCAGTATTAGAAGATAAACCCAAATATCTTTGTTCACAATTAAAGAACACTTACATTTTGGTACAAAAATGCCTGTTCAAACAGGAAAATGAAGAAGTCCAATTTCAAGAAGTACAGTGGCCTTGAAGAGTGGGGAGTGGGCAAGAGGCTCTAAGAAGGAGAATGAGGGTACTGAACAGACCCAACAGTTACAAGAAGAGTAAAAGTGGCATAAGGTGTCATTGAAACAAGCCAACAAAGCAATTTCAACGACTGAAGTAAGACCGAGAAACAAATGACAGAGATCACTGTGACTTTCTTGTCCAGAGGTGGAGGAGGGAGGTCCCTACGTGGAACTGAGAAACTGAGTTCCATGGAGGACATGAGGACATCGAATGACCTGGTTGACTTTACATCTTAGGCCCATCTAGTTTTGACATACCTCTACTCCCATCATAAGGAGAAAGTATGAAAAATGAAAATAAATGCAGTGACATATATTGAATTGGGTCTAGAAACCCCAGAATCTTCCTAGCAGGTCAAGGTGACCCTCTTACTGAAGTAACTCCTATAGATACAAAGTTCAGTTACATAGGGACCCATATTCACACAGGACAGCATGTGTATACACAGTACATCTGTATGCCCTTTCTACACAGACATGGATATAAGCCACTAGTAGGACTGTCAAGAATACTCATTCTGGGCTGAGAGTTGGAACCAAGAGGGCTAGAAGATATGGCTTTGCTCTTCGGTAGAGACTCACAGCTTTTGAGTACCCAAGTGATCATGTGTCTCATATTTAGGGGTGACCACCTTTTAATGGAGTCCCACCAAAGGGACCAAGGCCTTTTGCCATGTAAGAGCAATAAGTCACTTGGAGACTGCCCAGGTTCTCTTCCTTAGGGTCTGTTTGATGCTGGTGATCTGAGCCCTAGATCTGGGACTGGCCTGTGTTTTTAACAACTTCAGTTTAGCCATGTGTCCCTAGCTGGTCTTTATATGAATATCCCCACTTTCATCCACAACTACACCATCTACCTTGGCCTGCCCGCCTGCCTCTCTCCTAGATTTCAGGCAGGTGGCATTACCATTTCCACAAGGGGCAGCTATCCAGTGAATGGACAAGTACCCAGAAACTGATGGATTAGAGGATGGCCCTGAACCTGTCAGAAGCCTCTGAAAGTCTTCCTGGGCTCACCTGTCTGGATGGCACTCAGGGCTACATTCTTCTCCCATTGGAACAGATTTTTCACCTGAGCACCAAACATCCCTCTGTGCACTGTGTTAGCTGCTTTCACCATCTCCGCCTGCTTTGTAGAGACCACTGGGCTGACTCTGTAACCTGGCAAGACAGGGGCAGAGTAATCAAGAAGTGGAGGCCCTAAAACTAAGAGAAGGGGTCAGGTCGAAGATTAACCCAATCCCCTCCTCCTGGGGCAGGTGAAAGACAGTGATGAGAATGGGGAAGAGGGCAGGAGCAATTACAGCCAACTCCTTTCTTCTCCTTCTTCTTGCCCAGATGCTGTCCAGACTGAGCCGTGTGAGTGGCTCTGGCAGTGGTGTCCACCCCATCCTCATTCTCTCCTTCTTCCCTTTCCTTTGCAGATGTGTCCGGGTGGACCTGGGCTGAAGGGCCTGAAAGGGAGTGCTTTTGAAGGGATTCAGATTCAGGGATCTGCATGGATCTTCTCGTCTGGGAGATGTCACTGGAGGGAGACTCAGAGGTGGGGCCTTCCTTCAGAGTGTCAGAGGGAGACCTAGAGACAAGGCCTGGTGATGCATTATGAGAAGTAAGCTGTTTCTCTGGGACCTTAGAGATGTGAATCTCCGACGGGCTCTCAGGGATAGAGTGTTCTAAAGAGGCCTTGGAGGTGGAAGGCTCCAAGGGGGTTTCTGAGGTATGAATCTCTAACGGGCTGTGGGGAGAGGAAGTCATCACATGAGATTCAGGGGTGTGGGGCTCTAAAGGAGTCTCAAAGATGGAAGGCTCCAAGAGGGTTTCTGAGGTATGGGTCTCTAACGGGGTGTGGGAAGAGGAAGTCATCACATGAGATTCAGGGGTGTGGGGCTCTAAAGGAGTCTCAAAGATGGAAGGCTCCAAGAGGGTTTCTGAGGTGTGGGTCTCTAATAGGGTGTGGGAAGTGGAAGGCGTCACATGAGATTCAGGGGTGTGGGGCTCTAATGGAGTCTCAGAGCCGGAAGGCTCCAAGCGGGTTTTCGAGGTATGGGTCTCTAACAGGTTCTGGGAAGCGGAAGGCTCCAGAGGAGTTTCAGAGGTAAGTGGTTCTAAAGGGGTCTCAGAGATGGAAGCCTTCAAGGGGGTTTCAGAGATAGGGGGCTCCTGTGAGTCGCTGGCAGAGGGGTCCTTTGAAGAAGGGTGCTCCTCAGCATCCATGGTGGTATGAGGCTCTTCTTCGACCTCGTCTGCTTCCATCTAGTGGTAGAATAGGGTACAGGCTTTAGGTTGGGATTGGAGGGTCTGCAAGTCAGGGTTCACAGGCTGGAAGGGAATTAGGATAAGTGCACCTGAGATATGAGGAGGGAGCAAGACGAGCTCTGTATTAGGCTATAAGGCCAGAAAGTTCATGGATGTGTCCAGACCTCATGCAGCACCCTGCTATGGGTTGTGAGGGAGCTGGAACTTAAAGAATGAAAGGCTGAAGCAGACAGAATCCCATCAGTAGATGGTAGCAGAGGACCATGCCCCAGGAGGGAGCCTAAACATAGCAACTTGGCCACTACAAGAGCAGGGCCCTAGGCATACCTTGGGACCATGGGGGTCAACCTGTGGAGTTCCAGAGACTAGGAATACTGAGCCAAAGTGGGGGGTTTGCTCCCAAGAGTGCAGAAGGATGACATGATGGCAGGGCCCTGGTCACAGTGTAGTTTCTTCTAGGGACAACATACACCTTCCTTCAATGATGTCATTCATGTTCAAAGCTTCAACTGCTCCAACTATATGCTGATGATCCCTGAATCCATAGTTCCATCTCAGACCTCTTTAGTCCCTGTACTTCACACTCATACCCAACTGCCTGCTGAACGTGGTTCAGTGGGTGTCCTACAGGGCATCAGAACTGCCTCTGGGAATTAGCCTAGTTTTCTCTTTTCCCCTCAGCCCTTCTCTTCAAATAGGCACCAAGGACTGTATTTCCTATCTTCTAAATATCCCCCAAATCCATTTGCTTCGCTCCTTTCCTTCCAATTTTGTTCAAGTTCTCATTTTCTACCTGGATTATGTGTGATAACTTTGGTCCTCTGCTGCCCTCCCCAGCGTATTAATCCACTCACCTGTTCTTTCATTGGTTTATGTAATTTATTCTTTTGTAAAGGGCCTAAACCCACACTTTTCCTGAGACACTGTGCTAAGCACTAGGCTCAGTTAAAGGAAGCTGGGAAGGAGACAGGTTAACCAACATTACAACACAAAGGAGCTGGGGTGAGTCCAGGACGCTGTGGAGAGCGGGGCATGCCGGATTTGTCTTGGAAGTATGTCCAAAAGAAGTGAGCGCTCCTTAATAACCCAATCGTAATCTTTTTAAAATACAAACCTGACGATGACATTCCCTTGCTTAAAAATACCCATCGACTCAGTCTAAGGATTAAGGCCAAATTTCTTGGCCCTGATATTCACGGCCTGTCATCATTTACAACAGCGTCTAAGACTTCCAGCCTTGACTTTCCCTCCATGCTTCTTGCCCCCACCATGCCCCAGAGATACTAAATACATCATTTACACTCATCAGAGCCTTTCCAAAGGGCGAGTTTGGGACAGGAAGTAGGTGGAGAGGTAGGATAATGGGGAGGAAGATCTTCGGAAGTGGAAAAAGGGACGAGGTGGAGTGTGGAGGACCAGAGGATGAGGGGTGGTGAAGAATGGGATAGAGGGTAAGGGTGGAAAGTAGAGAATGGGGTGGGGGTTGGTCTGAGGGAAGGGACAGAAGGTGTCAGGAGGGAAATGGGATGTGGGCTTGGAGGAGGGGCCATACATAGGACGCTACATACCTCTGGGCTTTGGCTGGGTTTTTACAAGTCCTTAGGGCAGGATCTTGTCTGAAGCTGGGACTGGGAAGTGTTAGCCCCGAGAGAGAGGGAAGGCTCTAGGCTGTGGATGAAACGCAGCTGCAGGGCGCTGTGTGGTGACAGGCCTTACCGGCAAGCCTACAACATGGGGAGGAGACTGGGACACCTGCAGAAATTAGCAAAGGAGCTCTAGCCAGATTCGGGGGAGGTGGGAGGGGAAGGGACCAGGGGCGGATGGAGGGACTTGATTGAAGCCTCTGGAACCCTGGCCGGAAAAGAAGGGATCCGTCACCAGGGCAACTGGAACGCCTAGTAGTCTCCGTGTCAGCAGCAGTCTGGTCACCTCTCGAGTGGGGGAGGTTCTCCTGAGGGTCTGCATTGGACCTGGAGCGGACAAACCTAAAGGGTTCACGTCTTTTAAAGGGGTGTGTGGAATCTTTTTGAAAGTCTCTGGGTAGGGTTTGCGGAAATCTGTGGGGACGTCCGTGGGTGTCTGGGTTTGTGAGGGTCACCGTAGTGTTCCCATGAGACGTTTGTGGGGCTGTCATTGGGGCCCGTGAGGACTTGAGGGGGACTCGGTGGTTGGGACTGGAAAGGCTGGGGCTCAGGTAGTCGGGCTGGGCGGAGCCTGTCCTCGGAGCCCGGCAGGGGCCAATCCGACTGACCGAGGGGCGGGGCGCCACATGACGTCAGACTCCGGCCGCCGCTGCCGCGGGGCCTGGTTATCGCCGGTTCAGCGCAACCCGGAGTCGCCCAGGCCTGAACTCCTATCCAGGTCCCTGGCTCGGCCTCAGCCAGCCCGACCCCGGCCCCCGGCCCGCGAGGACACCGGAGGCCACCCCCAGGGGTGGGGAGCGGAGCCGCGGGTCAGCTCTGCGAGCGCCCGCGCTGGCCTGCCCGGCCCCGCCCCCGCCCCGGGCCATGGCCCAGCCCTTGTCCCGGCCCCAAGTCCTATTATCCCTATCGGGGCCAAGGCCTCCGGCCCCTCCCTCGCCCTGCTTCCCAAATCGGTCCCAGTCCCGGCCTGAGTACCAGCGAATGCCCAGGTCCAGGTCCCAACCCAGGCCCCCCGTCCAGCCCCAGTCCCAGACCCTGACCTGGCCTCCACCCCCGCCTGTGCCCTGGTTACACCCCCTGTCACAAATCCCAGCCCAGCTCCTGTCCCAATCCCAACCCCAGTGTTTGCTTAAACCCAGGGCCCAAACCCTGCCCTTGCTCCAGTCCCCATTACAGCCCCTCCTTGCACCCCATCCCCTGTCCTTGTTGAAGCCCTTGTGCCCAGCTCAGCCCGACCCATTATCTCAGCCTTTGCCCTCATCTCTGTGTTTACCCAAGTCTCTCCCACTACCCACCCCTCTCTCTCACACTCTGCCCCTCTCCCAGCCTCGACTCAGGTCTGGGCTCCGGCTGCCGCCAGCCCTGTTGCTGCTGTTGCTGTTTTCTGTCCTTGGCCCAGGGGCTGGTGAGTGCAGAAGCAGCAAAGGCTGAGGCAGGGATGGGGTTCTGGCAGGGAGGGGTGGACTGGAGCGAGTGGGGAGAGGTGGGACCTTGGTAACCAAATCATTGGGGAAGAAGTGGGGAGAAACAGGGAGGAAAGGGTTCTTACACATCCGAGAGTAGTTGGCAGGGTCAGAAGAGATGTAACAGGTGGCTTAATAGCACCGAGGGCAGAGACTCCAAGGTTTTCTGTCCTGGTGTCCATCTGCCCCCACTTTGACTCTTGCTTTTGCAAGAAGGTCTTCTGCTCATAAAGTTTGGTGGGAGGACATGGCCCCACACCAGACAGCCTCTAGTCCAGTGTGGGAAGAGCTAGCCTAAACTTTTGAAATATTGGACATGCCTTAAAATAGGTTTATGAAAGCAGTTTTGAAAATAACATGTAGCAAACAGATGGACACGGGTTAGTCACCGTTATAACGAGTTTTCTTCCTGTAATGAGTTTTGTTCCAAATAAGCTTGATTTGGCTAGAAATAACTACTGACACTTTCAGAGCAGGGTTGAAACTCAGAGGCCGTTTTACAGACAGGGAAACTGAGGCTCAGCAGGGGAGCAATTTGCTCAAGGTCATACAGCTTGTAAAGGGCAGCACTGGAGCTAGAAAAAAGTTCCTAATTTCTATCCCACACTAGTGGTTTTTTCCCCCATTGCAACATGTGCCTAATAAATAGGAAAACAAACCTAAGTGGGCAAAGTCTCAAAGCACAACCTGTCCTCTCCTCTGTCTGCCCACAAGGGGGGGCTTCATCCACAAACTGGTCCTCATTTGCCAGCTGTCATCCTAGGGCCACCATCCAGCAAGGCAGTGATTCGGATTGGAGAGGGAGAGGTCCGACTTCTTAATGGGTGGAATGTTGGGGGTGGTGGTCCTTGCCATAGGAGATGCACCATAAAAATGGCCCCATCCTAAGGAGATGACTATGGTCTGCATGGCCCCAGCCCTCAGTCACCTCTGGTGGTGGCACTCTAGACAGGGTGGACATGTGCCTGAAGGAGTCTTTGGCAATAACAGCAGAGTAGCTGGGGGTGGGGGCTGGGTTTCAGTGACCTCTGGGGTCTTGGTTCAGTGCACAAGCTTGGGGAGATCAATGCAAGTCAAAGATCACCCCTCCTGAAGAGATGTCCAAGTTCACCAGTGCCTGGACACTTACATGCCCAAGTGTATACATACCTGAGGGGTCTGTGGGAATGCTGGGCCCATGCACTGTGTGTACATGCTTGTGTGTTGATGAGTGTAGGCACATGCATGTTGTGTGGGGTGCATGTGATCCTGTGTGTCCTCCGAGCACCCCATATTATTTCGCAAGGTGGAGGGTACATGTCGTGGGCCACACATGTTCCCTTCAGCTCTTCCCACCCCTGTAGACAGATCACCGAAGTGTTACCTTCCCAGTGCACAGCTCCGTGTCTGGAGGCAGTGTTGGATGCCTCTCACAACAGTTGTAAGTAATCCATTTGCCCCCCAGCCTGACTCCTTCAAGGAAGGAGCCATAGGAGGACTCAGTGCTGGTTCCTGCTTCTGGGAAATGGGTCACTTAGCAGATGTAGTGGCGGGTCAGGTTTTCAGTTGGGTGAGGGGAATGTCTACCCTTGGGCCCAGTTCCTGAATTCTTTGTTCACGAGCCTGCTGAGCAAGCAGGAGCTGGCTAGGGGAGGAGGGTGCTGACAGCCACAGAGCTGTAGACAGCTGAAAAGTGTGGATTAAAATATGACTGTCCAGAAGGGGGTTTAGTTGGTTTGGGGAGAATTGTAACGAGGCCAGAACAGAGTGCTGAATAAGCCCTCTGCAGGCAGGGCAACCCGGAGCGCTGCTAGGAGTCACTGCCTTGGAAGCTGTGGCCTGGCCTGCAGGAGTGCTTTGTGACCCTTGGGGGAGGGGGTGAGAGATTGTTGACTGAGGGTAGGACCATAGTGACACCGTTGGTCTCAATAAATGCGTATTGTTGGCTTCAAACTTATTTCAGGAATGGAAGGTATCTCCTGGGTCTCTTGGTCTTACCTCAATCCTTGAGCCTTTTTCTTGGGCTCAGCCGACTGCATTTTCATAACTGGGCATGCGTTGCCATTCCAGAAACGACCTTTTGTTCTACCCAGTGCTGTCACTAGCAGGGTCAGCCTTAGCCTCTCTGGGTGTGTGTGTGTGTTTCTGGTGGTGGTAGAGAATCCCCTGAGCTTCACCCGGAAGGAACTCCCAGGGCATCCAGGTCGGGTTTGTCTGAGCTTGCCTAGGGCCTCGCTCCTGCTGTGCTGGGGCACAGCTCTGTTGGCTCTGATTAAACCCCCCCCCCCCCCCCCCCCGACCAAAGCTTGGTGTGAATGGGGCTGCGGATGCTTTCTCAAGCATTTGCCCTCAGAACTTCTAGGTTCCCCCCACCACCAGTTGCTGTTCACTCCCTTTTCCTGCCAGCCTCTCTTGGGACCTCTGCAGTCCCTGGCCCCTTCTGGAGTGGCTGAACTAGTTTCCCAGTATCCAGGCCATGCCGTGTTACAGCTTTGAGGCACAGGACTCTGTGTGCTTGTCTGTCCATTGCTTCCCAGAGATTGTTAGCTGCTTTTCAGGAGCAGCTCTCTGAGAGTCTGCATGGGGTGGGGGCGGGGGGGGGGGCGGCTGGCAAAAATTTCTTCCTCACATTAGCAATGGCTCATTCTATGACCCATCCTGGTACCGGCACCTCAACCCCAGCTGAGGGTGCTCCAGAGCTCTGCTTTCTTGTGACAATGGTATCCAGTCTATTCAGCTCTTGGCTCTCTGCCTGCCAGTTGTCATAGCCAGGGCTCCTAGGAAACCCGTCCCCCATCCATTGGTTCATTCCCCTTCGTTCCTCTTGGATACGCTGCCACGGCTCTCGGAAGGCTGCTCGGTGAGCGTCTGGTTCCTGGGCAGTGCTCAGCTTGCAATGTGGCAGGTCTCCTTGCTGACAGATGAGACTGACCCTGTGGTCTGCACTGGACAGACTAGCCCTTGGGTGTAACCTTGACCTTTGAAGATAAACTCAGGCCAATCTATGGCCAGCAGCCCCCACCCCTCTGCAGGGTGACTCTTGAGCTGGCTACAGTTCAGTGGGGCTGACCTTCCCCCCAAGTGGTCTCCCTCAGCAGCCTCCCTCTCCCAGAGGCTCATGCTTCGTTCTCCGTTATTTCAAATACCTCATTTTTGGAGTCATGTCTCCCATTTCCAGAGAGGGGGTTGTAAGGCTAGTTAGGCCCTGTGGGTATTTCCTACTTGGCTGAAAACTCTGCTTCAGAGTCTCCCCTGCTTGGTCCCCCCAACCCCCCGAAAAAAAAACTGCTGATTTCCTAACCTTCTCACCTGTCCTGAGGTCATCTTCTGGGTTCTCTGGGGCTGCTCTTAAGCCTTCGTAGCAGTCAGATTCCCCAGAACTTTGCCTGCCACTTGGGACTCTCTTCTATCCAGCTGAGCTACTGGCTTATTTTTGCTTTAACAGCAGTGCTAGCCCCCTTGGGTTTGCCTGGCTAGCTGCTGACACCAGACTTTCCTGTTCACTTTGGCTCTGCTCCCAACAGCCATGCTCAGGTATCTTGGCATTTCACTTAGAGCGGAGCCCCCTCTCCCCTGTTCTGAATATGAATATTCCCAAGTGGTTTGAGATTCCACCAAGTCCCCAACTGACTGCCTCCCTGGGCCTCCCTCTGGGAAGCGCCCTTGGGCTGCTCATTCTGAGTCCCAGAGGGCCTGGTGACTCTCCTCCTTTCCCTGGGGCTTGTTGGTGGCCTGCTGGCTCCTGTCCTCGCCTCTGCCGCCCAAGAAGGCCCCTGGCAGACTCACCACACTCCCCCCCTCCTGCCCTGAGCCAGTACACAGGCAACTTTTGTGGAGCTTCTGAGGTTTTTCCTTCCCTGACCACAGGGGAATAGAAAGGGGAAGAAAATAAACAGGGAAGTTACCCAGTTTCACGCTGACGCCCCAGCCCCACAGGTGGAGTTCCAGCCAGCTCAGAGGCCGGAGAGCCCGCACCAGTACTCACACGCGCATGCTCGCCGTCCACACCTCTGTTCTGTTAGGCTCGGTGAGAGGAGAACAACGACTGCTAAGTGAGGGGTAGCTGTGGAGTCATGTGAAGGGGCCTGGTCTTGGATTTACGCAGATCTAGGTTTAAGCCTCAGTTTCCTTATCTGTAAAAACAGGTCATTTTTGTCAAGGTCATTGTAAGAACTAAAGCAGATGATGGCTAGGGCCACCAGGGAAGAGCGTTTGTTGAATCGGTGCCGTTGCTGAGACCCGCGTGCCTGCCGGTTAACGGACATGCCCTCTGTCCTTCCTGCCCCTTTCTTTTTCACCTGCTCCCAGGAGGCCTCTTCCTGACCGATTACTCCACCTGCTCACCCCGCAAGCTGAGTCCTTTCCGCTCCTTTGCCAGCACCGAACTCTTCCACTTCCATGTTCCTGAGGACACGTTCCTGGCTGTTTGGAACCTCATCATCTTCAAAGAGCAGGGGGGGTCCTTTGGGGACCACTGCCCAGACCAGAGTGTGACCGTGTGAGTATATGAGTTCGCCTCCGGGCCCTGCTTCTCACCTTGGACCACTTTCCAATTAAAGTGTGACTTCATCAGTATCTAAACTGACCTCCTAACCCTGACCTTTGACCTTGGTTGAGATTGAAGTATGACTGAGGGGCAAGCCCTGTGATTCCTGATGACTTCATTAGTACTGTTTGTGTGAGTTCCTGAGCAGATCTTTTTCCCTGTCTGTGCTGACCCTGGACCTGGCACCACCTTGTTGCATGTGTCAGTGTAGGGAGTCTACTTGTTTGCTGGTGGCAATGACAGTTCTCCTCCCTTTTCCCCATTTCCCATCCCCCACCTCATTGCCTGCTTTCCTCCTCTCCTCATTCTGATCCCCAGGTATTTCCGGTCCGGGGCACCCCCTGTCATCAATCCCCTGCACACACATTTCCCAGGGGACACGGCTGTGCCTGGGGTGTTCTCACTGACCCTCAGCTGGACACTGCCCAACCGCACCTCAGGCATCTTTAACGTCAGCAGCCCCTTACCCGGGGACTGGTTCTTGGCCGCCCACCTTCCCCAGGCCCATGGCCACATCTCCGTCAAGGTGGGTTGATACTGTCCAGGGCATGAGGGACCAGAGCTGCTTCTCCATCTCTGCTGAACTCCCCCCATGGGTTACCTGGAGCACCAGCTGGTACCAGGATGGGCAACAGCATCATGGTGGCCTGGGTGGAGCCCAGCTAGAGGCCAGCAGGTCACTTGGTGGGCCAGAACCCAAGCTCTGTACTACCAGGCAATTTGGGAGCCTTGGGAGGACATGGTGGATCCACATCAGCTGCAGAGAAAGTACAGAGTCTGCAGTCAGCCAGGGCCCCGGCGCTGCAGAGCAGTGTGCCTTCCTGTGGGAAAGTGCAGGAGTTCACTGAGGTGTCCAGAAGCCAGCTAGGGACAAGTCAAGTGCTGCTGCACAAACCCAGGATAGCCCTGCAGGCTGTCGTGGGCTACAGCCCAGTTGTTAGTCCATCTGCAAGCATGTGTTCCTCCTGTATCATAGTTTCGGCTCCCTGCACCCCCTGGAAAGCCACGTGAGAGCACTCTGGGGCAGGGTAGCCCTTTCCTGTTAAGAGGAGGCTGGTGTCTGTCCCGACTGTTGCCTCCCTTTCCTCCAAATATCTGCACTGGTTTCACAACAGAGGTGGTTAGAATCTGAAGTGTCGGTTCAAAGGTCAGAGTGCTTTTTCATTCTGGTCGGGAGGGGAAGGAAATGCCACAAAGTTTTGCTGCCACTCCCGGGCGTTGGGCAGACTTCTTACAGGTAGTGAGAGGATCTGTAGTTTTCTTACTCCTGTCTGTTGGTGGGAAGGGAGGGTGTGATAAGCTGGTCGTTGTCAAGAGTGAGAGGGCCAAGTGTGTGCGGGCCGGCAGTAAGGACGGAGAGTAAGCAGAGCGAGGATTTAAAGAACAGGATGCTGCAGAACATGAAAGCTCTCAGGGTTTGGCCACTGAGAGTTGAGAGGGACAGAGATTCCCAATCAGATGAAGGTTTGATTCGTTGGTAGTGCTCCAGGCTGAGCTCCTTGAGGGCAGGGGCTCTGTGGCTGCGTGGGACTCACCTCTCTTCCTCCTCCGGCGCCCGAATGAGCTGAGAATTGCGCAGGGCCCCACGTGCTGGCGCTGCTGGTTTCAGAATGGGAACTAGGGCTGAGGTAGTGTCTGGGTACCTCGGTGACAGGCCTGCTTTTCCTGAGAGCGACGCATGAGAGAACTTCCTGTCAAGGTCTGGGAGCCCTCTGGATGAGAGCGTGTTGGGAGCTCCCCTGGAAATGGCTCTGAGGTCTAGGTAGGTCTTGATTCCCATCAGAACTGAGTAAGGATTATTGTTTGGAGGAATGTCTTATGTCTTTGGCCAAATTCCAGAGAGCCTGCTCCTGCTCCTGACTCGGATCCCGGATTCTCTTTGTGAGGACTGACAGGGAAGACCCTTCTGAAGCCCTGCTGTAATGATCCAAAAACCCTTCTAAGTGATCAGGAGGAGCCGGTGGTGGGGGTAGGGGGTGCTGAGACCTGGCTGGTATTATGGGGGCTGAAGCCTGGTTAGGAGAGGTCAGAACCAGGTTCGGCTGACATATCCATTTGCAACTAGATGTAGCAAGTGGGCCTGGGGGACTTGGTACCACAAGCTGGAACCCTAGTCAGCAGAGCTCCCTGGGGTGTGGCGAGATTTGAGAGAAGAGGGCACAGTTCCACCTTGCCCATGAGCGGCAGCAGGCCTGGACACTGTGAGAGATGTAGCTTTTCAGTCAGTCCTGTCCCAGAGGCTCAGAGGGTGGGAATGGGGTGGGTGGCGGTAGGGAAGGAAAGAGCACCTTTGTGGTCCCTCTGAGAGTTTGATTACCTTTTGGAATCTTAAATGGGCCTCTAAGGATTCTTAAGTTGTCTGGTTAGTTCCTTAGATTCAAGCCTGTGGGTGATGGTCTAGAACATTCCTCCAGGGCTCCATCTTCTTGAGTTGCTTCCTTCTTATTCCAGGTCTTGACTTCCTATGTGTCTTGGCCAACACAGGAAGTCATGTGCATTCAAGGATATCCTTGGGTGGGGACTGAAGAGTAGCAACAAGAAGGCAGTGCTATTTCTAGGGCCCTCCTTAGCTTCAGGGGTAAGCATAGACTTCCCTTTAGACCTTGGTCCTCCAGCACCTGCTTTGTCCTCAGCCGTGGGTTGGGTGTTTCAGACACAGATATATAAGATGTATGTTAGGAGATGTTTTAAGAGGACAAAAGAGAGGTGGCTAATTCAGCTTGGTAGTATGGTGGAAGTGGTCTTAGGTCACTGTTAGAAAGTGAGGCCTGAAGTGGGGAAGGCAGGGAAAGGCATTCTAGGTGGTGGAGTGGCGTGGGCTAACGCCTGAGAGCTGGAGTGCTTCAGTGTGGAGCAGTTGCTGGGATGGGTAAGGGATTGGAGGGGTGAGAAGAGGCCAGATCATGAAGGACCTAGAAGTTTGAACTTCATCCTGACAGTGACAGGGAGACTCAAGAGGTTCTAAGAGGAAAGTAGCTGGTCCAGGCCACTGTCCCGAGCCGTGGTCCCACACCGCTGCTGGCCCCTGTGTCTGTGTCATTCACTCTTGTAGCCCAGCGCCCAGCACAGGGGCCGGCACGTAGTGGGGGCCGGGCAGGTTTGTGCTGCTCCTCTGCTGTCTTCTCAAACTCGTAGTGTCCGAGACGGACCTCACGTCTCCTCCTTTCCTTTCCCCTTCTTCCTGTCACCCTCTTCCATCGTGGCCCGTGCCCTCCATCTCCTTGCTTTTCCTGTCTTGGACCGTGTGTTCATCCTGCGGTGCCCGGCTGCCAGTCCGCTCTGAGGGGCAGGCCTTTGGGCTGTGGGCAACGCCTGGCACCCAAATGGCCCGTCAGGGGGAAGCCCTGCAAATGTCTGAGGCACAGTTCTCCTTGAATGCCTCCTTTCCCCGGTCCAACATCTGAAAGTAAATGAAAGCAGATAAAATCATGACAACAACCTTAAGGAAACCGAAGGAGCAGATTGCGTAGAAGAAAGGGTTTGGTCGAACCCACCTACGAGGACGAAGTGTGGCTCAGTGTGTCAGCTGCAGAGGTTAGCCCCGCTAACGGTGCCCATCCTGCTCTTCCCCGCCTCCTAAATTATGTTATTTGTGTTTCGATTAGGTCATATGTGCATCTGGTACAACATTGGAAAGGTACAAAGGCAGTGAAAAGTAAGTTTTCTTCTTCCCTTCGTCTCCTCCCAGGCCCCACTTCCCCTCTCCAGAGTTAACTAGTAACTAGCTGTTAATACGTTCCTTGTATTACTCTTCTCTTCTTGAAAGACTCTCCTCTTGGCCTTTGTGACTTTACCGGGAGAACCATCTGGGTTTCCCTTCTGCCCTCCGCCCACCCCTCCTCTGCCTCCTTTCCTGGCATCTCCTTTGCTTGCTCAGACGTGTTGTGGGGGCCCCAGTGCTTGGTCGGGGGACAGCTCCTTTCTTCTTTGTCCATTCTCTTGCTAGGGGTCTCCAGCACAGTGGTTTTAAGTACCACCTGCAAGTGAATGCCTTCCAAGTGTAGTCAGTGAGTTCTAGTTTCTTTGAATCTCAGACTCTGTGATCACCTGCTTACTTGACATCACCAATTAGATGTCTCAGAAATGTCTCAGACTTGGCATGTACAAATCAAAACAGAGCCAAAAGTAAAAATCTCTTCAATTCCCATTTCGCTTCTTCCAGTCCCGAGGCATTTCTTCCTCTAGTCTTCTCGGCGAGTGGCGCTGCCGTTCACCAGTTGCTCCAGCTCCAAATGTAGGTGTCACACTTGATTCTTCTTCCCGCCTTATTTCTCTACAACCAATTCACAAAAAAGTCTCGTTGACTCTACTTCTAAAGCATGCCCCGAATGCATCTACTTCTCTCTGTTTCCACTCTTAGCACACCTACCCTCATCTTTCTGCTGGGCCATTACAACAACCTTCTAAGTGGTCTCCCTGCTTCCACGCTTGCCCCCTGCCGTCTGTCCAGCATTCGTTTACTTCCGTGTTGACTGCCTCTGATTGATGGCGGGCCAGGGGCTGCACTGGGTGCAGGGATAGTCCGATGGAGAAGGCTGAGTGTTTTTGGGCATCTTCAGTCTGCAAGCCCTTTCCAGAGCCAGTACTCTGCTCAGGCCGGCCTGCCTGCCTTCCTTCCTTCCTTCCTCCCTCCCTCTCTCTCTCTCTCTCTCTTTCAATAAAGATTTTATTTATTTATTTTTAGAGAGTTGGAAAGAGAGAAAGAGACACGGCAATGTGTGGTTGCCTCTCATGAGCCCCCTACTGGGGACCTGGCCTGCAACCCAGGCATGTGCCCTGACTGGGAATTGAACCAGTGATCCTTTGGTTAGCAGGCCGGCGTTCATCCACTGAGCCACACCAGCCAGGGCTGCTCAGGCCTTTCTAAAGAAACCCAGGCCACCCATACCAGGACAGTCTGGGACTCAATTTAAGGCCTTCTGCTGCAGCTTCTTGCAGACTGTTTTGTTTTGCACCCATTTCTCACTTTTGGCCCTTGTGGTTTCTCAAGTTTCCTGGCTTTGACCCCGTTCCTCCCATGACTGCTGGTGCTGATTCTGTTGCACTCTCACTTGGCTTCCATCTCGGTAGCTCTGGAAGCCTGAGTTCTGGTGCCCTCTCTCTAGCCCCATCACTGGGCAAAGGGCTGCTGCATCTGCACCTTCCCCGATCTCCACTGGCCAAGTGAACGCTCCCCCTTACAGTAAGGGAGGGGTAGTAGATGGGCATCTTCTATAGTTTAAGGAAGGAGCATATCTTAACTACTGAGGTCACGTCTACTGATCCTTCAGTTAAGCCAGGAGCAAGCAAAATGTGGAGCGAGTTTTTCTGCCCCTGGCCTGTTCAACAAGGAAATGGGCCACCTCTTGAGCGGGGGACCCCACCCTGGGGGATTACTCACCACGAGATTACTGTGGGCGATCCCTGTGGAAGGAAGCGAGGTTGAAACAATTACTTGTGACAGGAGTTCTGGTCCTTAGAGTTTGACACCAAAGACGAGGGACGTCTGCTTTGGGTATCGGAGACTGAGGTCTCCGATCTGGAGGTGGGCTCAGGAGCCCTCTGAAGGCACACTCTTTTTGACATCCAGTCTTTAGCTCAACAGATATTTTTTTAGTCCCTAGTGTTTGCCAGATGGTGTGCTAGGCATTAGGGATGCAGTGATAAAAAAATCACAGAAAAATTCCAGGCGGAGGGAAATGGGATTTTCTGCCCTGGCATCCGCCGAGGCCTCCTGCCAGCCTCGGGGAGCTCTGCTGGAAGTCTGTGCATTGGCCGGCTTATTCCAGGGCACGGAGCTCCGTGGGGTGTCGGAGCCCAGGACAAGGTTTAGAGACATGTCTTGGCCGGAATAAACACTTAAGTGAAAAGTGGCCTCTAGTTTATTGGGCCAGCACGAGGGCGTCTGTCCAGAAGATAGGGAAACCTAACCAGGAGGCCCTTCCTCCCTGAGCCGCCACAGCGGCAGGGCTGAGGCAGCTGCAGGCGCTGCGGAAGCGGAACTGCAGTGCGTGAGGCTGCCTGGGCCACCGGTGCTGTCAGCTGAGGGGGTGAGGGATCTGACCCAGAAGGGCCGCTTGGGGATGTGGCTGTTCTCTAGCCTGTTCTCTAGTCAGAAGGGGCAGACGTATCTGTGGGTCCCTTGAGACAAAGCAGTGGGAGAGGAGAGAGAAGACAGGCTTTGGCTTCACAAAGATAAGAGCTTCCCCCAGCTGGGTTGATTCGTTGTTTTTTTTTTTTTAAGATTTTATTTATTTATTTATTTATTTATTTATTTATTTATTTATAGAGAGAGACGAAGGGATGGAGAAAGAGAGAGGGAGAGAAACATCGATCAGATGCCTCTTGTAGGCCCCTACATGGGGACCTGGCCCACAACCCAGGCATATGCTGTGACCAGGAATTGAATTGGCAACCTTTCAGTTTGCAGCATGATGCCCAGCCCACTCAGCCACACCAGTCAGGGCGATTCATTTCTTCATTCGTTAATTCAGCAAACTCAGTTGTGAGGTGTACACTTTACACTAGGCTTGAGTCTGGGGAAACAAAAGTGAAATAAGACCAGGTTCCTGCTCTCAAGTTGCTTACAGTCTGGAGGTAAAAAAATGGCCCTTCCCTGGGGTTGTTAAAGCAGAAGCTGGACAAGCACTCAGGGTGGGCAGGTGGGGAACAAAGGAAGTCAAAGGTTCACACTGTGGGGGAGGGAGGCGGTTTGGACAGAGGCCTTTGTGGAACTTTCCAACGCCTGAAGAGAGCCAGGGTTTAAGTTCCTGTGGGCTTGGTGGGGGGTGGGGTGGTTCAAAATTACCTGGAGGGGCTGTTAGGAATGCTCGGGGGTGGGGGGGGTGGTTTGCTTGGAGGAAGGGTGGACAAGGCCTAACTGTTAGAAGGGCCTGAGTTTGAATCTTGAACCTCAGCCAATGCTGAGGATCACAGCAGATCCTGTAGACCTAGGAAGGACAGAGGTAAGCAGGCAGGAAGGACCCAGAACTTAGAGAGACCTCAGCCACTGCCCTGGGAGCAGGAGACCGGAGGAGGGTGGCCCCCTACCCGCAGGTTCTGTCCGTCTAGCCACAGTAGCGCCCATGCTGTCTCTGCCCCCCTACCATGCCTGCTTTCTCTCAGGGTCTCCAGGATGAGTGTCAGTACCTCCTTCAGCCGCAGCTCATTGTCCGGCGTTTGCTGGACGTTGCTGTGCTGGTGCCTGGCCGTCCCTCGGAGCAAACCCTGTCCCCCCACAATCGCTCAGCCCTGTACAAGTAAGTCAAACCCGCCCCCAACCCCAAACCTGGCCCTTCCCCCCTTCCTTCCCTGGCCTCAAACAGGGAACAGGGTTCTCTTGGCCTCTTAGCCTACCTGCCTGTTCCTGCTTTCCCTCTGGCCACGCTGGACTGCTAGGCCACCCAGAGCCCCAGGGTGGGGTGCTCCCCTGCCTCCCTCTCCCCCAGCACAGAGGGGAGGACTTGAAAAGGCCTCCTCTTCTCCTGTGTCCGTTACTCCTCCCCACCCCCTTCTTCCCAGCATGCCCCTCACTCTGGTGTCCCTCTCACCTTTCCATACCCTGTGTTTTCTTACCCCCGACCTCCCCTCTGCCCAGGGTCTTTGTGCCCAGCTTCACTTACAGGGTTTCTGCACAGCTGGTGTGTGTGGGGGGCCGCGGGGCATCCGCCTGCCCCCTGACACTGCGCCTACGTCCCAAGGCCCCACCCCTGCACAACTCAAGCTCTGTGGCCTGTGGAGGTGCCTCTGTATGCCAGCTGGAGCTAGCACTGCCCCCTTGGGGGCGCTGGGTCTACGTGCGTGTGGAGATGCCATCCCGGGGCTCTGGAAGGACCGTCCGCTTCCAGCTGTGTGTGCGGTTGCAAGGTCAGAGCCCCACATCTGCCCCAGTCACCCAGCCTGTGTTGACATCCGTGACTAGGAAGAGGCAGGCATGGTGGCTGTGTCCAGTGCCCCTGTGCCATGTCCCTACAACCTCCCCGACCCCACCCAGGCTCCTCCATGCTCCCTGAAGCCCTCCCACTTGGACCTTCATGTCACAGGGAGGCCTTTGGGTCATTTTCCACCATTTGGAGCTCTCTGAGGGGCCTGATCACTCTCCTTAACTTAGTCTCTTTCAGTTTCCTGGGGTAGGCAGGGACAGCTAGGACCTCTGGGACACTGGTCTTGTGAGAGCCCCTGCAAGTCGGTGAGAGGATCAGTCATCTGTTTCAACAGTGTCCTTGGGGAAGGAGAGATGACCTTGCCCTTGATTCCCTTCAACATGATAATCTATTCCCTATGACCACTAGGAAACCCCTGGGCCCTATCCTGTGACCCTGGATGCCCCATACTCCTAGGGATACTCAATTCTCATTCTTACCCCTCCCCACCCTTCGCTAAATCCTGTTTGGCTCTGATCTGGTTCGCAGTGGGGCTGCAGGGCTGCAGGGCTGTGAAGGCAGCAGGCCTCAGCTCCGACTTCCTCTGCCTCACAGAGTGTCCGAAGCCCAGCCTGTCCCGTGCCCTGGTCCCGGGAGCTGCCATGAACATGCCCCAATCACTGGGCAACCAACCACTGCCCCTAGAGCCACCTTCGCTTGGGGTCCCTGTGGAGGTGCCTGGGGCCCTGTCTCCGCCTGAGCACTGCTGGCCGGTGCGCCCCACTCTGCGCAACGAGCTGGACACCTTCTCCGTCCACTTCTACATCTTCTTCGGCCCCAGCGTGGCCCTCCCTCCCGAGCGCCCCGCCGTGTTTGGCCTGAGGCTGCTGCCAGTGCTGGACAGCGGAGGCGTCCTTAGCCTGGAGCTTCACCTCAACGTGGTACTTTGTGGGGAGCAGGGAGGTTACCCCTACGGGGGAACTCGGAAAAGAAGGTGCCAGGGGTCATTGCCTCCTCCTGGAAGCCTATGCAGGTTGCTTTTGCCCAACTTTATGATTAGAGACCACGTCTCAACCCAGTTCTGGTTAAAAACAAGCCCTGAGTATGGCCCGCACTACAAATAGGCTGGCTCAGCCAGGGCAGTTCAGAGTGGCCAGGAGTTCCCCAGTTTTGTAGCCTACGCGCCCGCCACTCAGGGCCACTGTGTGTGGCGGGTGTTTGCTTTTCAAGCACATGTTCTGCGGTGGGGAGTTCACGTCCTGAGGCCACGCAGTCCGTATTTAGACAGCTCCCATTACTGAAGGCAGGCCTGACGTTCCATGAACACCTGCCTCCGTGGATTTTTACCCACTCACTGATCTTTGTTTTGCCCCAGAAACTGTATTTTGTTAAATTTATCCTAGTACTTAAAAAAAAAAGTTAATAGACTTGATTGATCAGAGCAGTTTGAGGCTTATAGAAAAATCGAGTGGAAAGAACAGAGTTTCCATAGCTCCCTCTTTCCCTGCACCGTTTCCCCTGTTCTTCACATCTGTGTGTTACTGTGGTGCACCTGTCACATCCCTGTCCTGTACTGGCCGCCTGTCAGACACCCCTCAGCCTTCTCAAAGCTGCTCACTATCGGCATCTTAGACCTCTCCCCATCCTCCGCTACCTCCCCGGTCAGACGTCTGGTCTTCAGGTCTTTGGGTCAGCCATCGCAGGTGGTGACCGGGGTTCGCTGCACGCGTGCAGCCTGAGATTAGCTGTCCTCTTCCTGCTGCTGCCCCACGCCAACCACCTGGGGCTCGGGGTGAATTAAGAGCTCTGGGTCTCCTTCTTTTCCTTCCTTTTTATTTTCTTCAAACCAATTGTATTCATTTACTTTTTAATTATAAGAATAATAGAATCACATGTAAAAGCTTTAGAAAATAGAGGAAGACGTTCTCATAACACAACCGCTTAGCCTTTTGGCGCGCATCTTCCCGGTCCTCTCCCGCGGTACCTGCTCCATGTGTCTGATTGTAACCGACGGGCGCGCATATTTCTGTGCACTGAGCCTGGTTCGTGTGCCCTGCTGCCAGTTCCCATCTCGTGTTTTTGCAGTGAACTTCATAACCCAAATGGAATAATTCATGTTCATCTTTGAGGCATGGCCTCATGACACTGGTTTGGGTCTTGGGCTTTCTCCACTTCGTGTAATCACGCACTTGAAGAGCCAACCCTCTGTGCCTCTTAGTCCCTGTGTCCAGCTTTGAGTGCGACCGGGCTGAGGGCAGAGCCCTGTGTCAGGCCGCTCGAGACTGTCTTAGGTTGGCATCGATCCAACAAGGATTCCCCAGCCATGGGCCCTTTTAATTCTCCTGTCCCCCAGCTCTGGGCTGGCCCGTGACCCAGCCTGTGGCTCACTGCGGTCTTTTATGGGACATGGCTGAGAACTTTCAAGTGGTCCTGTTGGTCAGGAGAGAGCTGAGTCTTCAGTCTGAAGATATTCCTTATTTTCAGACTCAATTCTGTCTGACTCTGCTCTAGTGCTGTATGTATTTTGTGTTTGCTTATTGCCATGCCTCCCGGCAGTGACAGTGAAATCCTGATTTGACCTTGAAACTTGGGAGCCCATATCACAGACCAGCTGTACGCATGCTTGTTCCTCCTCAGCGTCCTGAGCGTGGGGGCCCAGCCCTCTGCAGCTCTCACCCTGTTCCTCCCTGTGTTCTTGTCCGCTCACTCTCACGGGCACCTGTTTACACCTCCCCATCTCCGTGCGATGGCCCTTGCTACACACCTCGGGCAGTTGTCACATTTATTCTGAAAGGTGTATGGGCACATCTGCCCTTTTTATCCTCACACAAGGACATGCTTATTGATTTTAGAGGAAAAGGGAGGGAGAGATGGAGAGAAACGTCGATGTGAGAGAGAAACATAGATCAGATTCCTCTTATAGGCACCCCAACCAGACCGAACCCACAGCCTAGCCATGTGCCCTGACCAGGAATCGAACCCGCGACTTTCTGGTTAATGAGATGATGCTCCAACTGACTAAGCCACACTGGCCAGGGCAGCACACCTACTCTCATCTTTCCAAGTATTTTGATGTTTTTCCCTCGGATCAAGAATTGGTCATTTGAATCAGGGAACTGCGATACCTAGGGAACATTTTTTATCTTGGGCTCTTCCCCAGAATGACTTTCACTGAGTGATACTTTGGCATATTGCCCTGGGCCTGCATTGAGGAAACTTACGAGCAAGTTGTATGACATTCACTCTTGCCCTTGAGGACGAGACGCACAACAGCACACTGTGCTGCTTCGATGAGGACTTAGCTGAGAACCACACCTTTGGCTGCTGTACTTCTGTGACTCTGGTGAACCTTTATCTTACGGGCTCACAAATCTGGTCACACATCATGTTTCCTTCTCTGCTTTGGGTGCTTGGAAGTCAGCACCAAATATACGGCCCACATTTAGGGGCAAGCTTTATTTTTCCTATCCTGATTTTTCAGTTTCCCTCTTACATTTATTTTATTCTGTTATTTGCACTTGATAAGCTGCCTCAAATCCTTCTTGAATGAGGTGAGCTTATGGCAACCTTTATTCCTGTGCATTCACTCCTGTGGATATCCAGTTTCTCTTTGCCCCAGCCAGGTCGCTACATTTAATCCCTCAGGCACTCTGTCACCGCCCTGCAGTACCTCATCACTTCACCTGAGGAGGAGCGCGTTTCTCTGCACGCCCCCTGCCTTCAGACTCAGACTCCGGTAGAGGGGACCGTGACTGAAAGCCTCACAGTCACCTTCCTGCACAACTGCTTTCTACACCCAGCAACAGCACCCTCCCCTCCCCCTCAACAAGCTAGCTAGGATTGAAAAAGAGGGTGTTCTCTTTAGCCCAAACAGTTCAAATGCTCTGCCCAAAGAAAGGATTCCAAATTGGGCCTTGCCTTTTTCTCAGACTTTGCAAGCTCTCTGAGGCGGGAGATTCTGTGTTCTGTAAATGGAGGAGAGGCTGGTGTTGAGAGCACCTGCAGGAATGTGAAGTCCAGTGAGGGCTGGAGGGTTTATGGGCAGGGGTTAACAGGTGTAGGAGTCTGGGGGTGGGGTGGGGGTGGTAGGACCTCCAGGGTGGGACAGTTTCATCTTCATACCTACCCCCCCTACCGCGCCCCCCACCCCCAGAGCTCCCTGCACCAGGAAAATGTGACCGTGTTCGGATGCCTGACTCACGAGGTGCCCCTGAGTCAGGGGGATGCCGCAGTGACCTGCTCCAAAGGTGAGGATGAGGAGTGGGGGGAGGAGAGATGGTTGGTAGTCGGAGAAGGGGCGGGGATGGGTGGGAAATGTTATGGCCGTAAGATGGTTAGGGTTGGGGGCGGGGAATTGAGGGCAGATGGGTGAGGGTTCTTTAGGTCCTGGTCCCACGCTGACCTCTTCTTCCTCTCACTGACCCCTCCTTTACCCCCTCAGAGTCCTTGGCTGGCTTCCTTCTCTCAGTCAGTGCCACCTCCAGGGTGGCCAGGCTGCGAATCCCGTTCCCACAGACCGGGACCTGGTTCCTGACCCTCCGCTCCCTGTGCGGGGCGGGGCCTCGGTGAGTGGTTTGCGGCTGTGTGACCGGGGCAGGAGGGAGCGGCTGAGCCCCGGGTGACCGCCCGTGTGTGCGCAGGTTTGTGCGGTGCCGGAACGCCACTGCAGAGGTGCGGCTGCGCACCTTCCTGTCCCCATGTGTGGACGACTGCGGGCCCTACGGCCAGTGCAAGCTGCTGCGCACGCACAACTACCTGTACGCAGCCTGCGAGTGCAAGGCCGGTGAGCACTCTGGGCAGGCAAGGGAGCTCCTGGGGCTCGGGAGGGGCGGCTAGGAGAGAATGGGAGGGTGGAACTAGGGTGAGACCAGCCTCCCCTAGCAGTGGCACTGGCTTAGTTCAAGGCCAGGCCACCAGAGGCTTCCAGAAGAAGTGTCTGTGGAAGCCCTGGCTGCCTTCTGTACCCTTCCACCCTGTGCCTTCCCCACCCGCAGGGTGGCGGGGCTGGGGCTGCACCGACAGCGCGGATGCGCTTACCTACGGATTCCAGCTGCTGTCCACTCTGCTGCTCTGCCTGAGTAACCTCATGTTTTTGCCACCTGTGGTCCTGGCCATTCGGAGCCGATACGTCCTGGAAGCTGCTGTCTACACATTCACCATGTTCTTTTCCACGGTATGTGGTGGCGTTAGGGTCTTCTCCGAGTCCTTATCCATGTGGCGGGTGAGGTTCTACACTTTCCCCGTGTTCTCCGCCACTTTGGGGATATCCGTGTCTTCACAGTGGAAGGATGTCCCCAGCTCACTGTCTTCTACAGCTGTGCGTCCCCGCCTTTTCCTGTGATGGCATGCATACCGTGTGGTCAGTTTTGCGAGGCACATTGGGATCAATGAACTTGCCTGTTTGTAACTTAAAATAGCCAACAGCCACTGCAGACAGTGTGGGGTTTCTAGTCGTCTCACACCCTGTCCTTCGCTGGATGAGTAACTCTGCCCTACAGTGTGGGGTTGTGCCTCCACCCCCAGGGATCTGCAGGGGGCAGGACATCTGCACTGTCGCCTGTGTGGCTACATTCTTCTGTGATGTGAGGGCTGGCTGTGCTGTGCTCGAGTTCTCCATTGCACTGGGGGTTACTCCAATGTGAGCGTGTTCTTTCTTACGGCATAGAAAGGTGTCTCCCCATTTACTAGCCATGGCCTCCTTGAATTGTCATGGGAACTTTTGGAAGGCAGAGGAGATCTCTATAATTGGGTACTTTATAGAACAGTCTGGCTCTTAAAATCCTAAGAAACTTTACAGATCAAGTGTGTTCTGTGGCATCATGGAAGTGACAATGTGATATAAAATCCCAGCCCAAAGGAACATATTTTGATGAAGATTAATATAGTTTTAAATGCCTTCCCTTCCATTACAGAATTTGCACAATCTGTGTCTTCCTACTCTTCTATAATCATAAAAATTCACATTACAAGCATGTATCACAGATATTCTGAGGAAAGGTAGAGGTTGGGTCTGCTAATGTGACTTAACCTCCATGTAGATGGCCCCCTCATCCCCCACCCCAGGATTCTGCATCTAGGGGTCTTTTCTTCTCAGCCCCGGGCTCTGGGTGTCTTGTGCCATACAGTGCCTGCCTGTGAGCACTGCCAAAATCTTAGATGCATCCAGTCTTTCCTGATGTCTTAGCAACAGAGATGTCACAGAAAACCAATAGAGTCCCTCTCGTTCAACATTAGTAGATCAGATATATGTCCAAATTGCAAAGTCCTACTTACCACTTAGGAGAAAGGGAGGCGGGGCAGATATCCTGAAACTGAGGGTCATGTCGTTCATCGGTTCCTCCTGGACGTTCATCCGCAGATCGGGGGGAGCAGGCCTGTCTGTCTCCTTGCCGTGTGGACAGACCTTGGCCCCTTAAGCTGGACGCGAGGAGCACGTTCCAGGTTTGCTTTACTGGCCCCCTTTTTAGACCCACTCTGACAGTGCTCACTCTGTTTTTGTATTAGAAGCTGTTTCTCCCCTTTATTGCCAGACACCCTTATACTGTTGCTGACCAAAGCCTCTAGCAACAGCTGTTCCTCGAGCCCGCTCCTGGCTGCATGCAGATCTAATGTGATTCACAATTAGGAAGGGTACCCAGGCCACTGGGGAGAGTGAATCTGTTCTGCATTCCACACGAGCATCCCAGCGTCAGCTCTGGAGTGTTCAGTCCTGGGTGGCTCCTCATTTTCTGGACACAATGGCAGATCAACCTGAGAATAAGACACCTGCCACCCAGTGGGAACACTGTGGGGCCGTAGTGCCTGGCACCCCATGCAGAGCTTCTACTTTCTTAAGTGAGGTGATAAACAAAAGACTAAGGGAAAGATGAGGTCAGGAAGAAGAATTCAGGGGGGAAAGTGTTATACCTCAAACTCAGATTGCAAACCATGACACCCCAGCCTTCGTGACGGGAGTTGTCAGGAGCCAGGAGGAGTGAGTGTTCCGCTGTGGTGTGTGTTTGTCCTCAGAGGCCCATCCGACGTGTTTTCTGTGGGAGGGCTCGTAAGGCAAATGATGTAAGTCCGCAGGGTGCTGTGTGTCCCCATCGTCTTTGCACCGAAGATATTCTTCCAGCCGTGCCTGTTCTTAGCGTTCAGCATCAAATGATACTCAAATAGTATAAATTCTAAAAGAACTTCAGGGGAAAGTGACAGCAAGTGTCCTAAGGCAGGGAGAACTCTGGTAACTCCTGGGCGACCTTCTTACAAATAAGGGAATGCAGGATGTCAGAGGCCATGCACTGTCCAGAGAGGCGCAGGGACCACAGACCAAGGGGGCGCTGATGGCGGACCTCGCTTCTCTGAGGTGCCAGAACACCTTGACACAATTCCATTTGTGTGCCCTGCACCCCCCTTGGAATCTCTTCAATACCCTGCTCTTTCCTGTGCTCCCTGCAGTGCAGGAGAGGTGGACGCTGCCTCATCCTCGCAGTTCCCTGTGGTGTGAGGGGCCCACTCTTCTCCGTGGCTGGAGGGACTGTCTGTTTCCTTACCGTGTCTACGTTGGGTGGGCAGTGATGAAGGGGACCAGTCAGTACAGGGCCTGAGGGTGAAGCCCGACTCAGAGCCTGAGCCAACAGCAGAGACTGGGACAGGCTGGGGAGGCGTGTGGTCTGGGTAGGCCCAGAGCCTGGGTCAAGGTTTCGGATTATGGATGGCGCCCACAGCAAGCACTAGGGGATGGGGAAGGACTGGCCTCACTGGAGAGACCTGGACCTCCCTGGCCTGGTGTTCTCCGCAGCACTCAGAAGCAAGAACGTTAGGAAGGTGCAGATGAGGGTCGGGGCTGCAGGTAGATCCCTGTACAGCTGATGAGGCAGACCAGGCCTCCATGCTGTGTTTTTCTCAGGAGTTGGGTGTGGGGTATTTCCCAAATCTGTGCAGCCTCTGACCTCTGACCCCTGCTTCTCTAGCAGCAGCACCCCTGCCCTGTGGCCTCTTTCTTCAGTTGTGTAGACCTGTACCTCTGCCCCCAGTTCTCTCAACGCCTGTCATTTCTTTCTCCAGTTCTATCACGCCTGTGACCAGCCAGGCATTGTGGTTTTCTGCATCATGGACTACGATGTGCTACAGTTTTGTGACTTCCTGGGCTCCTTAATGTCTGTGTGGGTCACTGTCATTGCCATGGCTCGTTTACAGCCTGTGGTCAAGCAGGTCAGTGCAGAATGGACCCTGGGGGACAACTATAGCCCAAGTCTACCTGAAATCCGTTCCCAATTGTGACCCAAGGGCATCACCAAGGGCCTTTCTCTGCCCTGGCCCGGCCCCTGGAGTCCTCTTTCCCTAGGTGCTGTATTTGCTGGGGGCTATGCTGCTGTCCATGGCTCTGCAGCTCGACCGGCATGGACTCTGGAACCTGCTTGGACCCAGTCTCTTCGCCCTGGGAATCCTGGCCACAGCCTGGGTAAGGGTGGGGAGAACTGGGGATGGGGCATCCCAGTGGCCATTGGGTACAGGGTGCCGGGTATCTGGTCCCTGCTTTAAGGCAGGCCCAGACCCTGTCCTCACTACGGTTCTGCTCATGGTGCCCATTTTAGGCTTAGCAGGCTCCTTCAGGTCACAGCCACCGCTCAGGGGAGCCTGAGAGTGACGGGCTCTGGTGTGGGTTCCAGGGCCTCGCATTCCTGAGTCCTGCTTCTCTGCCTCCCCCAGACAGTCCGCAGCGTCCGCCGCCGGCACTGCTACCCACCCACGTGGCGCCGCTGGCTCTTCTACCTGTGCCCGGGCAGCCTTATTGCAGGCAGCGCCATCCTTCTCTACGCTTTCGTGGAGACCCGGGACAACTACTTCTACATTCACAGCATTTGGCACATGCTCATCGCTGGCAGTGTGGGGTTCCTGCTGCCGCCTCGTGCCAAGACTGACCACCGGGTCCCCTCCGGAGCCCGTGCCCGGGGCTGCGGTTACCAGCTGTGCATCAATGAGCAGGAGGAGCTGGGCCTCGTGGGCCCAGGAGGGACGCCTGTCAGCAGTATCTGCACCAGCTGAGAGCGGCTTTGGGCCTGGCCCTTGGGGAACGTGAACCCATCCTAGGGGCAGAGAGCCCTTCCCCGGGGGTTTTCCAGGCAGTGCAGAGCCTTCCCAGGGAGAGAGACAAGTTGTATTTCTTGAGGACTTGGAGTCTTTCTTGACATGGAACGCTTCCAGGGACCTAGCATCCTTCTTGGAGGCCTGGAGTGACCCTGCACCCGTGGGTTCCTTCAGGACTGCAGCCCGTGCAGGGCCGAAGAGCCCCCTCAGCACCAAGCGGCCCCTCCTAGGGGCGGGGAGCCCCTCCCAGGGATGTGGAGCCCTCCTGAGCACACAGACTCCTTCCTGGGGAGACAAAGCCCTGCCAGGACGTGGCATCATTCCTGAAACATGAGTTTCCAAATCTTCCCAGCAGCTCAGCAACTCTGGCCTCAGGCCTCTTTCCCAGAGGCAGTGTCTGGGCTGAGCTGTGCTGTGCTGGGAGGGGAATTCAGAACACTGGGGCTGGGATCTTGAGTGCACACAGGTGGAGTCTAGTGTGTCTCCAGTGAAGTATTTACTGGTTCCATGCTGCCCTTTTTTGCTGCCAAGGGTGTGGGGGAGGGCAGGGAGAGAGGGACCTTGAGGAGGTCAGCAGGGGTGAGGGGAACCCAGCAGGAATGAGCTGCTGGAGCTACCATGGGGCTGTGGTCCCATGGTGTCAGGCTATAGCACCTGGGAATAGGGAGCTGAGAGAGAGTGTGAGAAAGAAAGAGGGATGTGCTGAGATCATTTAAATCAGCGAGACAGACCTCCCTTATGGTATCCACACTCAACAGAGAAGCAAGCTGAGGCCCCAGGAAATTGGACCACCAGGTACAGATCTCAGAAGCGCAAGAAATATCACAAGAATGTAACTTCTGTTTTCAGCCCCATTTTGCCTGACTGCCAAAAATATAATCCTTTGTCAATTTGGAATTTCTTCTCTTTCCACACTAGTCACAGCTAAGTTCCAAGGGTCTTAAATAATGCAAAGATATTGGGAGAGTGTTCTTCCTGGTCACTGCAGTCCATGCGGCACCCACCTCCTGAGACTCCGTCCTTCTGCCTGGCCCTCGGTCAGTGGCACAGGCAGGCCATGCCAGAGCACCTTCCTGGTCCTGACTATGTAACCCCTTTGAGTCCCAGGCTCTCTACCATTTCTGGGCCACATGCAAGGACCTGTGACACCTTGGCTACCCAGCCGTACCTTGGAGCCATTTCTACTCTGGGGTCCTGCTCTGGATTTTATTGGACCAACGAGACATGAGTTGCTCCCACTTTGAGATCCTGCAAACCTGCTCAGGGGCTTGGCTGAGGGAGTGGGGCTCAGGGCCCCTCTCATTTTGGACCCCTCTGTGCCAATGCTCTCACCATGCCCCCTCTCCGTTTCTTTTCCTATTCCCTAGTTTAGAGAATATTTTGTTAATATGGAGGTGGGGAAGCCTTACTTAAGTTTCCTCCCAAATCTTTTGTCTATGCCTTAATGTTCCCTTTCAGGCCTAGGCTTTTGAAGGTCAAAAGCCAAGAACACATCCCTTTGTCCTGTGGTTTCTGCCATCACAGCTCCACCTTGGGGTACAGAGCAGAGAGTGGTATGGCCAACTGAATGGTGAGAAGGAGTGAGAGGTGTGAGCTAAGTATCTGTTCCTGTATCAGGAATGCTGTTCTATCACATTAAGATGTGTAGAGTCAGGTCACCAGGACTCTGTGAACCCAAATAGCTGGGATTCAGGACAGAGTCAACAGAACACAGATGGCACCGAAGAGGGAGACGGAGCTGGGACAGACATGCCCCCCCACCCCAGCTAGGAGGGGTCAGGAGGGGCTTTCTGGAAGGGGAGTGTGTGGATGAGGATTGAATGAGTTTTCATATGCCAAGATGTTGGGAGTGTTCACTCTGGTCCCCGATGTCTATATTGTATCCTTCCCCTGAGATTTCCATCATTCCACCTGGTCCCCAGTCAGGAAAGCACTAGGACGCAGTGCAGTGCCCAGCCTGGTACGTGACGTGTCCAGTATGTTAGCTAAAGGTCAAGCAGTGTTTGGGGCTGGTGTGTCTCTCCACACCGTGCTCGTCTCCTCTCTTGGAGAGTGAATAAAAACTTATTCTCTACACTTTCTTCTCCTTGTGAATTCTTCCACAGCCTGTGTCACCAACCACTCTAACATGTTGGTGGCCCATGCCACCAACTTCTCTACTTCTCCCTCTCCTCCGGCCTCCTGGGACTTGTGACTAGGGAAGCAGGGGGCAGTGGAAGCTTGACCCAGGCTAACCTCCTAACCCTGTCTCTGCGGGTTCAGAGAGAGGGTTCTAATCCTCCGTCTCTCCAGACTGTGGACAGCCTCCTCCTCACACACCTTCACGGCCAGTGATCGATATAAGAAAACTTGCTTATTTCCCTAGAACAACTTGACTGGAAATTACTAGAAAGCAAGAACAGAACAGCTCCTTACAGCCACAGGCAGAAGATAACATTGGAGCAAACAGCAGCCTCCTGTCACAGCCCCAGCAGTCCATAGGCCACACAACAGCAACCCCCCAACCCTTTCCTAATCCAGTTATAATCCAATGATAACTCAAAGCCCCCACCCCTCAATGCTGGTGTATCCCTCCATATTAAGCCCCTCTTCTTTCTTGGAGAGTGAATAAAATCTTTCTCTCAAAAAAAAAGTGTTTGGGCATGAGAGGGAACTGCAAGGGGGAGACAGAGAGGTAGGAAAGACTGATAGTTATTGGGGAACTGGGAGTAATTCAGTGTCCCCGGGCTGGCCGAGAGTGTGTGGGTGGAACAGGGGTGGGGGCAAGCACCAGCAATGAGGTTGAATGGATAGGTGGGGTCTGGTTTTTACCCTGTGGGAAACGAGTCACTGGAGAGATTTAAGCAGGAGAGTAGCATGAACAGATTAGTGTTTTGTCTTTATAGATTTTTTTTTTCCTGCGAAAAGCTGTATTGTTTCCACTTGGCTCGATGCACAAGAGAGGGTTCCAGGATAGGGTTTCAGGGAGAGGCTCAGGCAGAAGCCAGACACCAGGGAAATGCAGAGGGGCCCCTCAAAGGCCTCTGGGCTCCAGAGGCTTCCTAGTTGTGCTCGAGGGTGAGCCTTTCAAAGAGACATTCACCCATCCCAGACTGGGGAGCTTTAGTCAGGTGGTCACCCATCTTCTTGACAAGTTTCACCTCCTTACCCAGGAAATGGCTCTCCAGGAAGGCACAGAGGTGAGGGTCTGTCTGTGCAGGTAGAAGACAGGGCATGCAGATCCCAAAGGGCCTGATTCAGCTTCTCCAAGGCCTAGGCTGCTTCCATGGTGTCCTGAGTTTTACCCCACTTGTCCTAGGAAGGCTTTGCCACGTCCTAGAGAAGGATGCGGCCACCACATGGGTTTTGCAGCTTAAAAGATAGATGCTCAGAGCCTTTACGCTTCTCTTTGGCCAGCTCCCAGAAGAAGTGGCCCGCGCCCTGCAGAACCACATCGCCCGGGCTGAAACAGGAGCCCAGAGAGAGGTGGGTGTAGCAGGCCTGCAGATGCAGGCTGGCCAGGTGGTTGGCCACAGCCTCCACCTCGGTGGAATAATTCTGATGAGTTTGGGAGCTCGTGGTTGTTCGGCGATAAAGAATTAAGGTCCAAAGAATGGTGCCAGCTGGTCTGGGAGGCTGAGGAAGCTGAAGTGGTTTAGAAGGTGGTGACTAGAAAAGAGGTTGGAGGGCAGCTGGAAAGAAGGGCAGTCCCCAGGTCTGTTCTGTCCTAACCCTGCAGAAGCAGGAGACAGATCCCAGGACCGCCAAGGGCGCTCTAGAGATTGGGATCTTGATGGCTAGGACAAAGATGGGTTTGGGGGAGTTCGGAGGACAAATGTACAGTGATGCCAGAGTTGCAATATTTGAGAGATGGATGGGGAAGCCTGAAGGCGGTAACCGTGGGAAGGAGCGGACTGATTTAAGAGCTGTTGTGAGGTGGATTCTATAGGCCTTCGTGCCTGACTGGATGCGTGGAGGGTGAAGGATGAGAGAAAGTCTGTGACTGCATGTTTCTGGCGGGGTGGCTGGTGGGTGATGGTGCCATTCCCTGAGCTGGGGATACAACTTTGGGGGGCAGAATGACGAGTTCGGTTTTGGAGAGTTCCAGTTTGAGGTGCGTGTGGGGTTCCTGTGGGCAAAGGGCCAGCATGCTGGGCAGAGCAGCTGGACCAGGCCTGGAGCCTGGTCTCCTGGTCCCCAAATGCGGTCCTGGGTTGTCTCCTGGCTTGTCTCAGTCAGCGGGGAGCCCAAGATGACAGCAACCCCAGCCTTCTGGGGACTCAGGGCTTTGGCCAGAGACACTGCGTCTCTTCGCTTGTGTCTGTCTACACAGTGCTCAGCAGCACGGAGCTCAGTCCCCAGACAGCGACATCTGAGTGACATCTGAGGGCTTTAGAGTGACAGTTCGGTTCAGTGAACCCTCTACAGGGAAAGCTGTGGGAGCTGCAGAGATGAGCCAGACCTGGCTGCACCCTGCCCTCAGAGAGCCCACAGTGTGGTGAAATGTCACGACTACAAAGCAGAATAGGACAGATACTGAGCGAAGTTTCCGACGAAGTGCTGCAGGAGGAGAAGGAAAGAGGACACCTTCAAACCGCATCAGGAGGGCGTGCCTGGAGAGACAGTCCTGCTCTTACCAGAGAGCAGCACGGATGGGGCTGGCGGTGCGGGCGGTGCCGGTAATGTCGTGAGGGGGGGTCGTGAGAAGGGGTTAGTGGAACAGCAGGCTGAGGGTGTGGTGGTGGTGGGAGGGGGTGTCTGGATTCCGGAGGGCGGAGGACTCAGCTGGAGAATTTGGACTCACTGCCGTGGTAATGGGGAGCCATCAGAGGTTCTGGATGAGGACAATGATGAATCAGGGTTTGACCTGAGTAGCAGACCATGCTGAGCGATACCGGGATTTGTTATGGAGAGGGTGAAGCTGGAAAGAGCCAGCATTCATCCTGCCTGTCATCTGTCAGACCCAATAAGCACAGATGGACTGAATCTTTATGGGAGCTTTATTCAAATGGTTGGTGATCTGAGAAGACAGCGGGTTTGTACCCTAACAGATCATCTTAAATTCCATTTTAAACCAACCCTTTTTGTAAGGAGAAGAAAAGTGTAGGTAAGGGGTTTGGAATTGAGGGAAAAAGTTAATCAGACAAAAGCTGCAGCATTCTTTCATCTGCACCCTGAGTGGTGGGCGTCTGCCCCTGGAGCACAATGGCTCAGATGCCATCTCGATTGCTGGCAGTCCTCCTGGGGCACAAAGGTGGAACTGCTTATGGTCTCCTGGAGTCAGGGCGGATCATACCTTCCGTTCCTGGAACAATAGCTTTTTACATTAATTGATTACTAAGCTTATTAGCTATTACTTAAACTAAAATTTCCCCAACATTTGAGTCCCTCATCAAAGGGACTTAGGCGATTGTGGGAGCAGCCGCAGACATTTATGCAAAGCTGCTGGCTTGGCATGTGGTGTTGGAGCTGAAGTCGCTGCGTGCACCTGGGCTCCTGTGTCCGGCTCTCACTGCCTTCAATCAGTGACATTGGTGACCAGCCTGAGAAGCTGGCACTCTTCGCCATGGAGCTGCACTCGGCACAAGACTCAGAACAGTCGAAGGAGGTGATCTGGTGGGACCTGGAGGGGCTGCACTAACAGTAAGTTGAGCCCAGGGGAGTGACAGCATGTGAGTGCTCCTGCAGCATCTGCAGCTGCTTCAGTTTTGCCTTCCGAATCTCATGCAAATTTTCCTTGGCCCATTCTAACCCAGAGCCATATAGGGAAGGACTTTCTGAAAGGCTCAGTTCCACCTAGTCTGACCCAAGGCAAAGCCACCACGAGTGAGCTAATGAGAGCTTTCCTGGGATGACTGACCTGGCGTCAGCCAGTGAAGGATGGGTGGCCAGAGAAAAGGAAGGTTACTCTCTGTAGGATGCTGTGACCATCATCAGGTTATATTCACAACTTTCTCAGCCCTCCCTCTCCTCCCAGACACAGGTAGGTGGGCTCCCCGCCACCCCCCATGTTTGCTGTGCCCATATTCTTGTATGGGGCAATAAAATGTAAGTGGAAGTGACGTGCCGCTCCTGGGTGGAAGCTTGGAGGGTCAGTGCAGGCCTTGTCATGTCCTCTCTTCCTTTTGTCACGGTGACCAGCAGTGCTCCAGCAGCTGCTCTACTATCCTGAATCCCGGAGGGGAGCAGACCTCTGGCCAGTCTCTAATGAACCTGTACCAGGAGTGAGAAGTAAACCTTTGTGGGTTTTTTAATAAAGGTTTTATTTATACTTTCGAGAGAGGCAGGGAGGGAGAGAAACATCAATGGTGGTTGCCTCTCACACCCTGCCCCCCCCTCCACTGGGGACCTGGCACACAACCCAGGCATGGGTCCTAGATTGGGAATCGAACTGGTGACCCCTTGATTCGCAGGCAAGCACTCAACCCCTGAACCTGACCAGCCAGAGCCCTCTGTGGTTTTAAGACACTGATAATTTGAAGTTATTAGCACAGTGTAACCTAGCCTACCCTACCGGATATAGTCGTAGAGCAACAGAAAAGGCAGGATGTTTTCCTGGAGAGCAGGTCTCCCCCGAGCAGAGCTATGGTAGCAGCTTTTACCTCTGCGTTTCTCAGGCTGTAGATGATGGGGTTGAGCGAGGGGGTCACGACCCCATAGAACAATGCAATAATCTTATCCAAGTCAGGGTCCTTGGCCTTGGGCTTGAAGTACATGAAGGAGATCGTCCCATAGAAAACCACCACTACTGTGACGTGGGCAGAGCAGGTAGAGAAGGCTTTGCGCCGGCCCGCAGCAGAGGGCACCCTGAGGATGGCAGCAAGGATGAAGATGTAGGACAGACAGATGAGCAGGAACGGGGTCATTGACAGGACAGTTGTGGCCACCATTAAAAGCAGAGCATTGAAAGAGATGTCCCCACAAGCCAGTTGCAGCACTGCCAAGATCTCACAGAAGAAGTGGTTAATGACATTGTGGCCACAAAAGGGGAGTCTCCAGGTGAAAATGGACTGCAGCAGTGAGTTGGCAAAGCCTATCCCCCAGCTCAGCACCGCCGTCAGCATACACGTCTGTGAACTCATGAGCTCTGCGTACCTAAGCGGCTGGCAGATAGCCACGTAACGGTCATATGCCATCACCACCAAGAGCAGGCACTCGGTGGAGCCTAGCGCCAGGGTCAGGTACATCTGCAGAACGCAGCCAGGAAAGGAGATGATCCTCTGGGCTTTCAGGAAGTTGACCAGCATGAAAGGCACGAAGGAGGATGTGCCACAGATGTCCACGAGAGAGAGGTTGCTCAGAAAGAAGTACATGGGGCTCTGCAGGCGGGGGTCCAGCATGTTCAGCCCTATGAGGAGGCCGTTGCCCAGCATATTCATGGAGTAGATGCCCAGGCAAAGCACAAACAGGGCCATCTCTAGGTTATGGTGGCCAAGTAGTCCCAGTAGGACATATTCTGTCACAGCCGTCTGGTTGGCCCCACCCATCTCATTCTCCCTCCAAGTGCCTCTGAACTGTACAAGTATTGGGAAAAGTTCTGGCTTGCCCAGGAGCCAGGTGACCTGAATGTGCGCCCTGCCCCACCTCTTGAATTTAGTTTCACCCTCCGTGTAATGAGAGACTGAGACTTAAGGCCTGCAAGCTGGCCCTCCCCGCTCTGCAGTTCTGACATAACAGGACGGATCACACACATTCTAGTTCTTCATGTTCTTTGCTGTTCCCTCCAGGGGGCGCCCAGGAGGCAATAAAGTAGGATTCGTGATTGATGCACTCCTTTGGAATTTATAGAGTTTTGGTTGTTGAAAGGAAGCATCTTTCCTAGGTTACGACTCCAATAGCTGAATTATGTCCATATCAGATTCATTCATTGCTGCATATTTTTTGAATGTCTATTCTGTACTAGTTATTGTTTAGGTGCTGGGGCTACAACAGTAAGACAAGTAAGCGGACAGAAAGATGCCACACCTATCACAAAGGCTTCCCCTCTCTCCTGAGGTGAGCTGAGCCCTGGGAGGCAGGTGGGTGATGGGTGGTGCTCACCTAGTGTTCCTTTGGGCCATGGAAGTCGAACATTTCCACTCCACAGGATGTGCAAGGTTGATTTCCGGTCACCTCTCCTTCTGGAATCATAGACCATCTGTTGATTTTTAAAAGAACATACATGTCCCAGTAGAGCCGCTGGTTACAGGATTTAATCCTAGTCATGAAAGTCAACTGACTCCTTCTCAACCTCCACACTGATTTTTAGGATAAATGATATTGGTACTGATGTCACACAAGGAGGGAAGACCAGGCTGTGATCTGGCAGAGGTCTTGCCAGTCATCGACTAGCTGTGTACAGGGAGGGTGGGAAGGGGCTGCCATTTTCTCCCGGGTGGCTTTTACTGCTGTTGGGAGGTGCTCTCACTACCTCCTTGAGAAATGCCTGCGTCAGGTATTCACAGTCATCCTGTGAGACAGGAAAGCTGTCTTACGGCCTAGGTGACCTCTGGTCTGAAGAAGAAATAGGAGCTCTTATCATTCAGAAAATAGAATCTCTCCTCCCGCAAACCCTTCACCCTTGGGTTGCCTGGAAGGCCAGTGTCCTGTGACACAGCATTGGAGCCCTGTCTATCCTCCAGGGATGGATTTCCCCTTGTTCTTCCTCCTTAACTGCATCTATCATTTGTAGGGATGGAAGGGCTCACCCCCTCCTGAATAAATCTCATCTCCTAGGCGTGTCCTCCCTTCCTTCTACCCTGGGTGGGGGAGGGGCACCCCCCATTCCTCAGAGCCCAGCTCAATGGTTCCTTTCTTCTCCCTCCCGCCCCCTGCAGTTACCTACTCCCTCCTGACGTTTCCTTCGCCCTCGGCCCTCTGTCTTCTTGTATGGTGTGCTCCGTACCCGTCTCCTCTACTACACTTGAGAGCAGGACTCTGTCTCCTTCCTTTCAGACCCTCCCACAGATAATCAACGCGAGATTCAAAGCACCTTGCTTTGCGTCCAGCTTCAGCACTAACTAGCTGTGTGATATTGATCAAGTCACTCAACCTCTCTGAGACTCAATTTCCTTTTGAAAACATGGGGCTGCTGTGCAGCTCAGACGAAACATACGTGTGAAGGTGCCGGTGTGCTGTCCGCACTAACATGTTATCACTGAGGCTCCAGATCAAAGGCTTTGTCTCAGCCACAAGGCAACTGCTGGGCTGTGCTGGACACCTCTGGGACGGAGGAGCTCCAGGGTGTCATGACCCTCTGTCTCCCCAGAGCCCGTGATGGTTTCCCCACCTCCAGCCTGAATCGGGGTGATTGTAGAGGAGGTTTCTGGAACATAGGGATAGGTGATTAATCTTATCCATGTAAACATTTAAAGGTAGGGTTTCTCTTGGTAGGATTTGCTGAAAGGGAAGAGAATAGCCTGCGTGTGGTGGCTCATTTGTTCACTCGTTCAACAGCTAGTTGCCGAGCAGTTCCTGTGTGTTAGGCCAGCCCCGTGCGAGATGCTGGGGACAGGAAGCCAGACTGCTGCGCTGACAGAGCTCACACTCGCTCTGCGTCCTGGTGACCTTGGGCATAGCCCTTCTTCTCCCTGGGCTTTAGAAATCTCTCAGGTTCTTTTTGAGTCCGGGATATAAGGACAAGCTAATACTTGAAATCTGGAAAGAAGTTCAAAGAAAACATCTTTTTTTTCTCTAGGTTATGATTTCATGTGTCTGGATTGTACCCACAGTATTTCAGATTCAAAGGAAGGACTTGGTTTTAGTTGGGTGTGTTGCTACAAAAAGACCTATGTTCACCTGGAATTAGGACAGTGGACACAGATGAGGGGTGTCTCCCCGCAGGTGAAACGTGAGCCTGCGTCTCCCTTCCTCACCTTGTCTCTAACAGAAAGACCCAGTAGGAATGGCAGAGGCCTTTCAGAGCTTTTGTGATCAGGCTCCCACCGCCCTCCTGCCTCACCTTCCTCTACTCTGTCCCTTCTTGCAATGCCTGCTCCAGCCTCTGCAGACACCCTCATTTTTGGACAAACCCTGCTCAATCCTATCTCATCCTTCTTCTTACACTCTTCAGCCTGGAGTGGCCTTCCTCTTCCACTTATCCTTCAAGGCTCAGCTCACACACACCGCCTCCATGCAGCCTTCTCAGATGCCTCCATAGAATTTACTATCCCGGCAACATGATGTCTACAACAGGATGCCACGAACACAGGGACTCATCCCTGCCACTCAGGAGGTGCTGGCAATTGCCTTTCGGTATCTGCTACTCTGCCAAAAATCCCAATCCCGGATGTCTTACCTTGAGACCACCTCCCCCCTCCGAATACATACTCACCGACAGAATGGTTAGCCTTTGTGACTGCAGGCAGGAGGACTGTGGGGGTGCCAGTCTCTTACCTGTGGTCACGGCTGCTGTTTCTGAAGATCGAAATTAGGAGAACAGTGTGTTTCCTCACTTTGTCTGATCGTAACCTATTTGTGGAAATTAGAACTAGCCCATGAAGCCACAGGCTAATGGTCCCAAAGAAATGAGTCTGTGTCCAGAAAACAGCCTGCTGCCAGGTTCCCGACAGCTTGACTCTGACTGAGACACCAGGATGCAGCTGCCCTTCCCTTCGTGATTCAGCTAAGGTGAGCTGGGTTTCCCTGCAGGAACACACAACCTCCTAACTTGAGTGGCTTATCCTGACAAAGGTTTCTTTCTTTCTCATGCTATATCTCCATTGTAGGTTTTCAGGGGCTCCGTTCCATGTGGTCCTCCTCAGAGACCCTGGCTCCACCATCTGGGGCATCACCAGTGGTTATGGCTTGGGAGGAGCACACTGGAGCATCTCACACCAGCGGTTACATGCTCTGAGCCGGAAGTGACACGTGCCACACACAACCCCGCCTGCACAGCCCCACCTGTGTGCTCCTGCCACGTTCCCAGCAGGAGGAGAACTGGAGATGCTGCGTTCACACTACACCCAGAAAACCACTGCATCTATCTGCCTGCGTCTCACATTCCGCCACGTCCTGGAAAACCAGGCTCCCGGAGAGAGACAGGAGTGTCTCTGGGAATAACTGTCTAATTCCACTCCCCAGTTTTACACCTTCTGAGAGGCGGGGTGATGCCATGAGCTGGGACTGGGAGCCAGGGAACTGAGTTTGATGCTTGCCTTTCTTCTGATTCTGCTATGTGACCTTGGCTGCATGTCTCCTTTTGTGAAATGGAACCATTCAATTTGGTGGTTTCTGCTACTCTATAACCTCCAAAACATTTTCTCACATCCTTCTAGCAATTTCCAACCCTGAAGTCTAATAGATCTAGGATTACTTTTCAAGGTACCCAACATAGCAATTTCATTGGCTGATAAATATACTATGAACCATTTAATATTTATTCTAGGCTTCACAGATTATTTTAAAAGAAGGGCGAGTGATCCAATGAGATAAAAGCATCTGTTCCAATTTCCCTGGCATGCCTGGGTCTGGAGCTCCTGCTTCACTCCCTCCACTGTCTAGCAGAGCAGGGGAAGTAGGCTTTGCAGTCGGACTGACGAAGGCCTGCGTCCCAGACCTGCGGCTCACTAACAATTTCCTCAGCCTTCCTTACCTGTGATGTGGAGATAAGAATAGTATTTCCTTGTGGGGTTATTTTGAGGATCCAGTCAGATGAAGCATGTATAACTCAGCACAGAGCCTGGCCCGTGGTAAGGAATCAGTAAGTGGTAGCTGATATTATTAGTATGATGTCCTCTTCCCCAAGCAGAGATTCTGGTTTCTATGTGTTTAAAAAGATTTAAGGAGAACAGTCCACATGCTATGGGTTCTCCTTCCCTCCTACCTGGAGGCCTAGCGGCGTTAGCGCATGCAGGCTGCTGGCGAGGGCTGCCAGGTGAGCTGACCCGAGAGCAGAGCTGGGAAGAGCTGAGTTTATTACCAGCAGACACACTGTGCTGGGATGGGCCAGGGCTGTGCCCAGGGGGACCAGCCTCTTGGTGTCCTGCTACATAGACAACTTGCCTGCTCCCGCCTTCAGGGACCTTGTAGTCCCTGCCCAATTTAAAGTTCAAACTCTGCAACGACACAAGTTTGCAGTTTTGGTAGCTGTGGGGTTTCAGAGACCCCAGGTTCCTTGAGCTGTCCCAAGAGGGCCTGGCTGGGGTGGGGCAGGCACAAGAGAGACACTGGACAGAGAACCTGAAGCCTGGGTCTCACCGCACTCCTACCCCTTGGATCTGAGGCTTGGGGACCATGACTCCCCCAGACCTGGGTGTGTGGGTCTGTGAAATGGGCTGTCTCCTTCCAGGGTTGTTGTAAGGACCTGGATTCATGGGTGTTTAAGAAAAGCAAATTGCTGTGAAGGGTATGAGACCCCAAGCACTCGTGAGGGGCCGAGAAGTCGAACTCAGTCAGGTGCGTGAATTTCTACAGGCCTCTTCCCCCCTTCCCTGCTCTTTCCTTTCCCACTTCCTTCCCACATGAAAAAATAGCTTGACACAGTTTAGGGACTAAATAACAGCCATACTTAAAGCAGCAGCTGCTGCCAAATTTTCCATTGTACTGTGATTTGGTTTTTGGAATTTTTATCAAGAGCACAGGTCAAGATTGTGTCTACTCTTTTACTTTCTTTTTCCAGTTAATTGTTTTAAATTTGATCAGAGTTATTGGGGTGACATTGGTTAATAAAATCATATAGGTTTCAGGTCTACAATTCTATAATATATTATCTTTATACTGTGCTGTGTGTTCACCACCCAAAGTCAAGTCTCCTTCCATCACTATTTATCCCCCGTTTACCCTCTTCTGCCTCCCCTGCCCCCTTTCTCTTGGTAATCGCCATGCTGTTGCCTGTGTCTAGGAGGGTTTGTTTTTTTTTTGCTTATTCCCTTCACCTTTTTCACTAAGCCTCACAACCCCTTCCCCTCCGACAGCTGTCAGTCTGTTTTCTGTATCTGTGAGTGTGTTTCTGTTTTGTTTGTTTGCTGTGTTTATTAGATTCCACACTGTTGGTAGCACTGCAGCCATTGGTGCAGCCACTGTGGGAAAACAGGATGGAGTTTCCTCAAAAAAATTAAACGTGGAACTGCCTCATGACTCAGTGATTCCACCTCTGGGAATATAGCCCAAAAAACCCGAAACACTAATTCAGAAGAATATATGCATCACTATATTTGTAGTCACATGATTTACAATAGCTGGGGCTTGGAAATACCCTAAGTGCCCATCAGTAGGAGAGGGGGTAAAAAAGCTGAGGTACATTTACACCATGGAATACTACTCAGCTATAAAGAAAGAAGAAAATCTTACCTTTTGCGACAGCATGGATGACCTGGAGGGTATTATGCTAATTGAAATAAGCCAGTCAGAGAAAGACAAATACCACATGTGCACTTATTTACAAACTGCTCATAGAACAGCACCCTCTCGCCATTAACATTGTGAACATTTCCTATCATCAAATATCCTTCAAAAAATAAGATTTGTAATGGCTTCATGACATTCAATCATTGAACTCCACCAGGATTTATTTAAACATTCTTCTGTGATTGGACTTGAGATTCTTACAATTTTGATGCTATAAATAATTCCATGATTAATATCCTTCCTTGCACATAAATCTTTGTGCCTCTAATGATCTTCTTAGACTTATTCCTAGAAGTAAAAGTGATGATGGGTCAAAGGTTCTGGAAGTTTTTAAATCTCTTGATTCATATTCCAACTTACTTTGCAGGAAGTTCATATTAATTTATTCCTATTCCCACCAGCAGGAAGTATATGACATTACCCAATTCAAAGCATCATTAACAATAGACATTTAAAGAATTCTTTGACTATTTTATGGGTGAAGAATGGCGTACAGTCAGTGGCCTTTCTAATAGTAAATGTGATTCAAACCCCCACAGGATGAGTCCAAACTCCTGTGGTGGCATCAGAGTTCCAGCGGAACGTCTTGGCCAGCAGCCTTCACTCTGGCTTGATCAAGAGGGTTGAGCACGGGCTGCGGGGTGCCTCTCTTCCCTGTGCTTCTTTTCTGACCAACAGAAGCAGAAAGAGGGGTGGAGGGGAACTGAGGACTCAAGTGAGGGCTGTGCTCCCCTGCTTGGAGGCCAAGACCAGCTCTCCCGTCATCCAGATGGTGCCACTGAGGCCCGAGGGGCACAGGGAGTGGAGAGGCTGTGAGACTCTGTGCTCTTCTTGGTTCTTCCCAAAGAGCAGCCCCCACCCAGCATGCAACCTGCAGAGCCCTCCTCACTTGGAGGTCCTTCTCCTGCCCCACACCTTCTTGGCGGCCTCCTTCACCTCCTTGTTCCTCAGGCTGTAGATGACAGGGTTCAGCATGGGCGTGACCACGGCGTAGAGGACCGTGAAGACCTCATCAGACACGCGGGCCTCCTTGCTCTTGGGCTTCATGTACGTGAAGATGACGGTGCCATAGAAAAGCAGCACCACAGCCAGGTGTGCCGAGCAGGTGGAGAAGGCCTTGCGGCGCCCGGCAGCGGAGGGCACCCTTAGGATGGTGGCCAGGATGAGCGTGTATGACAGGCAGATGAATGTCAGGGGCACAGGCAGCAGCAGAATGGATCCCACCAGCAGGAAGTCCTCGCTGATGGATGTGTCGCCGCATGCCAGCTTCAGCACTGCCAGGATCTCACAGGTGAAGTGACTAACCGTGTGCTGGCCACAGAAGGGCAGCCTCATAGCGATGACTGTCTCAGACACTGACTTGAAGAGACAGAGGGCCCAGGCAGCTCCTGCCAGAGACAAGCAGAGTCTGTGGCTCATGAGCACCGGGTACCTGAGTGGCCGGCAAATGGCCAGGTAGCGGTCGTAGGCCATGATGGCGAGCAGCAGACACTCTGTGGAGCCTGTGGCCAGGCTCAGACACATCTGGATGGCACAGCCAATAAAGGAGATGGTTTTCCAGGCCGACAGGAGGTGGACCAGCATCAAGGGCACAAAGGTGGACGTGTAGCAGATGTCCAGGATGGAGAGGTTGCCCAGGAAGAAGTACATTGGTGTGTGCAGGCGGACATCCAGCACGCTCACTGCTATGATGGCTGTGTTGCCCAGCAGAGTCACCAGGTACATGGCCAAACACAGAGGGAAGAGCAGGCGCTCTATGGCTGGGTAGCCAGAAAATCCTTTCAGAAAGAACTCAGAGGCCCCTGTCCTATTGACCAGCTCCATACTGCGGGGTTCTGGAGAGACATACAGCGGGGACGGGGGAGAAGAGGATACGGATGGTGAGGAGCCCACAGAGCCTCTTTTGGGAGGAGGCATGCTGCTAGGGTCTTTTCCAGCCCTGACACACTGTCTCCCTGTGACTCTGGGCAATCCCCGTGCTTCTAGGCTGCAATTTGTCAATGTGAGAAATGATTTAAATCGGTGTTTCCCTAAGAGAGTGTTAATGGACACGTTAGTAAGCAAACTGATAAATCAAACTGAGGCAGCACTAGATTAATCAAAAGTAAACAAAGTGCTTTCCTTCAAGGCCTTCTCAGAGCCTTTAACGTGCCAGTGTGGTCTGTGACTTCCCCAAAGCAGTGGAGGGCACATAATCCCCAAACTTATTCCACCCTGGATCTTCATTTTACAGAGCACCCATTAACCAATTTTAGATAAATATGGGATGGATCAGAGATCCTCACATGCGCCAGAATGATCTGGACAGTTTGTTAAAACACACTGCTGGGCCCTGTCCCCAGAGTTTCTGACTTAGTCGGTGTGGGTGATGTCGCTGCAGCTGCATGAGGTACCACACTTTGAGAACCAGTGGGCTGGCTGTTCTCTGAGGGTCCTCCTGATTAAGGATGCCTCTGGGCCATTGCTTTGCACTGTTCCCACTACGGGAATGCCCCTCGTCTTTATCCCTCAGCCTGCAGAAGTCTGACTCGTCTCTTCAGGTTAGCTCTGGTCTCCCTGCATCAAGCACACCTCGTGCCTCCCATTGGAGGGGCTGCTGGCCTCTGAGCCTGTCAGTGGGCTTGTCCACTTGTCCCCCATGGCCGGCTTCATCAGCTACTGTGTGTGAATTGACCTTCATCATGCCCTTTTGAGCTGAAATTTGATGGATGGACCTCTTAACCCAGCCCCAAACCTATTTTCTCTGGGTCTGACCCTGAGCTGCTTTGACCTCATAAATTCCTAGGGCATCGGCATGAAAGGCACCCTGAAAGGTCAACTCATTGGATCTTCCATTGTGCAGGGGGGAAACTGAGGTCACAAAGTGGGCCCCCGGAAAAGTGAATATAGCATCCAGCCCTCCCAACGCTGTGCCACCTACCCCACGTATTGGGCACATGTTTGCTTCCGTCAAGCCCCAAATGCTGGTTGTTCCTTTACTGCACTAGATGGACGTCTTTCTCTGATGCCCTCCCTAGAATCTTCTTACCAGCTAAGGAGCATGATTCAGTCTTTCCTTAGAGTTTCAGGTACTTGATATGGTGTCAATAAACCCCTGGGACAAGCCTGGGTCTGGGTTGAGCACCAATTCCTGTCAATGATTCCTTTGCATGAAACGATTTATTTCTATTTGTCCCCCTGTGTTGATTCTTACTAGAATCAAGAAGTGATTGCATTTGAGCTTCCACCATGTGCCAGATGTGGCTGAATATAAAACATTTCCAGATAGAAACCCTCTCCAATTTCCTTGCCTTGCCCTGTCCTGCTTCTGTTTGCATGCCCCTAGTGACAGGAAGCCCATTACTCCCATAGTCATGCTTTTACACAGGGTCCAGAGCTCTGGGCCCTACTTCGGGGTAAAGGGCCGCTTCTGTAGCAAGGAGTTCTGACCTAGCTCTGGGACGTCAGATAGAAGGTCTTGCCTCAGCTTGCTGGTTCAGAGAACCATTGTGGCATCAGGGGAGTAGGAGTTTTGAGCTCCCTCTAAGACTTACCTGGAGAAACACTGAGGGTTCCTGGAGTGGCACCCCCATTTAGTAGAGTGTCAATAGCAGCAGGCACTGTGGCAGGCTTGAGGGGAGGTACAGAGGTGGTGCTGTGCTGTCCTGCAGCCCTGTGACTAGGTCAGGCCACAGCCTCCTCTTTATATTGTTCCACAAGCTATAATTTACCCCTTAAAGTTACTGGCAATCATCTGCGGCCATTGGCTATCTGTTGGAAAACACATACACTCACATAGGATCATCACATATGCACCCACCTACAAGCATATACTCAAACACGTCTTTGGCACACATATGCTCATGTGTGTACATGAACAGTCATTCACAGGTGTATATGTGCATATGTAGCAGGTGCTCTCATTCTTGCTCACTCCTAAATGTACCGTACATGCACATATACTCACACACACACACACACACACACACACACACACACACACATTCCCAAACCAGGGCAGACCCTTGGGCCTGTGGCCAGGGTGTCAGAGGACTGGCAGGACTACTCTGCCCAGGAGGAGGTTTGTGGAGACCAGGCAGGGACCATGGAAGTGTCATTAGAGCAGCCCAAGGGAGGGGAGCAAACTCTGCTTGGGACGAACCACGAGGACAAAAGACAAAGGACAAAGGAACCACAGAACAGGGACCAGGTCACCAAACCAGCTGAAAGTCTGGTCTGCTTCCCAGTGTGAGTGCGGAGGACCTGAGCCTCCCTGCCCTACCTTCCCTCCTTCAGCTGGGGAGTGGGGCCTGCGGGAAAAGGGGAGCGGAAAGGATGTGGCTGTGGAGCTCTGGGTCTCAAAGCACGACAGGGAACTCTGTCCTCAGGGTCCACAGTATCCATTTTGCCTTCACTCCTTTCCTGGCCACAGAAAAATCAGTTCCAGTGCCACTGCCCCCTGGCAGCCTGTCTTTATCCTCTCCTGGGCCACCTCTTGAGCTACCTCCCGGGCCACTGGGCGACTGTGAGCACTCTCTCCTTTGAGCCCCATGGGCCTGTGTTCACACCTGTAGCATTGGTGTTCACCTTCCCCCTTACTTCCTGCCTTTTGCCCATCCCTGCCAGCCCACCGCAATGCCACTGCCCTCTTCTCCTCACCCAGGTCCTGAAGGCCAAGTTGAAGCTCCTGGCCCGGCCACGGCCAACTTCTTCCTGTCTTGTTGTGACTTCCTGGAGTTAAGACAAATTGAGAGGGAGCAGACTGCCAAATATGAGCTGTTCCTAGTCTAGATGACACCACAGAGCTGGAAGGGGTCTTACAGATCAGCAAGGCCACCCCCTTGTTATCCAGGAAAGGGAGGCTCAGAGAGGGGAGGGGGCTTGCCCAATGTGACACAGCGAGTTAGAGGGGGAAGCCAAGGCTCCAGTAATTCCCTGAGCTCCTGACTCCCAGCCTGGTCCCCACTTTTTCACTTACCTTCAGGCTCTTCCAGACGCATAGCCCTGGCTCCCGGAGAGACGTTTCAGAGGTTGTGAGACCAGGGAGCTTCTGTGGCTGGAGCTGGGGGAACACAGGTCAAACGCAGGCCCAGACCCTAGAGGGAGGACATGGAGCTTCATACTGACCCAGCTCTCCAAACTGAGAAAACGTGCCTAAACTTTCGCAGATTTCAGTGAAGAGTTTGCAACTTGATAGAATTAAGTGGAACTTCTAGACTTTGGTGGTATTAGACAAACTGCTTAGACTTCAGTGGGGTTCTCTGTAGTGTGTCAGGTTTGGCAGAATCAGGAAATTCTGTTGGGCTCGAAGCCGAATGGGGCCCCCGATAGTTTGCTGTGCGTAGCCGGGGACTCCCAGGCCTGGGCAGCTCCCAGCTCCATCTCGGGTGAGAGCCGCCCAGGGAGCAGGTGAAACGACAGAGGGAACTTTCAAAGCTTCTGGTATGCCTAGGGACTGCTCAATCCCCGCAGCGATTCAGAAGGAGAGGGGAAATGCGCCCAACTTAGAAACTTCAGGGTGCTTCAGGGATGATGTCCCAAAGACCCAATTACACAGAGTCTACTTAGAAATCTTAATTGGTGTGAAGAAGTTGGAGGCAGTGGCTCAGGGCCAGGACCCACCCTCGCAGGTCAGTCCCCAGACAGTGCTGGCCCCGGAATGTTTACGAATGAGTAAATGAATGGGTAGGTGAACAATTAATGAATGCACGAGCAATTCTCAGTGAATGAACTTAAAAATGAATGAGTGAGTGAACAGATGATGGACAGAGTTGCTTTCCAGGAGAGTTAGAGGTCTTGGTTTAAATGTCATAGGATCTTTAGAAAATGAAAAATCCAGAATAAGTGTGACCGAGGAGTGAACTGGAAGGAGAGAGACAACATGTCAGGAAGTCCTGCAGACCATCGTGACCAGTCCTCATTGTACCGACAGGAAAACTGCCCTCGAGAGGTGAAGGAGCTGGCTCAGCATCACTCAGTGAGGCAGCGCACGGCCCTGGGTCCACTCTGGGACGCAGATTTGTCCGCCCTTGAATCATACATCCCTCAGTCAGCACTCAGGTCTGCTGATGACTGGGTGCCTCTTACCCCCAGATGGCTCCCCCTCTCTGCTCTCAAAACACTCATCCACACAGCTCCTCCTGAGGTTCCTTCTGCTTCTCAGAGTCCATGTGTCTGCATGCTTAAGGGCCTTTTAATCAAATAGGGTCATTTGGATTTTGTTACTGTTGTTGGATTTTTATTTAACTATTTATTGAACTTGCCTCTTCCAGTGCTGTAAAGCAGGGTGAGTGAGATTGGGGCCCATGTATCCTCTGGCTGCTACACCTGGGGTAGAGCCTCCACCCTGGGAGAGGGGACTGGGAGGAGGAAGGGCCCCTACTCTCTCAGTGCACTGACCATACATTTAGCCTCTGCAGCTTAGAGTTGGAGGGGATGAGAAGTACTGGTGGGCTTCCTTGCTGCGTGATTAATGTTCTCTGTGCATCTGAGAAAAATTGTGTATCCTGCTATTATTGGGTGGATTGTTCTATAAATGTCAATTGTGTCCAGTTGGTTGGGAGTATAGTACAAAGCTTCTGTATTCTTACTCATTTTCTGTCTATGTGTTTTTCAGTTATTGGGGGAGGGGTGATGAAATGTTTGGTTACGATGATAGATTTGTGCATTTCTCCTTGCTGGTCTGTCAGTTTTTGCTTCAAGTGTTTTAATGTTCTGTTATTAGATACGTAAGCTTTGGAGATTGTTAAGTTCTCTCGATGAATTGATGCTTTCGTCATTTTCAAATGACCCTCTTTAAACCTATTTATATTTTTTTCTCTAACATCTATTTCATATGCTATTAATAGAGAGTTGGGTCTTTAAAGCTAAATCTGACAATCTCTGCCTTTTAATTGGGATGTTTAGATCACTTACATTTAAAATAATTATGGTTATGGTTGGGCTTAAAACTTGTCTTATTTGTTTTTTTATTATCCTTTTAAGTTTTTTCTATAATTTTTTGGATTGAGTACTTTTTATGATTTTATCTTCTTTATTGGCATTCTAGTTACCTTTTATCTTTAGTGGTTACTTTAACTATAACTTGCTTTGCCTTTAATTAATATTATACCACTTCGCCTACAGTGTATAAACCTGGTAACAGTGTAGCACCATTTCCCCTCTTCTGGGCTTGGAACTATTGTCATGCATTTTCATTTCACATACATTACACAGGGTGGGGCCAAAGGGGGTTGTGAATATGTAAAACAGAGTTTATTCTTGTAAAGTATTATTATTTATTAATTATTGCATTATTTTCTGTATAAACATCTATAAACCTACTTTGGCCTCACCCCGTATATTCTTTAATACATTATTACTTTTGCTTCAAATAGTCAACTATTTTATTTTATTTTTTAAATATATTTTACTGATTATGCTATTACAGTTGTCCCATTTTTTACCCCCTTTATTCACCTCCGCCCTGCACCCCCCCTCCCACCATCATTCCTCCAACTCAGTTCACGTCCATGGATACTATGTGTAAGTTCTTTGACTTCTCCATTATTTTCCATAATATTCTTAACCTCATCCTGCCTATTTTGTGCCTACCATTCAGGCTTCTTGTTCCTTGTACCTTTTCTCCCATTCCCCCCTCCCACTCCCCACTGATAACCCTCCATGTGATCTCTATTTCTGTGATTCTGTTCCTGTTCTAGTTGTTTGCTTAGTTTGTTTTTGTTTTTAGGTTCGGTTGTTGATAGTTGTGAGTTTGTTCTCATTTTATTGTTCATATTGTTGATCCTCTTTTTGTTAGGTAAGTCCCTTTAGCATTTCATATAATAAGGCTTGGTGATGATGAACTCCTTTAACTTGACTTTATCTGAGAAGCACTTTAACTGCCCTTCCATTCTAAATGATAGCTTTGCTGGGTAGAGCAATTTTGGATGTAGGTCCTTGCCTTTCATGACTTGGAATACTTCTTTCCAGCCCCTTGCCTGCAAGATTTCTTTTGTGAAATCAGCTGATAGTCCTATGGGAATTCCTTTGTAGGTAACTGTCTCCTTTTCTCTTGGTGCTTTTAAGATGCTCTCCTTATCTTCAGTCTTGGGTAATGTAGTAATGATGTGCCTTGGTGTGTGCTTCCTTGGGTCCAACTTCTTTGGGATTCTCTGAGTTTCCTGGACTTCCTGGAAGTCTATTTCTTTTGCATTGGGGAAGTTCTCCTTCATTATTTTGTCAAATATGTTTTTGATTTCTTGCTCTTCCTCTTCTCCTTCTGGCAGCCTGATGATTCAGATGTTTTAATGTTTAAAGTTGTCCTGGAGGTTCCTAAGTCTCTCTTCATTTTTTTTTTTTAAATTCTTTCTTCATTCTGTTCTGGTTGAATGTTTATTTCTTCCTTCTGGTCCAAACCGTTTATTTGAGTCCAGGTTTCCTTCCCTTCACTGTTGGTTCCCCATACATTTTCCTTTATTTCACTTAGCATAGCCTTCACTCTTTCATCTAATTCGTGGCCATACTCAACCAGTCCTGTGAGCATCCTGATTACCAGTGTTTTGAACTGTGCATCTGATAGGTTGGCTATCTTTTCATTGCTTAGTTGTATTTTTTCTGGAACTTCAATCTGTTCTTTCATTTGGGCCATATTTTTTCTCTAGGTGCGTGTGTTATGTAGTAAGGGGCGGAGCCTTAGGTATTTGCCAGGGCGGGGCAACTACCTCACTGCGTTGTGGTGCTGTCTGTAGGGAGGGGTCAGAGAGGGAGCAGTGTTGTTTACTCAGCTCTCTGTTGGCTTTCAGTCACTTCCCCCACTACCTACAAGCAAATTGGACCCTTCTGGCACTGATTCCCAGGTGGGTGGGTTTAGGTACATTCTAGGACCCTGTGGGTCTCTCCAACAAACTCTCCTGTGAGGCTGGGAATTTCTCCTGCTGCCTCAGCCCCCACAGGATTTTCCAGTTAGAGGTTTTGAGGATTTATTTCCCCATGCTGGAGCCCTGGGTTGTGTGGTCTGTCTCACTCCTCAGTTGTTCCTCCTGGTTTATCTGCACATGAATGTGAAACTGCCTGCTCCACCAGCTGCTGCCTTGCCTCAAGCCCTCTCTGCCCAGCTGCCTGTCTCTGCCCCTCCTACCCTTCTGGATGAATGTTTCTTCTTTAACTCCTTGGTTGTTGGACTCCCATACAGTTCAATTTTCTAGCAGTTCTGGTTGTTTTTCGTTTTTAAGTTTGTTGTTGTCCTTCTTTTGGTTGTGAGAGGAGGCAAAGTGTATCTACCTATGCCTCCATCTTGGCCGGAAGTCCCCCTTCTCACTGTCTTCCTTTAATATGTGAGTTTTGCTTTTTAACATATAGACATTTTGCTTATAGACATTTCCATATAATTATTTGTTATTATTTTTTGTATTATTTTCCAGATAAACAACTCTAAACCTACTTTGGCCCCACCTTAAGATGGTACATTAATATTCTGTTGTATGAATGTACTATAAGTTATTTGACCATTTCCTGCTGTTAGACATTAGGGTGTAGCCAGTGTTTTTCTTTGCCATGCAAACAATACTGCAAAGAATATCATTTTATACCACATTTTGGCATGCACACAGATGTTTCTCTAGGATATATATCTTGATAGGGAATAATTGGCTGAAAAGTATGACTACTTACATTTCTAAAATGCAACTAAATTGCCCCCAGAAAAAAGCTATCTTAATTAAAATCTCCACCAAATATACAACAGTACCCATTTTTCATACCCTGACTGATGCTGGATGTTACCAGTCTTTTAAATTCCATATTATGATTGATTTTTTAAAAAGGCCATCTTGTTTCATTTTGCAATCCTCTGATGACTAGAAATGTTAAGCAAAATTTTATATGTCCATTTTTGCTATTTAAAATTTCCTTTTTAAATTGTCTCTCCATGTTTTGTGCCTATTTTTCTCCTTTTGAAAAATATTGATTTGTAAGAGTCTTGTATGTACTGTCTATTATCTAGTGGACACACAGTATATAGAGGCAAACATTTTATCACTTGTTTTTTTTTGTTTGTTTATGGTGTCTTTTGTTACATAGAAGTTTAATTATTTTGGACAGTCAAATTTCTTTCTCTGTTTTCCCTTTCTTTCTCTCTCTCTCTCTTTTTCTCTTCCAAGACTTTAAATACATTTTCATTTCTATATTTTCTTCTAATACTTTGAGTTTTGTTTGAAAATTTTACTCATTGTATTTGAATTTATTTATTTATTTAGTGAGTGAGTGAGGTGGGGTAAGCTTATTTACTTGCCCCAACAGAATTTATTATAAAGGAATTCTTTTCTCTCTAATTTGAAAATGCTATCTTTATCATATACTAATTTCTCATATATTTATGCTCTCCTTCTAGACCCATTGTTATGTTCTACAGGAATTTTATTATCTCTTACTGTCTGCATACTCTACTTTTTAAATTACTGTAGACTTACAGTGCTTTGGTATTTGCTAGGGCAAAGTCCCTCTCACTAGCATTTTCCAATAATTTTTTAGTTATCCTTGTACATTTTCTTTCCTGGATAAATTTTGCAATCGGCTCGTCAAATTTCATAAAAATTCTTCTGGAATCTTGCCTTTAGTTTATTGACAAATTGGGGGCATAACTAACATCTTCATAAAATCAGATTTTCTCACCCAGAAACATGACTCATCTGTCCATTAGCCCAAGTCCCCTACTCTGTCCTGGTCACACAGCTCTTCCTTTCCAACACAGTCATGAAATTATTCTCATCAATATACACTTTTTCCTAATGTTGAACTTTCCTCGAATATCTGGGATAAACACTTCTTCCTCGTTATCTTCTATCCTTGCCACAATGTACAGGATTGATTTGGGGGTGAGCTGATGGGCTCTAGCTCCTGGGCTCCACCTGGTGGCATCCGGCCATTCTTTTCCAACCCTGGGTGGGGAGGGTGAGGGTTGGGGCAGATGTGAAACCCTGAATTCTAGGGGTCAGGCCCACACAGATCACCATGGAGTGATGGATCTAAGAATCCGGTAGACACAAATTTGTGTGCCCCAGTCATGTGGCTGTCTGTCCTGCCACCCTGGGCTCTCCTAGTTTCTCAGTGCTGGGGGACTTTGAGAAAAGAGACCACATCTGTGTTAAAAGAATCCTATTCTCTCAGAATCTAGCAGCCTATTCACTGGAATGTCCTTTTCTTTAAGCTTTATAATCATCTTTATGTGATTCTCAGTGAGGGTAAGCCCTCAAATATACTTTCCCTTTAATGAATGGGGATGGATTTCCATGTCAATAAAATTAAAATCAGAAAACTATGTCCCCTCTTTGGTCCAGAAAATAAGGTCTGGAGTCCTTGGTGCCAGCCCAGATTGGGGGCTCAACAGTGTTTTGGAGGCCTTCCTGAAAAGTTGGAGAAGACAGAACTTGTACAAGTTTAAATGAAAACACTCTTAACATTCTTAACAGCACTGAAAACCGGAGAAATTGACACCCTGAAAGAGGTATTCCTGAAAAAATAGCGAAGCAAACGAGATTGAGTTGTTGGAGGAACTCACGACCAAACAAAGTAAGACAGGAATTACTGCAGCAACGGAATGGTTTGGGGGTGTCCTCAGTTCAGAGGCAACGGTTAGGAGGACTATGATGGAGGTTAAGAAGGCAAGCATCAGATGACTGGGTTGGGGGCTCTAATTTGCAGCAATGGGCAGGTTCGGGGAGTGAGCATCAGAGACAATTGCCCTCACACTGGGTCATTGTCAACGCGTGAACCAGAGACTCAGAGAAGTGCCTGGAGGAATGGGGCACTGCCAAGCCCAGATGGTATCATCCCAGCAACACCCCTAGTCCCTCCGTTACAATTCCCAGAGCTAGGAAATGGAAGCTGAATCCACAGACAGGCCGACAGGGAATCTTAAAGCAGAAGAGGCACCTACCTATCAGGACAAGCAACACCAGAGAAGAGAGAAATGAAACCCAACAAAGAGGATAACATTGAAGGAAGCAGTCAAGTAAGCAGAAGACATGGAGAAAAGTGTGATGTTTAATACCATCAGAGGGACAAGAGTAGGTTTTTCATCCATGGGGAAAAAAAAAAAACTAATGTGAAAATAAAAACCAATTAGAGATTCTGTCGACTGTTGAAATAAAACAGAAAATCCACAAAAGCCTCTGTGGATTAGCCGAGCATGAATGGACACATTCGAAGAGCAGATTATCACGCCCGAGGGACAAATTAAGGAATACTTCCAGAGGCACTACAAGAAAGTAAGTATGTGTAAAGAGCCCTGACCTGTGTGCCTCAATTGGTTGGGTGTTGTCCTGTGAAGCAAAAGGTTGCCAGTTCAATTCCTGGTCAAGGGTGTGCCTGGATTGTGGGTCCGGTTCCTGGTCAAGAGCACATGAGAGAGGCAACCAATCAATGTTTCTCTCTCATATCAATGTTTCTTTCCCTCTCTCTAAAAATAAATAAATAAAATAAGGTTGGAAAGGAGAGAGAAATAAAGGGAGAGAAACATCAGTGTGTGGTTGCTTTTCATATGCCCCCAATTGGGAACCTGGCCTGCAACTCAGGTCTGTGCCCTGACTGGGAATTGAACCAGTGACACTTTGGTTCACAGGCCTGCACTCAATCCACTGAGCCACACCAGCCAGGGCAGTTTCTCTAAATTCTTGTTAACGTGTTATTTTCTGGGCTTTTTTTTTTAGTAGTAATCATCCTAATGGATTTGAAATGGCATCTTGTTGTAGTTTTGATTTGCATGTTCCTAGTGATTAGTGACATTGGGCATATTTTCATGGCTTATTGGCATTTTTGTAGAAATGTTTATTCAAGTCCTTTGCTTCCCTCTGGATCTTCACACCTTTACCTGTTCCTCAGCCAAGGCCTCCTGGGATCTGCAGAGTGCTGGGACCTCCAGCCCTTCAACCAGAGTTATGTGGGACACCCATCCTCACTCCCCATCCCCGTAGCTCCCTCCCCTGAGATTAGACCAGAGGGATGACTCGTTTTTACTGGGCACAACCCCCAGATTTCTGTTCCTGTGGCATTTTAGGGCCTGATGTTGATTCTGGCACCCTGAGCTCTAGAGACAGGCTCCCAGGAGGCTAATTAGGCTGGGCTCATGGGACACTGCCACTGGCAGTCTTCACATGTGATCAGGCAGGTTTCCTGCTGGGAGCCAAGCCCTTGGGTGTCCCCTAATGTCCCAGGGTGTTTTCCTCCCTCTTAGGGAGATACAGAATTGGATTATGTGACTCAGTACCCCAGGAAGCTCCCATTTTTGCCTCCAGAGACATAATGGCGCACCCCTGTGTGAGCTGGAGAACAAGCCTTAGCGTCCTTGTCCAGAGGGAGGGACGGGTGTGTCATCTGCTTCTACCTCCGGGTTTCTCAGCACGCACACTTCTGGTGCTTTGGACGTGTTTCTTCATGTGGGATCGTCCTGCGTATTGTGGGATGTTTGTCATGCCTGGTTTCTGTATGCGCGACGCTGACCCCACCTCTCCACTCACCCTGACAACCTCAGTTACCCCACATATTTTCAGATGTTCCCAAGGAAGGTCTAACCCTGAAGTCTAATGCAAAGGCACCAAGTGGGCGCTCACAGCAAGAAAGTCACTGAGATTCCCAAGATGCTGAAATCATCTGATCTTTTCAGCTCTGTCTTGGCTTGTCCCCAGGACCTTGACCTTCAGTTCTCTGAACAGGACCAGATGATTGACCAGGTGGCTGGATGCTCTAGAGGGGGCTATCCAGTAGAAACACCACGCAAGTCAAAAATGTAATTAAAAATTTTCTGGTGGCCACATTAATAAAGTTAAAGGAAACTTGTGTGAAATTAATCTCAACAATATATTTTACTTAACCAAATATAGCAAAAATTATCATTTCAACATATAAATAAGACAAAACTTGTTAATGAGGCACTTTACATTCTTGTGTGTACTGAGGTTTTGAAGTCTGGAGTCTCTATCGCACACACAGAACCTCCCACTCACACGGGCCACCCTCCTTGTGCTCGGCAGCTGCCTGGCTAGTGGCCGCCACATGGACAGCACTTAAAATTCTGGAACTGAGCCTCCACCAACTACTGCCTACTTCCCACCCCCAACATTTCTGTCTGTGTGTGAAAATTTTATTTTATTTTAAAAAATATTTTATTCATTTATTTTTAGAGGAAAAAGGAGAGAGAGAGAGAGGGAGAGAAACATCGAGGTGTGAGAGATATATCAATTGGTTGCCTCTCCCACGGCCCCATCTAGGGACCTGGCCCCACGTCCCAGGCCTATGCCCTGACTGGGAAATGAACCAGTGACCCTTTGGTCTGCAGGCCAGCACTCAGTCCACTGAGCTACATCAGCCAGGGCTGAATATTTTCAAACACACAGAAAAAGTGAAAAAAATTGTAGCACGAATAGTCATGTATGTAAAAACTAGTTTCTACAATTGTTAAAGATTTGCATTATCACATATCAATTTATCTGTCCAACCATCCTCTTAAAAAATTATTATTGCCCAAACCATAAATATGCTGACTTTTCTTACAACAAAATTATTATTGCCTACTTTCAAGAAGACTTTTTTTTTTTTATAGAGAATAGTTTGGAAAGCCACTGAGGAAACTATTACCTCTTTGAACACTGTGCTATAAAAAATAGCCTAAGCAGGAGGCTTTCAGATTTTTAGGGCAAACGTCCTTGAAAGACTCTTCCCTGTTTTTCTCCACTATCCTCTCATGTCCCCCTTTCCCCACATGCGGATTCTCTCTCCCACTTTCCAGGAGGTGCGAGGCTGGTTCAGGGCATCCCTCAGTCCAGCACAGCGTCACCGTGGGTCCGGTTAGGCTTTGAGGTCAGGCAGCCCAGGATTGGCTCTGGCTCTGCCACGTCCTGCCCTGTGCCCCGCAGCAAGGACTTCAGCTCAGGCTTCACTGTGATGCACATGGAGTGGCGTTGTCGTGAGGTCTGAGGGAGGTGAGTTTGTGCAGTGCACTGCAGCAAGCACTAAAAGAGTAGGTTGGGGAAGAAAGGGAAAGGAACTTACTGCTTATGAATGACCTCTTCCTTTGAAATTCCCTGGGGCTGTGTGAACACAGGTCCCATATTTACCTGATACACTATAGCCATTCATATTTGTGGCTCTTGTTCTAGTAAAAAGTCCCCAGAGGGCAAGGACTGTGTCATTCCCTGCCCCCCACCCCCGGCTTGATAGGTGTTCTTTAAATAAATGAATATAATTCTAAGTGTCACAATTATCTTTAGATGGTGGTTCTCGAAAGTTACAGTGACTCAGAAAGTCAGAGGGGAAAGAACCTTAGTCGGCACAGATTCCACCTTTCTCCAGTATTTCCCTCGTGCACAAGGGGAAACTGAGGCTCAGGCAAGTACTGTGTTACCTGCGTGTGCACATCCAAGAGCCCATGGGCCTGTCATCCAGGGGAGGTGTGGAAAAGCCGTCCCCTGGGGTTGATTAGCTGCCACACATCCCCGAGGACAACCAGCCCGGTACCCTTCTGCCACTTCCTGGCCTCTGTAAGCTGACACCAGTTGAGTTTCCAGTTCTGGAGTCTGGCCACTCTCATCCTTGGTGGATGAGGTGGAGTGCGTGGCTAGGATTCGGACTATTCTGTTTGGATGGAAATGGTTTCTGAATATTTTTCTAAAGCTCCTATAACTTCTGCTGCTTCCATTATTATTATACAAGGAACATGAACTATTAAAAAACATGATTGTCAAAATAAAACTCGGTCACCTATAACCCCTCAGAGAGAAGCACAGTTAACATCGTATCGTGTAGATCTCCAGACTTCGGTCTGTGTGTAAACTCACAGCCGAACGCACACCTTCCCAGCACTAACCACCCGGTGTGCGCCGACGTGGTCACGTGTTCACCAATACCCAGATTTTGGAGACCTTACTCCGCGTCCAAATAACGTTGGCGTCTCAGTTTACTGGTCTCCACCCCCATCCCCCGTCAGACTCTCCGTTTAGTTTTGGAGCTTCCCGGGGGCTGCTGCGCATGCGTCACACTTCATTCCTCTTTCTTCTCCTTTCCATCATCCCTTGGGCGTCCCCTGGCCCCAGGTAGCACGGCCTCCGTCAAACTCAGAGCTTCAGACCTCTGCTGGCTGGCACTCACATGAGGGATGGAGGAGCTTTCTACATTATGGCAGAGCACCATGGATGTGTCCTCAGCTTGGTTCTTGATTTAGTCTGTTGAAAGAGGGAGAAGCCCTGGCCGAGGAGCTCAGTTGGTTAGAGCATTGTCCCAGTGTGGGTTCGACCTTGAGTCAGGGCACAGAACGAGAATCAGCCAATGAATGCATAAATAAGTGGACCAACAAATTAATGTTTTCTCTCTCTCTCTAAAATCAATTCTTAAAAATTTAGAAAACCTCCTCAGGAAAATGACTTGACTTGCAAGCAAAAGTGTATTTTGAATGTCAAAGGTTGCATGTTAACTTTTGCTCTTTGTGTTTTTTTCTGTAATATTCAAATGTTCCTTCCGATGATGCCCTGGGCCATCTAGGAAGAAGTTCATGTATTTAGAAAGGCAAAATAAAGAAGCACATTAATATTTTCAAAGTATTACCCTATCACCTGTAACAAGTCATTCAACAGGTGCCTGGGCTGAGGATCACATCATCTGCACTCATTGAGGTCTAGTGTGGACTTCTCATCCGGGCCCCTGTCACTCATGCGCTGTGTCCCATTTCCGTTATTCAGGCCTTCCTTGGTGGCCCTCGGTGAAATGCTGTCTTTTTTTGTTCCTATTAGGAATCTTGTTAAATTTATTTCTAGAAATTTTATTTTTGTTATCAAGTGTTTTTGTGCTATGGCTGTCAGGTTTGGTATCAGGGTTTTGCCAGTTTTAAAAAGTACATTGTATAAATTTTCAAATAAAGGTTTCTCTATTCTTTGAAACAGTTTAAACAGCTCCTGTTATTAGTAAGTTTATTTTCTTTATCTTTTTTCTCCTTTTTTAATAGACTGTTTTTAGAGCAGTTTCAGATTCAGATTGACTTCTTTTTTTTTTTAAAGATTTTATTTATTTATTTTTTAGAGAGGGAAGGGAGGGGGAAAGAGAGAGAGAGAGAAAAACATCAATGCGCCATTGCCGGGGGACATGGCCTGCAACCCAGGCATGCGCCCTGACTGGGAATCAACCTGCGATGCCTGGTTCGCAGCCCGCGCTCAATCCACCGAGCTACACCCACCAGGGCCAGATTGACTTCTTTTAATAGGGTGTAGTTAAGAGGGAGGCCCCAAATAAGGATTTGTAATGGGGTCCAGAACTCAAGGTGTTCATGAAATATTAGAAAAATATACATATAGGATGTCCTCACCCCCACAAGTCTGAGCTGGGGGATGGGACACATGGAGCAGGGTCATTCAGAGCTGTTTTGTATAGTAGCAGCCTTGCAGCTAACCTCTGGCATGGTGATTTAACATATTTATAACCTTTAACTGGTTGCAGAGATATGTTAAATAGCTGTGGCCATGCTTTGAGCCAGGGGGATGGAAGTGACTTCCATCCAAGACTTAACTGGTAGGGAGCTCCCCCTGGTTACAGCGGCTGCGTGAGAGCTTGGAGAATATTGGCTCCATGCCATGGGGCCACAGCTGCCCAGACTTACTATGGCAGTCCAGTAAAGCTGGAAGGATACGGGAATGTTGGCAGGTGTAACTGATTGTAGGAGGAGTTGGAAATGGGGCTGCAGAGGAAGACTGGTGCTGGGATTTAAAGCCAGGTGTGGCAACCATGCAAGGGGGGACCACGTGGCTTAGGAAGCAGAAGAGACTTTGCCTGGAAGAAAAGGGGTGAAAGGACTCTTGCTGGTGGGCCATGAGAAGGCCCACATGGCTGTGGACTAACTGGAGATCGTGGCGGTGACACAGCTGGTGGTCCTGGGAGCCCGAATCACAAACTTCTACTTCTTTTCTTGAGATACAGTACCCCAGACTAGGGCAGAGGGAGAAGGAAGGATTGTGTGCATCTGTGGGTATTCTGAAGGACTTTAATTAATGAAGACATTAAGTCATTACTCTAAGTCTGTATAGCTTTTAAATAAATAATTCCTTTCATTTTTACCAGTCTCTGGCATTGAGAGACGTCTTTCCTCTGGCAGCAAGCAAAGTGAACCTAGTGGTGGGGGACCCCCAGAGAAAAAGGGGGGGTCCTTTCAGTAATAGTATATCATACACACACCCCATCTGTTCTGTAACATTCTTTCACTTAGTAATATGAATTTAAGATTCCTCTGTGTCTTTTTATGGCTTGGTAGCTCATTTCTTTTCAGTGCTGAATAATATTCCAGTGTCTGAATGTACCTTATTTTTTAGTTTATTTATGCAGCTACCAAAGGACATTTTGTTTGCTTCCAAGTTTTGGCAACTATGAATAAAAATGTGTAAAGGACAACAATTATCTTTATATATTTTTATGTAACATTTTTAGTGTTAAAATTTCACCTTGATATACCTAGAGAGTCTGGCCTGGCCTCTTCAAATAGTTGGCCTGCTACTCAGTGTGCCTTTGATCTAGAGACTTAATTCCTCAGGTCAGGAAGTTTTCTGTGTTTCTTCAATGATTGTTTCTCCCTGGACTCTGTTCTCCACTTCTGGAATGCCTGTTATACAAGTACGTTTGTTTTCCTAGGTATTTCCTCTCTCTTTCTCAATCTCTTTATTATTTGTTCAGAGTTGTGGGGAGGATTCCCAAAGTAGTCTTTCCGGACTTAGTTTTAATCTAAAGTAAATTTCCTATTTTTCATATTTCCCCAAATTCATGTATAAATACAACTTCACTTATGAATATTATTTAGAATATAAAACTGGGGATTTGCTAGTTTTTTTAGATTCTAGTAACCCTGGTAATAAGGATATAATATCTTATATCTTTTTCACATGTCCAGAAAATGTTCTCTATTTGCTTACTTTACAGAGGTACCTAGGTTTATGTTTGTTTGGGCTTGGAATTTGAAATGGATCTATAAAAGATTATGCAGGTAATTCTCAGGTATGTTGGCACCAGGCAACGGAGAAAGAGAAAACACCAGCCCCGTTGTTAATGGTTTAGTGTTCCAGATGGGGAGATCCAGTTGGCCATGTGTATGGAAGGGAGAGCTATACGTCCATCAGTTTGGTTTCATCTGCACTAGATCTTGTATAAATTCCTTAAGATATGGGCCAGAATTTGGAACAGAGAGGAGTTAACTGTGTGGGTTCAAATTGTGATCTATAAACAAAAATCAGAGTACTGTATCTTTTGAAGGGTCAGAATGTAAAACTGATTTATTTACAGTGTGACCACTAGGTGGTGCCACCAATTAGTAAAAACAATGGTTAACACTGGACAACCGAGAACTGAAACCATTTGCAGCCAGTACAAGTTTGTGAGATTGTATGAAGCTTGTGTGCACTTGTGCTACGTGCATGAGTGTGTGTGCACGTATTTCAGGGTGCATGAGTTTGCCCACAGAGCAATGCCGGTTTACAAGTGCGTGCACACATGTAAGGACATGCACCAGTCTGTGTCCCCTGAAAAGTACGGGTGTGAAGAAGCTCCATGATGTAAACTCCAAAAGGCTGGCTGACCCATGGGCTACGTGGTCTGGAACTCTGGCCCTTACAGCTAGGAAGGTTGCTCGCAGAGTGTGCATTAGACCCCATCCCATGGGAGAAACAGTGACAGCACCCAGGGCAGCTTTTCTGAGGAAGGGGATCCCTGGATGCAGCCATGGCTTCCTCTAAAGTCATCAGTCCTACAAGCCCTGCATCCACTGAGGCCTCCAAGCAGGTCTCAGTCACTTCCGAAGGGTGCATCTTCCAGAGTGCCTAAAGCATCTAATAAAATGTTCACCTTGGGATCCTGTCTTCTGTCCAGGTGCGGAGTGACCCTGCACCTAAGAAAATAAATTTCTTGTGTGTGTGTGAGCTGTGGGGGCTCCCCCCAGTCTCTGCTTCCCAGAGTCATCCACATCCACACGTCCCCCTGCTCTCATCTCTGTGGAAGGTCCCCCGCTGCTGGTCTCAGACTCCCCTCCTGATACCCTCTCTCCCCAGGAAGATGCTGTCCTGACTGCCTGCTGCATAGTGTGGCCCACAAAGCTGGGGGGCCTTACAGAAGTCCCTTCCCTTCTCTGGCCTCAGTTTCCCCAACTGTCAGTGAAGGTGGGATCTGGGTGGTTCTGTGGAGCCCTTTGTGCTCACTGAATTCCTGCAAGGGGCTCGTGTGGTATGGGACCTGTCTTGGAGAAACTAAGAAGGAGAAACTTCCTCCCCCTCCTTCTAGCAGGCTTCCTTCCTTAACACGCGCCTAGGGAAGGCAGTTGGGCTCTCAGGGCCCCAAGAGGGGTTAGGAGGAAGTTTTCACTCCAGCATCATTAAAAGTTCAAGTGGCTTCCCGTGGGCAGCCAAAAGTCCCAGGGTTCATTAGACCCGCCGTCCCCTGGGCCCAATTTGGTTGAAGGAATGTTTGGCATTTTCATCCAGAGAAAGTTTTCACTAAGGGTTTGAGGCCTCCCTGTGAGAGCTCATCTCCCATGAAGGTCAGAGAGGAAAGGTCCCTGGAGGTTGCCTCTTGCTTTGACACTTTTCTAGAGGAGGAAGCAGGCTGGGTGAGGGAAGGGGCTTGCCCAACGCCACATGGAGCCAGCCTTGCCAGCTGCTGGAACATTCTTCCAGGTGGTGGGGAGGTGAGCACACAGGAAGGAGCAGAGAGGAAAGGGCGGGGGACTCAGCAGGGAAGGCTGCTGGGGACCGGTGGTCTCGGGGATGCAGGCACAGAAGGGCAGTTGTGGGGAGGCCCTGTGTGAGGAATAGCTTAGAGAACAGCTTGGCAAGCCCACTGCAGGAAGGACTGCCCAGGGAGACAGAGGGTGCCCACCCTGAAGTGTATGAGTCCAATGAATGAACAGAGGGAGTTGGGACTAGCAGGGGGAGAGGAGCCAACCACGGCTCGGGTCCTGCCCACTCTGTAAATTCTCCACCAGCAGGAATAGCATGTCCAGACTTCTGGGCAGGGAGGGTGAAAGGGCGAGCAAGGAGCCTGTTGTTTATGGCAAGTCAAGACTGGAAACCAGGAGGCTGGGACTGGGGCCAGGCCTCTCTGGGCTCAGCAGCCTCTTTCCCACCCCCTACAGTCATGGGCTAATGACCCTCTTGGTTCCCAGGCCCAGCAGCACCAAGGACCTAGAGACAGCTGTTCAGCCTCCCTGGATGAGGATAATCTGCCCGTGGTGCCTCACAGAGCTCCTGGAGTGTGGGACAGTTTGTTCGACATCACCCAGTATGGAGAGCAGGACCAATGGAGTGGCCCTGGTCCGGTCAAGACAGGATAAAATGCATGACCCCGCTCATGTCAACCAAGACGGCTGCCAGTCAGCTGGGACACTTTGGTTCAAGAGGGAAGCCGCCTACGCCACGGTAGACACAGCTGGCAAGGAGACACACCTAGGATGTCTGCACATGTGGCCAGGGCAGCCGTGTCTGCAGAGGGGGACCACCCATAGGTAGGCTCCTGAGGGAACTCCCCACTTGCCTTCAGGGGAGCTCAGACACTTGTCAAAAGACCCAGAGGGGTGGAGTGCTCCACTCTCAAGGTAAAAGCGAGGCCGGCTCCAGACCACTGCTGGGACACTCAAGCTCCACTCACCAGAGCGCTGCTCCACGCCACGCCGATCTCCCTCGGCATCTGCCGCCAGAGGCCCTGCTCTGCTTCACCTGCCCCACTGCCCACCTCGC
>PVIA01003123.1:0-180405 GCA_004024845.1 Tonatia bakeri
GGGTTTCATCAATATATCAGAAACAGAACGTCAGAAACAAGGCACCAGGCTGGTACAAGGATTTAGAGGTCCCAGGATTCAAAGGTTAACAAATGGCTTATCTAAACATTTGTCTGCTATTTACATAGCCTGGTCAGGCCCATTAACGGCTTAGGCACCTCTATTAACATTCCAGACAGGAAAACCCCTGAATGCCCCCACTGGAGATGTCCCTGCCAGTTACAACTCCATCCCTAAGAATGGCTACTAATTAGCTATGTCCCATCATGGGCAGCTCCTGCCTAAGAATGGCTACTAATTAGCTATGTCCCATCATGGGCAGCTCCTGCCTAAGAATGGCTACTAATTAGCTATGTCCCATCACATACCGAGCAGACCCAGGCCCATCCACGTGGCACCTTGGTGAATGACCCAATAATTAATGCTGGAAGGAGCGGATCCTTATTTTCAATATTCCAGCCTTGGAGGGTCTCAGAGCGCCTCAGCTCAGAGCCCTCCTTTCCCACGAGACCCAGCATTCCCCATGCTCCCCACCAGCCTACTAGCCAAAAGCATCCCCAAAGTTTCCCACGTCCTCATTTGTGCAGAGTCTGGAATACATTGCCATTGGCCTCCATATAATAGTTCAGAAAGGCATGTGCTGTGTTCATGCTTTTCTCTGGATCACTCTGGATCATGGTGAAACTCAGGAAAGGCACAAGTCTTAAAAAAGCCCAGGCAAAATTCAGGTGCAGCAGGAGAGGATCTTGCAAGGAATCCCTTTGCAGCTCCGGAGTCAGCAAGAGCAGGCACGATCACAGCAGTGGCACCTCCTCTCTTATTAGTTCGGCCCTCACAGCCTCCTTCCTCACTGTAAACCACACAGCTGCTTGCTTACTTCTCCCTTCTCGCTACAAGCTGCATCATGGCTCTCTCCTTTGCACTACTATTCCCTGCACAACCAAAAATGGAATGGCTGCCACACTTGAGTTTAAATCCTCATCCTGAGCTTCCTCTGTAACTCCATTTCTGACTCTCCCCTCAAAACGCTACATTTGCTAGTCCTCTGGCATCTCCTGCCTTTTGCTGGCAGTCATTGTTAGTCCAGGCAGGTGTGGCCCCAGAGGCAGAGCAATTGCCTCCAAGCTCTGAGGCACAGGCCCATCTCCCTGGCAGCACCACTATTTAACACGACTATAACACCGGCCAGCTGTTACTGATATACAAAGTACCCCTCAACTGTCTGCCTCCTCATCCCCCCAAGCAATGGCTGTAGAGACTTTGGGATGTTTTTTTCTATATTCCCCGGGGGCTTCTCAGCCTTTGTATCCCTTACAACCTGACAGGGCTCTGTACCACATGCTCATTTTCCTTGTCATGTTAATGTCTATTCCTCCATGACTGAGAGGTTGACTTTGGGATTACTGAGAACAAACAGTGGCCCCACTTGTCCAATGGAGCATGCCGTGTGCAAGGTTTGAGATAGAAGATGAGGCCTTGTTGTTAGTAGAACTGTGCTGGAAGACCAGAGGACAACTCTGGTACCTGACCATGCTTCGTCACGTGGGAAGAACAGCCTGACCAACGGAGGGCCAGGAGGTAGCTGATTTTTGAGTCCACAGTTCTTGCTATTAGACATGGCTTTCAGAACCGTCATAGGACTGATTTTCTCAATAATGGGAAAACCTGGCAGGCAAGACATAACAACAGAATAATTGCTTTTCTTTCTCCACTCTCAGCTCGCCCTAGAAAAAAATGAGTAACATGAGAAGCAAATTTTCAAACATAAAGACTGTCCTATTATTAAAGCCATCTGAGGGCGATAAATCACAATAATTCGCAGTTCTGTGAAATCAGGAAGTGCCCATTGAGATGGGCTACTCCTTCGCCACGTGTCCCTTTCTGATCATGATTGCATCTGACTGAGAGGCTTCCAGTGCTTAACTTATCAATAAAATCAACAAAATGAATGGTTATAACTTATTCTCAGTTAATAAGTCAATCTAATTTTGCATGATGTACTTATGTGCTTTTAATGACCGGAAGCAATGGCTTGTTATTTATGAGCTGAAGTTGATGAGGCAGATATTTCCTAAGTTCTTACTGACTATTAAAATCACATTACAATATTAATGTAAACTGTTTATTTCACTCCTTCTTGGCATAAATGTAAAGTTAATTTTGTTAACTATCTTCTAAAAAACCCAGGCTGATACATGTAAAAGTTCTCAATGATTCATTTACTATATTTGTATAGATATTTATTTTGAAACACTTCCCAATTTTTGTCAGTAATAGCAATGTTTCTTCAGACCAGGGGAGTTAGCAATAATGATTTGTAGAGAATCAGACTCAGCCCTTTGTGAAGCAGGACATTTTTTCGTGTACAGGCTTCCCGCTCAGTAAATTGCATTAGGATTGTCAAGAGCAAACATTTACTGGAAGCACATTAATAAAGCATGTCATTCACAACTGCAGTAGCATTTTAACTGAGTTCTGCAGAATTCCAGAAGGTAGAGGGCTGGCGGAACTGCTGCACCTCTTCGCTCTGTTCTGTCTCTGATGTCCTCATTCTCCACTAGTAAGTTCTATCTTACATAGTCATTCAGGACAACCCTTTGTACAATGAACCCAAACCTACTTAGTTAAGTTCTGTGTTGTAGGGCCTCTTCTAAAGCCATCTTTAGAAACTTTTTTAGGAGGTATTTCAGCTTGGTTTTGTCAATATATACATAAAGTCATTTCTATTTTTTTCTGCCTTTGCTTTTATTGTTAAAGAAATGGACTAGTTAGTGCATTTGTGCATTTGATGGCTAAAGATCTTAATGGAACTCCATTTATTAATAATAATTAATTATTTTGTGCATGGTAATCTGATAGACAAGTTCCTAGTTATTATTACAGTGAAATAAGTTTCTACCCTAAGGACAAATCTTAACTACAAAGTTAGGTTATATTTGTTTGAGAATGTTGGAAAATAGTGCTCTATTCCCCCTTATAAAGGTGTTTTTTTTTTTGTGAAAACTTTGTAGTAAGTCAGTTATAGATTTTATTAAAATGCAGATTCCAGGAAAGAGACTCAACACATAGAGTAGAACCCAAGAATGTATTTGAAAAATTAAGAACCTGTGTGGTTGTGATATAGATGGTCCTCAGCACTTAAAGAACTACTGAATCCACAACCTCACGGTTTAATAGTAAATTGTTGTCAATATGCACTTTTTCTTATTTGTTGCCTTTGGCAAATTTTAATATTCTTTATGAATTCTGGTGATCTGCTCCTGATATTTTTCAGAGTCACAATACTTTTTTAAAAATTCAGTTTTTTGAACACTCACCCTAAATCCTGAAATTCTCAAGTTGTAGTTGCCTACGTGTGATTGTAAAATTAAGAAATGAAATAACAAAACAAAACAAGCTTACTAGATACAATAGAATGGGTCATGTCTGTTTTTAATTTAGTTAAGAAATGATGTTAAAGAAAACAAAAATTTCAATGTAGTTCAGGGTCGGGGGTGGGGGGACATGGGGGAGTGTATGAAAAAAACCAAACCCAGCCTGTTAATTATGTATTAAGTGAGACTCTCCAATCCACAGTGCACAGGTAACATCAAAGCTCTCTACGAAAATGGTTTCTTATTAGCATTTAAGTAAGATTTTTATCTAGTTCTATCACAGTCAGAGGCTGAAACCAAAGCAGTTTAATAAGCACCTCATCACTGAAGGTCAGGGCCCCAGCAGGGCCTTAATTAGCATGTGGAACATCTTAACATTTGAAAAACTTATGCCAAAGGAACACTTTTTTTTTTTTGGTTCCAGTTTGCTTATGTGAATAAAAGAGAGCATTAAATATCTTGCAACGGAAACATAGCATATATTCTCTCCCTGTAATTTTTAGGTATTTTCTGTGCTCACAGTTTCTCTGCTGTTAGAACTGTGTCATAGGGAGAATGGTGACAAGAGAATCAGTCAGTCATCACCATGAAAGTGAAGCCAATTTCAGAAGTTTTTGAGGGAGCAAAACTCTGCTTTTAGAAAGCATGAGGAAAATATGAGAGGCTGTTGGCACATAAAGGTTTTGAGTCACAACATACAATGAACATACTGGAGACTTCAAACATCCAGGCTATTTTGAGTGTCTTTTATTTCTAAAAGCTTATTTTAATAATCTGGTATAGCTCTGTTTGATTTACTTTTTGTTGTTCAAATTTGGTTTTGGATGTTTTTGAGGGGTCCTGAAATCTCTCTGACCCAAGACATTTTACACGTGGCCTGCCAAGGGCTCTGAAACCAGTCCTATTAAAAGAGAAAGTTAAAAAGGCACTTTCTATTGAGAATCCAGTTCAGTACAGTTTTCTATGTTAGGGTTGGGATCAAGATGGGCAAGTGACCTGTTACTTAAACATTCAGTCTTCAATTCTCAGATGGGCCACATCTTATTTCACAGATGTTTGCAGAAAGAAGGTCCCATATTGGTTCTGCTGATAGCTACCTGTTTGATGTTAGAGAAAAACACGTGACTTCTCTGGCTTTCATCTTTCCATGAATAAAGTTAATGTGTTGGAGTTAAGGTTTCTAGGGTCCTTTCAACTCAAACAAACTATTGGTTTTGGAGTTCAAATTTTTTTTTAATAATGTCTCTTTTGAATTTTCTAATTTTTATCTGACCCTGATCTTAGATCATATTATTTGATAATTGCAATTAAAAAATTCAATTCCAAGTAGAATTTAATAGTAAATCTACAAAGTATAATGACCAATAAATAGCCCTATAGATCAGCTCAATATTCTCAAAACGTTTTCATATCAATTATTATTATTATTACCAGATTTTTGGAGATGGTCTTCATCTCTAATCTATTACTTCATTGCTCATAATAAACTGAGGGTCAAAAACTAATGGGCTGCTGGCCATATGTAGCTATTTCATCTACTATACTTGTACCATAACATATTTAAATTTTAGCCACAAGTTGGGGCATATGATCTTTAATTTACTGTGATACTGGCTGTCTGTATTGTTTACACCAACTCTGCTTCACTCAGGTACACTACCTGCCTAGCGTCATGAAAATGTTGAGTTTGCACACCCTGTTAAATGACAGAGCAGCTTTATCTTCTAGACCAGTGCTCTCCAGTGTTGTCTGTGTGGAAGATACTCTCTATTTTTGCTGTTTAGTACTGCAGCCACTGCTATGTGCAGCTTTTGAGAACTCTAAATGTTTCTAGTGTGACCGAAGACTACGTTTTTAAGTTAATTACATAAAATGTTATTTAAGTTAACTTAAATTTCCATTTAATAGCCACACATGAATGAAGAAAGATATATAGACAAAAATAGCTACTTGTGGCTGGTGGCCATGACATATTGGGCAATGCATCTAGACTGCCCGCCCAGGTTATCTATTTCTGTGCAGCAAAGCCCCCGGACTTCTTTTGCTCACAGATTCAGTGAGCCTGGCATTCAGACAGGGCTCACAGATGGCCTGTTGGAGCCTTAGCTAGGAAGTTTCAAAGAAGAGGGTGATTCAGACAGCTTGGGCTGGAGTCAATTGGGTGTTGCTTCTGTTATGTTTAATGCCTGAGTTGGGATGAGTTGTGGACTGGGTTCAGTTGGGATAATCAACCAGAGCACTTACATATAACATTTGTTTGTGATTCAAGCTTGCCATATCATGCTGTTTGAATTTTGAGAGGGAGCATCCAGACGAGGAGTGTCCCCTGAGAACCATGGGGAAGCTGTACGGCCTTTTCTGACCTGGCTTAGGAGTTGTGCAATGTCACTTCTGTCTGCCTCACTCTATTGGTTGCAAACAGGCTACCAAGACCACTCAAGATTTAATCAGAGGGAGATTGGACTCCACCTCTTGTTGCAAGATTGACAACATCACCATGCAGAAGAGCATGTGGGATGGCAGATGTGGTGACCATCTCTGAATACACAGTCCAGTGCAGTCTGTCCTGTGGTCATGGCAATGCACATTCCTCCCACATGCAAACCACACTTGCCCTTCCCCAAGCCCACCCCCAGTGTCTCCCATATGACATTAGCTCAAAGTCTAGGACCTTATTATCTAAACCAGTTCAGGTGCAGGTGTGGCCCTTTGGCTGTTGTTCTTCTGCCATGCAGTACTTTTCTCTTTGATGGTGTGTGACCTGAACAGACAAGTCGTATTCCCTGCTTCCCCTCCCTGGCACCCAGGATATGTGGCAGCCCCAGTAATGGGAAAACTGCACTAGGGATGCCCATTCAAAGAGGAGAGGGTGGGGAGTAAGTTAGGGGAAGTGCATAGGGTTCACTTGTCTATAGCAGTTATGAAATCCAGCCAGTCTTATGCCCCCAGTTACTAGATTTGGGCTTAGTACTGCTTCGGTGGCTCTTGACTCCACCCCGGTCTCTCAGTTTTGCCTTTTGAGTTATCCAATTATTTTTCTATAAAAAATTAGGCTATGTTTGTAGCTGAGTAGTTTTCTCAGCCTGGTTCCTGCCCACAGAGGTTTGAGGGTTTAAACATTTCATTTTGTACTGTCCCTGTATCCTTCAGTTTGGGCTGATAGTGCTTACTCTCATACACCCGTCTTGAAAATTTTGTAGATTCTATGACTTTATGGAAGTTCACCCCATTAGATGAAAGGCACAATGACAAGTCTTTTGAAATAGGGTCCTTCTCTACCTTGAGAATCCTACTGTTTAACAGGAAGCATTTCCCACACACATCCTTAAACTCTTTCAAAGGACTTAATCCAGCTCAGTCATTCCCTGAGACGCCACTTTCTGAGGCGTAACGAGAATCTTACAGCCCAAACTGGATTTGATGTTGCACTGAAACCCTTTCCCAATTTCAGAATCTTTGCTCTCTAGAGACGCTTGAATTGAGAATCAGTTTTATTATTGAATCTAGCAAGTCCTGCCCCATTTATACTATTGTACCTCTAAATTCTCCTTGAAAATGGAACAATTCCCTTTTCAATATCTCTCTATTTGTACCTCTTTATACATAGTTAAGAGAAACCAGTTGATACTTTTGATGTTTTGCCCACAAAATGTCTCAGATCTATCAGTTCCTTAGATAATTTCTGCATTATTTCAGGTGATAGTTTTGTAAAACTTTATATCTCTACATAACAAAGGTCCCCTTTCCTGCAGTTTCCAAAACATGTTCTCCCCTTTCCTCTAAACTCTCATGGGTAGCCTCCTAGAGGTTTAGCAGTCTTTTGTACCCTGCCCAATCCTCAGACCTCAAAATGATCCATGTTTTAGTGGCACAAAACAAACTTAAAAAAAATACCCATAGACCAAGAAATTGTGTAGGGCACAGTGGGCATGGCTTTGTCCTCTTTAGGATGTGTGGGGTCTCAGCCAGGCAGCCTGGGACGGCTGAGGGCTGGAGCCATTTTAGAGGCTTCCACGTTCACATGGTTTGACACGTGGGCTGAGAGGACTTGAAGGCTGGGCTCAGTGGAGTCCATTAACTGGAGTTCCAAGCATTGGCTGTCCACGTGGCTTGGGCTTTTTTGTAGCATGGTTTTTAAGAAGATGTGTGTAGGGAGTGGTCAATCAACCAGAGAGCTAATGCTGCGAGAGAATTAGGTGGGAGTTGGGTAAACTTTTTAGATAGAGACTCAGAAGTCACACAGGATTACTTCTATTGCATTTTATTGATATTGTAGTCTGTAAAGTCAGTTCAGATGTAAGGGGGGATTAGACTTTACTTTGTGATGGGGCAGTGATAAGGTAACATTGCAGAAGATCATGTAAGGTAGGAGAGATTGTTGGGCCGTCTTTGGAAAATACAGTCTTCTATACTGTGTCAAAATCATTTATCAAATGATGTATGGAATGGGGAATTTTGTCATAATAATTTCTGGTTAAGACAGTAAATCCTTCAGATGTAGGATAGTTAGTGATGTGAAGAAACCCGCCAACCAAAGATTTCCAGGGACTCATTTACAGTCAAACAAAATTAGGTTCATTTAACTTATTGCAACCAGGAAGAGACATATAGAAGAACAGTTGGGCATTTTGGTAAGAAAGAGTTGGGGGGAACTTCTAGAATTTGGGCTGTACTAGGTAATTTTAAGTGGGGCTTAACGGAGTCTAGTTTTGGATTAGCTGCTGTCAAAAAGTGAGAGATTATAAAAAAAGAAAGAAAAAAGAAAAGGTGAAAGAGTAGCTTTGATTTTTATCTAGAGGTACAGGGATTAAAGTGGGTCATTGTTCATTGGTCAAGAAGCAGTAGTTGCCCTGTGAACCAGCACAAAGGGATGCTCAGGTGTTCGTGTGACTGGAGGGTGCCCTGTCTCCATCTGGTTTCAGACACGGTCACCGCACAATCCTATCTCTGCCGTGTTGCACTATCTCACAGGGCAGCCTCGTCCAGTTCTCGTTTATGTTCCACAAAAAGTTGCTTTTGTTTTCTTGGGAACATTAAGATCTAGCTGTCATGTGCTGAAGTGATTTTTTTTTTACTTTCTCACAAATAAAAGTCATCTTTATCTTCTAATGAATAGCCTTAGGCGTAAATAAACAGATTAGAAATTAGTCCCTAGTTGTGATTAATTCACCTTGGTGAAGTTGAACCAAGAAGCAGGGGGATCACTTCTCATCATTATCCATTGCATAACCAATAAATCAAATTACTTTCCACTTTCCAAGACTGGGTGTCAAGTGCTTATTTTCTTTTTGGTATCTCATGTGTCAGCTAGGGAGGGAGAACAAATGAACTTTCTACTGCTAAGAGCTAAAAGCTGGTATAGAATTTAGGATGTGGTAAGAGGCTGTAGGGAGTCTACAGCTGTGTCATCTTTTCAGGCCTTTGGAAGTCGAGGGATGATAGAAGAATTCTGGAGCTCCACAATGACTGCATCGGACTCACTGGACAGGGACTCAATCTTAGGGAGTGCAGCGTACAGAAAACTCTCCTGGCTGTCTGGTGGCATGTTTGCCCTTGTGGCCTGTATAGGTAAGGCTTACACTCTTTTTATCCCTTCCATATTTGTGGATGGAAAATTTAAGCTACTATGTGAGTACTAGGATCCCATCTGAAAAAATATGTATCAATTAAAAATAAAAGTGGCATATAGGTCCTCAAAGAAATCCTTAGTCATAGCACTGCAGAACCTATTATCTGATACCGTTTTGAATATGGAGTTGCTTTGATGTTGAGTGAGGTCAGCATGATTTGGTGGTCCCTGACCTAGGTAAGCCTTTTAGACACAAAATTTCTAAGAACAGAAGGGCAAAGGATGTGCAAACACCAGCCTTGTAGTAATAATAGTCATTGCTATAATGTTGCTTGAAAACAACACTCCTGCCTGCCTTCCCAGTTCCCATTTCTCAGAGCAGGACGGGCCCTGTATGGATGGAAAAAGCAAGGATGGGGAAGGAAGGGAATCCCCCACTCACAGTCCCAGCTTTCTCAGGCCCTTTTTCACTCTTTTCCCCGTTCCTTCTGCAGAATGCAGGCCTACTGCTTATTTTGGGTTCTTTTGCTCTAGCCACAAGCTCTAAGAAGCCCACAATACCTGGAGTCTCATTTTCTTTGATGTGTACATTAATTTTTGCTTCTGAACTACCAACAGATCCATGGTTCTTACCCATGAGCACAGAGTCTAAAGGAAGAAGAAAGACTGAGAGAGGATCCATAGGAAGATTTCTTTCTTTCCTTATGTATTTGTATGGTTGTACAATAATCAGAAAGTTGGATGCCTATTGGACACTACATATTGGGGAAAACAGAATAGACGGGAAGGCAGAAACTCTGATCAGAGGCACCAAATTGCACGAAGGAGAAGAAAGTGGTCCCGAGGTGTACCGAAGAGGATGAAGTGGTGATGAGGATTTGGGATGAGACCCAACTGCTGCTGTTCCTTACTGCTCACTCCCAGGGACACCTGTTTCACACAGGCACAACACATCCATCGGTCTCTCGGAGGCCCCTTTCGAGGTCCTGAGTATGGCTTGGAGGTTGGCAAATACCACAAGGGGTTAGAGAGGTGGGATGAGGCAGCTGCTGAACTTGCTGCCATAAATTTCTCTGGTAGGGAATCTGAAATCTCATGCTGCTAGAAGCCTGGTGGCCAGATCCTACAAAGCAGCATGTTGCTGCCAAGAAGTTTAGCTTCAGAAAATTATCGCAGTCCTATGGTAGGTGGGATTTTACAAATGCCTCTTCTCTGCTCTCCCCTCCCCCAAAGATCCCTGTATCCAGTCAATCAAACACTAATCTAAGGGCTGTTGTGAAGGGAATTTACAGATATAGTTATAGTCATGAATTGTCGGACGGCAAAGCAGGGATGTTACCCAGGTGGGCCGGTTCTGATCACACAGGTTCTTTCAAAGAGGAGCAAGTCAGAGAGATTCCAAGTCCAAGAAGGGTCTGACTGGCTAATGCTGACGGGAGGTGGAAGTGGCCACATGGGAGGGATCTCAGTTCCACAGCTGCAAGGAACTGAATTCTACCAACAACCTGAAGGAGCTCAGAAGCTGATTTCTCCAGAATTTCCAGGAAAGGAATGCAGACCTGCTGACATTTTGGTTTTGGCTCTGTGAGACCCGGGGCAGACAGTCAAGTTGTGTGGTGCTAGACCTCTGACCTACAGAACTGTGAGCTAAAAGCAAGAGCAATTAAAGCAGAGATTATTACTAAGCCCCAAAGCTGATTTTCACAAGCTGATATGTGCTTGTTCAATTCAGGTTGTTTGCCCATACAGGATTATAAAGTTGATTTTGTCATTAATAATTTTTAAATGCAAAAATTCATGTAATATGCTAGATTTCTAGTTCCTTTTGAAAAAATGGAATTTCTGGCAACAGTGGGCCTTTCCCACTATTATTTAATTGCTGGACTTGTGTTGTGTCGTATAGTGTTTTATGTGCTCTCCATTGTGCCACAGTCCCCACCAATCCCTATTGTAGCTCTGATACCGAAGCTGCGGGTCATTTGCCAATTATCAGTTCATACGGGGGTGGTACATTTCACTCACAGGGTTGGTCTAAGCTCCTGCAGTTATTTGGGCTAGCCAGCCCCAACTGCCACAGGCAGTGTTTTTAGTGTATTAAATTTATAGTGCATACTCAATGAACTTAATAGAACAGAAATGTCTGGGAATTAGAGTAGACGCAGTAGTTGGTGGAAATGAGTTACATTTTTGAATGATTTCACAGAAGCAGTAATGCTTAATAGCATTTCAAATGAGGCTTGTGCCTGGTTTCTTAAGATGATAGGATAAATAATTCTTTATGAAAGAATTATTTGTTCAAAGTCTTAGTGTCACTAGTTGAATACAAGTCACATTTACTGTTAGCTAGAAGTTAACTGGAGAAGAGTTTTCAAGGTATGTATGTCCATTGATTCCCTCCTGAGATTTTTTCTGTCTTGAGATTTAGATTCGTGTAGTCTGAAAGAGGGGTACAAAGTGAGTGTTTGGCAAGAGTACTGTAGGTGGTTCTCATATGTACCCTCTCCCTGGACTTCTGCTTTGAACACTACTAAGCTAGAGCATATTAGAGATGAAAGTAAATGGAGGGGAAGATTAGGACTTTCAAACCCATGGCCGAGAGCTTCTGATTTGAAAAATAAAACACCTCAGCAGCAACCGCCACGGTGATTGTGTGCCAGGCACTATTCTAAATACTCTACATGTAGGAAACTCATTTAGTGATTGTAACAACCCTAAAGCAGGCGCCATCTCCGGAGAGGCTGAGGAAACTGCTCCAGTCGGAAAGCTGAGGTGGGACCCAACCCAGGCAGCCTGGCTCCTGAGCCCTTCTTAGCTCCTGTGCTATTCTGTGGTGAGCTCCGAAGTGATCTTCGGAGGAGAATGGCCAAGTCTGAAGATGAGGGAGCTACCTCTGTCTGTGTAAGATGACTTCTGGTGAGGAAAACTGAGGAGGAAGGAAGATTTAATGTGGTTCTTTGGGTTAATGTTTGCATTATTGTCACCTGGGATTTTACCATAAGCCTGTGATGACCTGGCAATGATCTATGCAAACTGCGGCTGTTTAATAAAAAATGAGCATGATTTTGGGTTCACTTTCTGTGCTCATGTATATCATGAATGACCATTAATTGTCCTTATGATGAATCATCCTAAGCAAATAAGATTACCGGTCATTTCTCATTTTAACTGCTTACTCCAAACCCACTTTAAGAAGACTAGTGACTTGAAGGAAATATTCTTCTATAGTCTCGCCTTTCCACTCGCATTCTTTATTGGAAATGTACTGCACTCACAACTTCTCACTTCACTCAGTAAAGATGGAGTTGGCTGGTATAGTGGCTCCTAATTATAGGTTGCCTCTGAGTCAAGGCCAGCCTCTGGTTTCTTCCGCAGTGAAACAACTGCTGCCTGCTGAGTTTCAGGAGCCACTTTGTTCTTTATTGTTTCTGGTGCCTGAAGCTATTAATCATCAGGGGGAAAATGTCGATTTCATTAGAGATAACAGTTCTGTAATAGCAACATTCTTATTTCAGAGCAGTAAATACATTGTATTTGGGCATATTTGTGTGAAGCAGTTTCAAGCCAAATTGATCACAGATTTTGAAATGAATATTCAGGAAATTCACTTTTGCCATAGACGAACGGATAGGGATAACTTTTTAGGTTAATTTAATTTAATTTTTCAAAACAAGGTTCCATTTATTCACAACATTTGACAGAGGGAAAACAGTGGTGATTAAAAAATTGCTTTTAATACTGCAATATTTTTGAGGGCCAATATATTATGTCTTTGTTTTAGCCTGAATGTTGTAACCATTAAATGCGTACAAAACTTGCAAGGAGATTGAAATGATAGACACAAGCCATTTGTCTTGTCAGTATTATCCTTCTTTTTAGAATACTGGATGTGAGTTCTGTGCAATGATATTCATGGACAGCAAACAGCTAGAGTGGGCAGGAGGAAATTTCTACCCCATAAGCTCTTCCAATGAACAAATAATCACTAAGGTGCTATTCATCTGGACACCTGCCTGAGCACTTATTAAAAGCTCCCAGGCCACATTTACTCCTGGGCATGACCGTCTCTTCCACACACATTTATCCTGAGAGGCAACTATGCACAGAAGATGGAATAAGTTTCCTGTACAGCCAAAATTTAGCTTAACAGAATCCTAGATTTAACTCTGTTACATATTCATATGAGGCATCTCCAGAGTTGTACTTGATTACCTGTTTGCTGAGGATAAGATTTCCCAGAGACATACAAGGCTAAGCAGAGGGGAAAGTTGAAATGGGAGAGCTGTCCTGTATCTTCTTCCTCAGCAGTGTCCACTCAGCAGTGTTGTTAACCACATACTCTGTTTGCACCTGCCTTGCTCTGTGGTAGTGTGTGCGTGCACACGCATGCATGAGTGTGTGAACATGCATGAATGTGTTTCTGAACTAGGAATGTGAGATTCCTAGGAAACTGGCAGCAATGAAGGGAGTTATATTCTTGAATGCCTTCTCGAAGGTGAAGGTACTTCCCCAAACTAGGCTGTTGTTTGCGACTTGTGCTTTGTAGTTTCTCTAAAAAAGTTTCTTTTTGTTGCTATTAAGAAGGATTTATCTAGGAACTCCTGAAAAACATTTCTTAGAACCTGTTTCATGAATTCAGACCATAAAATAAAAAGGGAGTGTGTGTACATTTATTGAGGCATGACTTGGATAAGACATTTTATATTTTCCTTTTCTTCTCATCTTCGATCACTACTCTAGCTGCTCTTTTCCTCCGCGTGCACTTCATGCTGTGGCAGTGCTCTGAAACGTCCTCTCGAAGCTGCCATCTCTGCTCTAGGAGTGTGCTCTTCAAGGATATCTCATGCTTGGTTTTCTGATGCCCAAACAGAGGAGGGACTCGACAGCCTTCTACTAATACAGGAGTGTGAGGATTCTGACACCGCACTTATTTCTGGCCATAAAGGAAAGAAAGACCCTAGGAGAGCCAAATAATTTCCCATATAAAATGATGCTGACAAATACAGTCTTGCTTTGGCAGAGCAGAAAGCCAGCTTTGGTTGGAATGTGTCCCGCAAACACGGCATTGCTGAGACGGGCTGAATCAGGTCTGTGCCTTTGCACGGCAGCCTGTGAGCTGTGCCAGAAGTGGAAAAGCTCTGAGAAGCATCAGGGCCTTGGTGTGAAGAAGACACAGCTGTCCTCCCTCACACTGCAGCGTGCACTCTTTCTGTTTCCAGTGGCCCGAAATGGCAGGCTGGCTGTGGTGAACTTATAAAGCCCTTGGTAGGACTGTACATTTCTTGGGTGCATTTGCCTTTGCTTCTTTTAAAGTGGCCCATGTTTTAAACAGTTAATAAAAAACAGTTAATAAAAAATAACCTTAGCAGGCCGTTGCAGGTAATGTAGTAGAAAGCGAGAAGAACGTGGTCCCCCTGCAGCCCGGGGCCCCTGGTTGTGCTTGGCTCTGTTCCATCGCCAGGCGGTTTCCCTCGTGAGCAAAGTGAGCTCTTAGTGATGACTCGTAAAATAAAGATACATATCATTCTCTTCATAAGAAGGGCACTTGGGACTGTTCTGTACGAAGGATCTCAGTTCAGTGTAAAGAGCCATGCCGTTAACACCAGATGGGAGCGCTTTCACCTCTGATTTCCTGCTTCAACCCTTTACTTTAAAATAACAGTGGCTGAGCCTGCTTCTGCAGAGTTAGACTACACTATCTACGGCCATAAGTGCAGCAAAATTGATACAAGTATAATTCCTAGTCACTTATCTTTTTCCCTCCACTTTCCCTGCCTCCTGAGATGGAAGTGAAGCAAAACAACAGACTGGAATTTTGAGCCTGGTTCTCATCTCTCTCATTGGTCAACGTGATCATGCATTGTGAAAATATGAATAAATTAATAATGTGAAGAAGACAATGAGAGAGAACAATTTTTTCAGATTTATTGAGGTATAATTGACAAATAAAATTGTAATATTTAAACCTGCAGTGTGATTTAATATACATATGCATTGTGAAACGATTCCCACCACTGAGTTGATTAACATATCCATCACCTCACATGTTCACCTTTTTTCAGGGGCAAAGGTGGGGATGGTGGGGAGAACAGTTAAGTTCTACTCTTTTAGCAAATTTTAATCATAAAATAGTGCTACCAACTATAAACCACCATGATATACATCAGATACTCAGATCTTACTCATCTATAGGTGAAAGTTTGTACGTTTTTACCAGCTTCTCCCTGTCCTCACCCCTCAGCCCCTGACAACTAACATTCTACTCTCTGCTTCTATAAGTTTGACCATTTTTTTAATGAAGATTCCACATACCAGTGATACTATGCAGTATTGTCTTTAAGAGAAAAATTAAACAAAATTCCCTAATCCATCCCACATTTACTGAACATCTATCTATATATGCCAGGTGTGCTAACCCAGGTAATGTTATTGGTTTGGAAGGACTAATCTACTTATGGAATTGTTTTCTAATTCTTTTCATTCATATCGAAGGGCCATAAAGTACAATGTTTAATCTCCTCTGTTTAGCAGTGAAACAAGTCTACACCGGAATTCTAGTCCTGAAATTTATCTTCTGTGATCTTAGGCAAGTCACTTAACTGATAATGTTACAGAACAGACAGTGGGGGGGGGGGCATTGTATGATATACTATTACTGAAAGGGCCCTACCTTTTTCTCCGGGGGTCCCCCCTGACTAGGTTCGCTTTCTTCACTGTGAGAGGAAAGACGTCTCTCAATGCCAGAGATTGGTGAAAAGGAAATATTTATTTAAAGCTATACAGACTTAGAGTAGTCAATGTCTTCATTAAAATACTAAAGTCCTTTAGGATACCCACAGATGCACACAGTCCTTCCTTCTCCCTCTGCCCTAGTCTGGGGTGTCATATCTCAGGAAAAGAAGTAGAAGTCTGTGATTCGGGCTCCTGGCACCATCAACCATGTTGCTGCCATGATCTTCAGTTAATCCAAAACCATGTGGCACCTTCTCATGGCCCACCAGCGAGAGTCCTTTCACCCCTTTTCTTCCAGGCAAAGTCTCCCCTGCTTCCTAAGCCACGTAGCAAAAGGGAGCACCCAAAAGCTGCATGGTCCTGACTCTCACCAATGCCGTGGGGTCCCCACTCTGCCAAAGCTGCATGGTTCTCCCCCTCTCCAAAGCCACGGGGTTTAAATCCCAGCACCAGTCTTCCTCTGCAGCCCCATTTCCGACTCCTCCCACAATCAGTTACACCTGCCAGCATTCCCGTATTTGTCCAGCTTTACTGGGCTGCCAAAGTAAGTCTGGGAAGGTGTGGCCCCATGGCATGGAGCCAATCATCTCCAAGCTCTCATGCAGGTGCTGTAACCAGGGGGAGCTGCGTCCCAGTTACATCTTGGGTGGAAGTCCTTCCATCCCCCTGGCTCAAAGCATGGCCACAGCTATTTAACATATCTATGAAACCAGTTAGAGATTATAGATATGTTAAATGACCACTCCAGAGTATAGCTGCAAAGCTGTTGCTGTACAAAATAGCTCTCAATGGCCCTGCTCCATGTGTCCCATCCCCCAGCTCAAACTGGTGGTGGTGAGGACTTGATATATATACTTTTCTCTAATATTTCCTGGACACTCTGAATTCTGGACCCCATTACAAATCCTTATGTGCGTCCCCCGCCCCTGCAACTTGGCTGCATCTTGTTACATTAAGACTTAGCACAATAAAGGGCTCAAGATACAGATTTGCTATGGAGTAAAACAATACAAGTAAAGTGCTTTGTTCCATGCCTTGAATTTAGTAAGTACTTGATAAACAGCAATTGTTATTACTATTATAACATATATCTACTATTGGGTAGCACCATGCCCCAAACAACCTCTCTGTGTAGGCAAAGAGCAAAAGTGCATGGCAAAATCCACTACTTAATGGGAATTAATTAATGGGGATATTGCAACTAAATTAATTAAAAGACTGATATATGAATTTTTAAAAAAGTGTAGATTCATAACTTTAAAACTCATACTTAGCCAGAAATATGCTAACAAAATATTTAATAGTTTCTGTTTTAATAACAGACAATGATAATCAATAATTAGTTTGTTGAAGCTAATGAAATGGTATTCTTTCCACTTTCTGGGACTCATGCATAGTATAGAAACTAGTGAATAATTAAAAAAAAATTCCTGCCATTTAAACTCACGAAGTAAGTCTTTAACCAGGAATCTGCGTAGAACAATAACAAGAGAAGTTCAACCACAAGAAATCAAAGCCCCATCTGTGGCAGGGGCAAGGTGAGTATCAGCTAAAAACATTCACCTGCCACTGAAATCTGAAAGCCAAGAAATCTAATTAAATATGGATTTTCACTGGTGAAACACCTGGGGGCCTGGCAAAAAAACCGATATAAAGTAGCTAGCAGTATAGCAACTTCCTTGACCCTGGTGGTGCTGTGACTGTTTTCCTGTGGACTTTGCCCCACACCCAGAGAGCCCGAGAGGGAAGGGAAAGTGTGCGGCTCCAGGAACACCAAACCCTGCCCTCAGGAAGCCTGGAGTTTACCTGTGAGAAGCTTCCCTGTGTTTTCATTCCTCATACTATTCCTTCTTCCCTCTGCTACCCACGTTTCTCAGCGTTCAAACCTCAGACCTCATCCTTTGTACCAAGACTTTGCCTTGCCTGAGGATGGCGCCCTCACTTCTCTCTGAGTTTACAGAATGCCTTGCACACACCTCTGTTGAAGCAGCATCATACTTGTAAGTTTGTTTGAGAGCCCCTTTCTCCCATTAAAGGTTAATTTCTTTTAGGGAAGAAACTATGTTTTCTTCAGTATTTTCCTCTAGTCCCTAGTACAGTTCCTGACATATAATATTTTCATGGGAAATTCTGAATTAATTAATAAGACAATATGTCTTTTTAGATAGGTAAATGCTCAATTTTAATCTTGTTAGTATTAATTAATTAATTTTAATTTTAATTTTTTATAGATAGTACAAAGGAAATTGTTGCCCAGGCTTTTATGAACTATAAATTCTGATGCTGTGATAAAAATAAGTTGATATAGTGAAAGGTGTAAGGAGGAAGAGTAGTAATAAGATGTGTAAATCACATGCAAAAGTATGTGCCAAGTACATAAAAAATGTAATTTATACCAGTGTAAATAAATGTGTTTAAGCTGAATTATCTGCTTAACATTTTAGGTTTTATAACCTAAGAATTAGAATTTGCTTTTTTCTATGCTAACCTTCTTCATACACTTATATTCACAGCAAATATTTATTTTCTTAAGTGTTTCCTTGAACATTTAGCATAAAAATGCATCACTTTAAACAAACATTTACACATTATTGAATTTAAATTGGTACATATTTCAGAGCTGCCTATTAATGTCATGACAATATTCATCTTTCTTGATGCCACATAAATTTATTTCCCTAACCCAATATGAAATTTATCAGTACTTTAATGCTAACCAATTTTGTCATGAGGATTTTTGTGTGAATGCATCCCTGTGTGGAAGACTCAAGGCTTTAGGGAAAATGGGAAAATCAAATACACATCGTTCAGAATGTGAAGGCAGAGGGTTTCAGATATTTATGGGGATTTCAATATCGTACACAAAAGAGTTAACAGCATACTCTTTGACAGGCCTGCTGAACAGGCTGACCCCTGACTGCATCTGGGAACTTGGATTTTGAGAAGGTTTCCGTCACTTTAGCCAGTAAATGTGGCTCATTGTGACTAAACCGTGCAAACTATATGGTTTATGATGAACACTGGCGTTCCTCTGGAAGTCTGGCATCTTGGTGTGTGCAAGGCAGTGGGGTGTCTCTATGACAAACCTTCAGTGAAGACCGTGGGCACTGAGACTCCGGTGAGCTCCCCAGTCCAGGAAACAGTTCACATGCTGTGTCCCAGACCTTGCTAGGTAATTAGGCATGTCCTCTCTGACTGCCCTGAGAGAAGACCCTTGGCAGCTTGTGGCTGGTTTCCTCTGGACATTGCCCCATGCACCTTCCCCCTTTGCTGCTGTTCCTTGTATCGTCTCACTAATAGGTCACAGCATGAGTCCAACTCTAAGCTAAATCCTACAGGTCTTCCTAGTGAAGCATGGAAACTGGGAGTGGTCTTGGGGGACTTCTGACATTATACATTTTTTTAGTGGAATTGAATCTGGTCTTTTAATATTATCTGTACATTATGTAAAACATGAAATATTTGTTAACTATTCAGTTAACTACATTTTTTAGTTAGTAAAACCCTAACATTTGGGCTTAAGTTGGGTTCTGACTTGTACTTGGCTATGATGCAATAGATGTGACCTCAGAGTTGGTTTAGCTACTTCATAATGTGCGTTAAGATAGAAAGAAAAGTTGAAAAACTTCTGCAAAGCAAATTTCATCCAAACTAGTTTGTACTCTTAATTTTAAGCAAGTTGTGCAACTGGTCGAAGCCTTTTGGTACTCTTTTGGTGTATTCAGTGATCAAATTTATTTGCAGTTTACTTTTATGGACTCTAAGTTTTTCCTCAAACTTTTGTTTCATTCATCCATTATCTTCCTCAGCAAAAATTCACTGGTGGTGATTGACAGTCAATAGAATATATGCAGAACTTGCCACAATATGCCTTCCATCTAGTAGTGAAGAAAGATGCGTGACAAATATGTGAATGTTATAGACTTTGAAAAATAATGTTCGGGTGGAGTTCAGCCTCAAGGAGTTGGAGGATTTCCAGAGAAGTCGGTCAGGACAGAAATGGTGACCACCCTGTGCAGTGGACTAAATGCTGGCTCCTGGAAAGACATGTCTACCAAAACTGCCATCTGCAGAGGAAGCCTGGATGATTAGAAAACTTAACTAAGGAAAGTCAACTCTTAAAGCATGGTCTTTCCCAGTAATATTGAATCTAAATGAGTAAACAAATGTGATCTTTAAATCTACAAAACTCTGTGCTTTCTTTCTAGGGTAAAAATGAGTATGGATGTGTGTGTATGTGTCCCTCTAAGTGCAAAACAGCCTTTAAATTGACACAATTTGTGGTGGGACAAATAATGCCAGCGCCATCCTTCCACCATGACCTAATCTCATGGCCGTGAATGTGTTATTTTACATGGCTTAAGGGAATTTGCAGGAGTCATGAAGGTAACACATGCTAAAATAGGGAGATTATTCTGGATTATGTTTTGGCTCAATCTAATCACACAAGTCCTTCAATTTTTCTTTGACTGAAGTGAAGGAGATGAGACAGAAGAGGAAATCAGAGATTTTAAACATAAGAAGGATTGAATGCTCCATTGCTGGTTTTGACACGTATGGGGCTACATGTAAGGGCTGGAGAGAGGAGAGGCCCTGGCTGACAGCCCGCAAAAAATGGGGACCTGCATCCTATCCCTGAAAGGACCTCAGCTCAGCCAGCAGCCAGAATGACCTTCAAAGTGAATTCTTCCCTTGAGTTCCCAATTATAAATGCAGATTTGTTGCTGCCTTGGTTTTGGTTTAGAGAGTCTTGCTGGATGTCTAACTTACAGAATTTAGAAATAATAAGTGGGTATTGTTTTAAACTATGGAGTTTTGGGTCATTTGTCACAGCAACATTAGAAGAGTAATATACTAGGCCAATCCTTTTCTAATTTTTTTTTCATTAAACATTTTTTCAAGTTGGTCTAATTTGTAGGTAACCATCAACATTAGGTCTAGGGCACCTTTACATCAGAGAAATATTGAGAACCATGAAGCAGATAGTTTCTGGTTTTGATGTTTAATATTCATTTATGTTCACTTATTTAAAATTCAAATTAAAGATGAACTTGTCAGAATTGATTTTTTTATAGTTTGGGTAAATTAAAATCCCTTATTAAACTTATATTTTATGTGTTTTCTGATAAAGAGAAATAAAAATTTCCCAGTTACCTTCTCTGAATAACAGAGATGTCCCCAAATGCATGTGTCCATTCACCCCGGTGAGCAGCGTGGGCCTCCTGGGTAGCAGGCAAGCTTAGTTACACAGGAAGCACCGGGACCAGCCTGGTGGCTCCTGCTGAAGGGCTCCTGAGACATGCTCCTGTTTGTTAAAGGAAAAGCTTGCTTACTGTCCGGGAAACCACACTGCACAAGCAGGAGGGGAGGGCGCATCTGTGCTGTGCACGAGCAATTTCATGCAGTTGTCTTTAATATAAAGGAAGTAAATTTTTGGGTTTCATGTTGCCCTGGATTCAAAAAAAGTCTGTCTTGCCATTACAGAATAGAAATCTGTGTCTTATTTAACACTGAGAACCTGGCAAGGTAAAATGTTGCCCCTTCTTCTTGAAATTTTCCAGAAAGTGTTATTTGCTATTGAAAAATGTGCATAGAACTGATTATCTTTTGGCACAACAAGCACATGAAAGATAGGAACTCAAGTGTTCTTTTTTCATTTTCCTTCTGTTGCATAATCACAGAGGGAGGTGACCATAATGGTTGACATTCCGCGTGAACAGGGTATGTTCAGTGTTTCTGATGAAATTTAGTCCAGAAGAGGCGGGACTCTTCTTTGTGCTGCTGCTTGAGGGTAAACTTGAAGTTCAAAACAAATTACAGGACGATTCTTCTATTGAGCGCTGGAGTATGGTGGTCTCTTTGCTCCCATGTTTACTCACTTTCTATTTGAGAATTCAGATCTTCAGTAAAAGTAGAAGAATGCATGACAGCAAATGCATTAAGTGGAAGAAATAGTTGAGAGAAAAATCTGAACTGAATAAAGTTCAACAGGTTTATATGCTGCAAGTTTTTTTCAGAGCCTGTAGATGCCAACAATAATAAACACACATTGAGCACTTGTGTGCCAGGTATCGTTCTAAGTGTTTTGCATGTATTAACTAGGGTAACCGACAATGCTATGCAGTAGGTACTATCATTATCAGACCATTTTATGCAAGAGGGTACTGAAGCCAGAAATAGTAAATTATTAGCCAAGGGTTGGGTCGCCCAGCTTGTGAGTTTGAGGGCTCATCAATTTACTTGACTATAACCTTCCTACAACCCTTTTTGCTTCTGGAATCTCATGGGATTAATGTTATATGAGACATAATTTTGGAAACATCAAAGTAGACAGAACAAAGTGAAGGAGAGTTAAGTAGGGCACTGCAGGATGGTTCGTACATTTTTATTGTAGGAAAACGTCATTTCAGTGGAATGAAGACAGGAGAATCCATCCCCATCTCAGGGGCCAGATGTTCCATGATTACAGCCAGGATTCAGCACTTTAAAATCTGTAAACTTTCCTCTTAGAGAATTTCATGCCATATCTGGTAAGTTGAGTGTATGGGGGCAGATATTTTAAAGTATTTTAAATAAAGAAACAATACATGCTAACACATACCACACACAAAAACATTCTTAATTTTAGAACCATGTTATTAAACTTAGTGTACAGCCTTGACCCCACTAGCCACAGCCTAAATATGACTCTAAACAGATTATAATGAATTGTGACAAGCTGTGTAAATTCTCTTTCTCTACTATAAACAGATTATAATGAATTGTGACAAGACATATAAATTCTCTTTCTCTACTGTAAGGTTGTTTTTAAAGCATATGACTAGGGAAAATATCCATAAAATATATGATAAAAATGCTTATCCTTATAATCAGAGAAATAAAAATGAGAATATGAATTAGCATTTTTCACTACCTTAAGAACTGGTATATTGGACAGTTAATAATGTATAGGGTTGAAAAGGGACTTTCATGCATAGTTGGTGAAAATTACTACAATATTTTTGAGGGGTTGGTCTTGTGGAAGGCTCAAATAATTTGATATAGATGTACCCTTTGATTCAGACATTTCTGTTGTTTTGACCCCAGAACAGTCTTCCATTCTTCCTTCTGTGAAGCCACATTCCAAACATACTTTGTGGTACAGCTCTAGATGTGTTACTGTATCATTATAGTATAGTAATGTAATATTGTTGTATAATTTGCCACCTTCCCTCTAAGAAGATTACATATTCTCACTGGTTACTAAGTGATTTGCTGTGCTCCTCCCAGTAGGGAACCTATATTTGCTACCCATTGATGGCAGGCTTGGCCTCGTGACTTGCTTTAGCTGGAATTTGGGTAGAAGTAATATACGACGAGGTCTGCCTGGAAAAAGTCTAGCCATTGTTAATGTAATGAGAACGGTTTGTAGGATATCAGTGTAGCCTGGCAGCCTAGGAGAGTGGACTGGAATGCACATACCTGAACAATGAGAACTTAACTGTGCTGGTCAGTGGAGGTGGTAGATGCCTCTGAGCGAGCATGTGTACTGTGTGGTCTTCTCATGCAAAATGACTGAGCAAGTAGAGCAATGAATCTGCATTATATTTTGCATTAGACTTGAACATTCCTTCATGGGAACTATTCAGATGATTCAGAAAGCTGAAGCTATGGGCAACCGGTGATTGGCAGTTTCATCATGACAATGCACCTGCTCATGCATCCTTTTGTGCACAGATTTTTGGCTAAACATCAAGTCACTCAGGTGACTCGGCACCCCCTACAGCTGAGATTTGGTGCCCCATGACTTCTGGCTTTTTCCACAACTAAAATCACCTTTAAAAGGGAAGAGATTCCAGACCATCACTGAGATTCAGGCAAATATGATGGAGCAGCTGATGGCAATTGGGAGAACTGTGTGAGGTCCCAAGGTGCCTATTTTGAAGGGGACTGAGGTGTCATTGTTTTATGTACAATGCTTCTTGTATCTTCTTCAATAAAATCTCTATTTTTCATCCTATATGGCTGGATACCTTCTGGACAGACCTTGTATCTGCCATGACCAAGCAGAGACTTCAAGAATTATTGTGTGGTTTCATTATTTCCGCCATCTGTGCCAGCAGATTATAATGAGGCTGCTCCTTAACTTGGGTCCTTGAATAAGGAAGACATGGAACAGAGCTGAAGCCAAATTCCAGGTATCGTGCATGTGAGTGAGCAATAGATGTGTGGTAGGCATGGAGAGTTTTGGTTATCATTAACATTAGTGTTGCAACTCAGAATAAACAAATAGAAGCTCAAATCTACTTCTTCCATAAAGTCTTTAGGTTTACTGTAGCTTATGTTCCTTTTCTTTTTATCTTTTCCAAAGTCTACACAGAATTTAAGTCTATAATGCAAATCTTTTATTTTTAAAGACTTTATTTATTTATTTTTAGACAGAAGGGAAGAGAGGAAGAGAAACATCAGTGTGTGGTTGCCTCTTGCATGCCCCACACTGGGGAACCTGGCCTGCAACCCAGGCATGTGCCCTGACTGGGAATTGAACTGGCACCTCTTTGGTTCATAGGCCAGTGCTCAACCCACTGAGCCACACCAGCCAGGGCTATAATGCACATCTTTTAAAGTGTGCATTTTGCTAATATTGATTTCCAATTATATTAACTATGTCATTGCTCTCTCCAGACGTTCTATAAATTTTTTGAAGGCCCATGCCAGCTCTTATGCTTTAAAATTATTTTCTCTGGTCCTAGAAACAGTATGTATTGAATAAACATTCATAGGTTGACATATCTACAAATATTTATTGAGGACCTATAATATGCAAGTCACTGTTGCTTTATCAATCGGTAAAAATGAAAATTAAGGACCTGCTTATTGCTCACATTGGGAAGGAATGAAATTCCCCTAGAAGGAGGTAGTTGGTTCCAGAAAGATTTTGCTTGTTGGACAGTTAGCTCATAGAGGCCCTTATAATGACTGATGTGCAGTATCTGCATGACTCACGTTTTTGCCCACGCAGGGCCTGAGGAAAAGTCTTTACAAACACTCAACTCAGAGTGGCTTCATCGCCACTAGAGATGGAGGAGGACAGGGCCCTCTTAAGCCTAGACCAGCAACAAGCTTGTTTGTTCTTACAATGATGTAAAAGACACTTTTTGTGTGTGTTTAGATCTCCCTTCGTGAGAGATTGCTTTATAAGGGAATGTTAGTTGAAAGTGAAAGGAGCAGAGGCAAGAAGGCAGTAAAACAATGATCAGTTCGATTTCTTCCTGAAATGACTCCTGTTTTCCCTGGGGCATCAGTGGCTTGTCTGGCATCTCAGGCCTCAGGTTTATTTATAGATATTTAAAATTTCTTAACAGGGAATATGTTACGGAATGCATTTAAACTATCTACTCATTTGAGCTTCAGAGCATGTATGCCTTTTTTTAAAAAAATATGACAAAGTAAGGGAGATCTTTAAAACCTGTAAAATAGCTTCTGGTGACTTAATACAGGAGGACCTTCTGGAACATTGTGTGATAATCAAGCAAGATTTTAGTGAAGGAGAAGGGGCATCGCTGTGAAACCTTTGAAATAAGATTGAATGGCATTAATCTGAGAACAGTGGTTGTCTGGGATAAATATTTCATGCAAGATTAGGAGACCAATACATATAGGTGTAAATTTTGCATTTTTGCCGGATAGCTATAACAAGTGTATGACATCTATATTGTTTTCTGTGCTGTAATATCATAATATTTTGATCCTTAGATAAATGTCATTGATGCGCACAGTTAACCTTGTGAGGTTTTTTGAAGCTAACAGGCCAAAGTAGTGTGAAATGATAGAGGGTGTTAACCAAGGTTAAACAGTTATCACTGTTAAGTGGCATGTGGACCATTTTAATGTCTAGCAAGAAGAGGAAGTGCTACTTTCCTAGAAGGAATATAGATGGGGCAAAATTCTTTCCAATTCCACAGTTGACTGTGTACAGTTTTTTTTTTTTTTTAACCTATCATCTCTTCTTGTTTCAGTGTCTTTGTTGTCATAGGACAAGTACAATTCTGTCTGGGGAGTTTTTCACTGTTCAGATGAAAATGTCTGGCAAAATTCAGAGCATCTTACATTTCTAGGGTTATTGGGGCTATAAGATTTCTGGTCCAACCATCTCTTCATTGGTAATAAAATGAGCCCCAGAGTCATTAAGTAATTTGCCTGAATTCAGATTTGGTAGAAGAGTTGTGATTAAAATATTAATATTAAAAACATTTTTTTAGGTGAAGGAAATGTGAAAAAACACAGAAAAAATTAACTGGACTGAAGATTATTACTGAGACTATGGGATAGGACCAGAAACCTGCTCGCTGCAGGGGAAAGGTTGCCGGAAGGACGGCAGGAAAAGTATACTATAGTGGGAGGTAAACACTGTCAGAAACACCAACAGACCTGGGAACAGATGCAGAATAGTGGGACGATGCAATATGCTGATGACCACAGTTGTATTATCCTTCAAGAGATTCTCACGTGTGCTCTGTGGCTTAGTCCTTGGCACTGAACTGTCCAGTGTTTTGTGCAGTTGACTTGGAAGAATCTATATAATAGTGATCAGAAAATGCAAATATGGAAGCAAAGAAAAAATATGTTTAATGATAGAATTAAAATTCAAAACCATTTATCCAGATATGAGCCCAGAGCAATGAGTGAAAATGAGAATAGAGCTAAGAGAAATAACAAAAACAATTCCAAAGAATTTGCATGAGCTCAGCGCCGGTGATGTATCTGGCTTGACCACGTGTACCACTTGTTCCAGTTCAAGTGTTACAAACTCGGATGTTCTAATTGCCTATAAGCTAAGTGTAGTCCTGTACACTGTCAAAAAATTAAATGCAATCTTAGGCTCTTTCCACAGAAGGGTTATATATTTTCTTCATATCAGAAGATGTAATAGAATGGTAACATTTGCTAATTGTCATACCACTGATAAACTATTGCACCACTAGGCATGGCCTTGAAACGCCATAATGAAGAATTAAAATGGTAGTTCCTAAACTGTCTCAGTTTGACCCCTTTTAGGTTTTCTTTCTCAGGCTGACCGCTTTGAAAGTTATACCCTTTCTTTACAGAATATAAACATGTTTACAAAAATCACATATCATTTTAGGGGGCTTATAGGTGCAGGTTGAGAACTCTTAAAGTAGAGATGACTAATGGGAGAGTAGTCAGAAAGACAGTGGCTGTGGAAACCATGTCAGATGAAAGTCAGTGGACAGAATTATGGATGCTGAACCTAGGAAAGGAAAGGTCCAGGGAGCCCTGAAGCCTTCATTACCGCAGCCTACTGGTTCTCCTTTCCCTAGAACTAGGATTGCATTTTTCAGTGCCTTCACAGCTGTGCGGTCTGTGTGAGTCGTTCTTCTGGTCAATGAACCAGGAGAGGGAGGGAGTGTGTCATTCCCAGGTTGTAGTATTTTTTTTTTCCTGGTTGGAGACCCTCCAATGCCCTCTTCTTTACTGTGGCAATCAGATTATATTTCCTGGGTGGTCTGCCTAAAAGATCGTGACTCCTCCATCAAGCCAGGTCTCTGCGTGACTGGGTCAAGCAAACAGTCCCTGCCAACCTGTGTTGGCACTGACCAGCAGTCACTCTGGAGGTGAAGGTGGGGGTGAGTGGGTGGGTGTGGAAGGTAGTGAACTCTTGAATTGCTTCACTCCGTGTGGAAATTGTGTGCCCATAATGACACCAGGCACAATTCCCATTTGGAAAATTGCAATACATATCTCTTCTTATTCTTTTGCAGGAATATGAAAGCACAGTACACGTACATTTTGAAACGGAGGGCTTTAAGCAGGGGATTTGCAGACAGTATGTATTTCTCTCAGTTTTTGCAGGTATTTGGTCTATTCTCTGTGAATGAACATGTGGGCTTTTGATATCTCATTTAAGATGAGATAATAATCCTTGCTGCCCACAAGAGGGAAAAATTGTTGTTTGCTACAGATGGTCATGTCCCAAGAAGGGGATTTGTCAAGTAGGGCAACAGTTTTCCTAGCATTAGGGTTGTACAACAAATACACATGCTGAAAGCCCCCTAAGGGCCAGAAGGTATTCCGACAGTGATTACACAGAAGGGATTCGGGAACGAGGCAGGGCATGTGGGAATGTGTGGTTTTCTTCTAAATTTCTCCGGTCCCTTTTATTTTTGGAGGGAGGTACTCTTTATCTTAACCATTGTTAATGCCATCACAGAATTTTTGTGTAACACATACACGTAAATATTTATGATGAATTCTAGAACACGATCTAAGACATTATGACTTTGTAACACACTGTTTTTGTGCAAAAGTCCACATTTCAAAGGCAACAGATACATGTTTGGCTTGGTAGATGAGCTTATAGATAATTAAATTGTTCATGAAATTGTGAGGGAGTACACATGAGCATGCTTTATGAAGGAGTGGAAGTCAGTACCAAAGCTAGGGTCAGACACTCTCTTTTTACTCTTATGTCTAGGCCACTAGGCCATGTTTCTTCATATTCGAGGGAATGAGTCCTCATGAATCACCTGGTTTGGGAGCACAGCCTCCTCATCTCCTCTCCCCAATGTAGGAGTACCACATTGCCCTTGCATGACCCTCCCGTGGCCTGTTTTATATGAATCTTAAAACGAATGTGCAGTGATATTCCCAGGAAAATGAATCCAGCACTGCTAGATGTTGGCCCTTTTCATTTGCGCGGCAAGTAAAGAAAATGAGAACCATTGCTCCACGGCGCAGGTCACGGCTCTCTGTTGGAGTCACAAGCACCTTCCCTGATGCGGCAGTGATTTCTGTGCCCACAGATGTGAAGTAACAGGTTCCTGAACAAAAGCCCCTCACACAGAGGTCATTTACTTGAATTTAAATTCTCTTTTGTTTATCTTTGGAAATAATCACAATAGAAGCAAATGGGGTAAAGTTATGTTATAGTATGGTGAAACAGCATACTCCTTTAGAGTAAGTTGTGATGAACTTTGTTTTTGAGTGTGTTGTATCTTGTGGATTAAAGATGCATGGAGAGTGAATATTGTATTTAAAAAAGTGTGACATTAGTGACATGGTGGCCAGAGGCACAGACTCTCTTTCTAAAAACCACTAACCATTTCTAGACATGTGATCCTAGGCCCATTACTCAGTCTCTCTAAGCCTAGGTATTCACATCTGTAAAATGAAAATGATAATTTTACCTGTACCATATGCTTAATGGCATGATTGAGAAAATACATTTAAAGCAAGTAACAATTTGCCTAATATGTGGTAAATGCTTGATCAATAATAGCCCTCCTCTTTTTATCCTCACCCGAGGGCATGCTTATTGATTTTAGAGGGAAGGGTAGGGAAGGGAGAGGGAGAGAGGGAGGGAGAGGAACATGGATGGGTTGTCTCTTGCTCATACCCCTACTGAGACCGAACTTGCAACACAGGCATGTGTCCTGATTGGGAATCGAGCCTGCGACCCTTCGGTTTATGGGACAATGCTTGGTGGGAACCAGCATGGTGATAGAAATATTACTAGACTGTGAATCAGCAAACCTTTCTTTTTGTCCTTGCTCCATTAAAATGCTATGTGGCTGTCTGCAAGTTACTTGCCCTTTCTGGATCCAGATTGTTTTGTTTTGTTTTCGTATGAATAGATATATAGACTTAAGATTCTCTAATTTTTTCCAGCTATGGAAATATTTGATTTTATGTAACTTAGCATCATGGTTGTGAAAAGCAACTTAGTTCATATTCCTTATTGACCTTAATTTATCAATTAAATGGCTGAGAACAGGGCATCTCACACTTTCATGCACATTTGAATCAGCTGGGGAATTCTGGGGAATCTTACACTGCAGATTTCCATTCGGTAGGCCCAGGGAGGGTAGAGCCTGAGGTTCAGCATTTCTGACAAGGTCCTAGGTCACCTGTGAAAGCACAAAGGCCATAGTGTTTCTCATTTTTGCTTCTCTGTTTGGTGATCAAGATCTCAGCTGCATGAATTTAAATATTAATACTCCCATTCATATCTATTTATGGTCAGAACAGCTTAAAGGACAAATAAATGAAATACTTCAATATGCTAGAAATATAATACCTCTTTATCACATTAATTTGAGAAAGTAAAACACTAGCTCTGGAAGATTTACTTGACAAATGATGACACTTTTAGGACCGAAATCAGATAGTAGTTATTGGGCAGATATCTGTGTCCAGGTCTCCCTTTTTCTCCCCTTTGGGTATTAAAGATGAAAATATCTATGTAACAGCCAAGTGAAATTACCCTGAATATAAATGACCACCAAAAGATTCTACGACTGGAGCAAGTGATTTATTTGTCACTGAAAGTATTTCTCACTGCCAGTTTTAACCCTGGCAAAGTTTTATGATCAGACCTTGTCATAAAATTCACTTTTCAGTTAAGGACTATGGATAATTTTTCCCTAGAAAGAATTTTGCATACAACTTATTTTCTTTAAACTGTCAGTATGAGTGTTGTGGAGAAGAAAAGGGCTTTGGGGATAAAATGAAGTTAAATTTCTAATAACTCCCTGCTTTAAGGGGGTGATGATAGTACAGTGTGAGATGGGCAGAGAGGAGAATGACTTCTCAAAACACCAGATCATAGAGAGAGGAGAATCCCCAACTATTTCAGGTTAGGAGTTTCCTTTTGATTTTTCCAGGCTCTTAGTATCTTTGATGATGGGGCATGGAGGATGCATATTGAACACACTGAAAACACTGGCCAATTGTCTTTCTCTTCCTGCTGTTCAGACTATGAAGATAGCAAAAACTGGCTTGGAGAACGATGCTGGATTAGGTGTTCACATCTGCTGTTAGCTGATGGTCAGTTGGTTGAGAAACTTTGATCTCTCTATATTAGGCATACAGAATTTTCAAGGGAAGAGTAGAACAACAAAAATGAGTGGGAAGTTTTGTTCTCTTCAAATGCCCATAGCAATGGAGTGTGTGTGGGAAATATCTGGAAAAAAATGTTGAGTTCAACTATGGTAATATCTCTGACTATATAAACATGTTATATTTACAAATATACTTATATATTGATAGGCTATTTATATTTATAGACTATAGAAGCCTTCTTGAAGTATAAGTAATTCAATATTTTTGTATGTAAAATTTTATTTTAAAAGGCATTCTCCTTAAAAATCGTCTGATAAAACTAATAATTTTTTTGTGACACAAATACACCTTCTTTAATGATGTTGAACATTTTAATACTTGATTTCCTCATAGGCACACATGCATGTACTCGATATTTTCTTTTTGGGCCATTGATTACTTACTTCCTCTTGCACACTGACCTGAGTCCATTTTGTGTATGGGAGTTCATTCTCACGTTCTTGGTATTTTGGAAAGGATGTTATTGTTGCCTAAAGTGAAAACACTTGTTTATTCTTTGTTCTCTTTCCTTTCTCACAGGCTATTAAAATCTTGGTCAGCCAACTCTCCCAATCCACCAATCCTACCAGATTTTTTTATTTTTTGGTTTAACTTTCCTTTGGAATGCCGTGAAATGCAAATTGAAATTATTATTTTTTCCTTCCTGCAATGGGTCCAAATGATTTGTCTGAATATATTCAGAAAGCTAGGCTTGCTTTGTGCATGGCTTGGAGGTATATGTCCATTTGAGATCAGGTCAGCATCTTATTACATGATGGGCAAATACTGACTCTTGGTGTGACTTGGAGTGGATATCAACCCCACTTCTGTGGTTGCTTTGAACTGGGTCTGATCTCTCACTGGGCAATCCTCTTATGCCTCTGTTAAGCTAGAGAAAAACAGTCCTGGATACCACAGGCCACAGGCCTATTTGCTGGCTTGTTCCGCAAGAACAGATTATTTACTTTCCATCTCCAAATGTGTGACTTTGTGGCTTCAAGGGCTTCATTACTCCTCTGCATGCTGTGTTTATATTTGTTGACAAGATTAGAAAGAAACATTTAGAATGTTGGGTACTGTTTAGCGGAGAATTGATAAAAATAAGGAAAGTTTTCATATTAATGCAAAAATGCATTATTTTTGAAGTGTTAAAGTGAGCAGAATCATGGATTATGAATTTTCTTGTGTAACTTCTCATTGAGTCCTGAATACTTTCTTTTACATTCCTGTTCAAGGATGACAGGGGATCATTAGTGAAACAAAAACAGTCCCACTTTTATAAATAACTAAGTAGAGTTACACTACCATCTAAAAATGCCTCCTCCATGCCAGGTGCCCTCTTGGGCACTGGTAATGCCTAGATGAATCAGATTTGGTCGCTGTCCTCAAAAGATGACATTTTTGTTATTTTAATTGGACACTTTAAAATTCCTCACACCTGCCCTGGCTGGTGTAGCTCAGTGGATTGAGCGCGGGCTGCGAACCAGGCATCGCAGGTTCGATTCCCAGTCAGGGCACATGCCTAGGTTGCAGGCCATGTCCCCCAGCAACCGCACATCGCTGTATCTCTCTCTTTCTCCCTCCCTTCCCTCTCTAAAAAATAAATAAAATCTTTAAAAAAAAATTCCTCACACCTAATCCATTAAATTGAGTATTTCCTTGCTACAGGTATATAACGTCCCATATTATACAATAAACTAGTTTCCAACTACACTATTAGTCAACACCATATTTTTTTTGTGTCCCAATGCAATCTTACTGGTTGTAAGTTCAGAGAAAGCCAGAGGGATATAGTGATTCTTCTCCTTTTTTTGTCTACACCGCTAGTTGTAGACCACATGCTGAACAGGGATAAGAGATGTATTTCTTTTGACTTGCACATCATTTCTAACACATTTGAGCAGAGATTTAAAACTGAAAAATTTCAATAAAATTAGATGTGGTGCTAGGTATACAACTATGTGAATATACTACATGAAGATACTTTAAGTGGATAGATTGTATGGTGTATAAATTATATTCAATAAAGCTATTATATATTTATGTTTATACTTTCTTTATTTTTACTTTTTTTCTGAGAATATTAATATTTATACTTTTTTGGTACATTATGTTTTTATTTATATACTTAATTTTTAAAAATTATTGTTTAAGTACAGTTGTCTCCATTTTCCTGCCACCATTTTCCCCCACTCACCCACCACCACCTCCCACCCTCAATTCTACCCTCCTTTGGCTTTGTCCATGTGTCCTTTATACATGTTCCTTAACGACCCTTCCCTTTCTTTCCCCTGTTACCCCCCTCCCCTCTGGTTGCTGTCAGTTTGTTCTTTATTTCAATGTGTTTGGTTATATTTTGCTTGCTTGTTTGTTTTGTCAATTAGGTTCCACTTGTAGGTGAGATCATATGATATTTGTCTTTCACCACCTGGCTTATTTCACTTAGCATAGTTCCATCCATGCTGTCACAAAGGTCAGGAGCTCCATCTTTCTTTCCGCTGCATAGGATTCCATCATGTAAATGTACCTTAGTTTTTTGATCCACTCATTTACTGATGAGCATTTAGGTTGCTTCTAACACTTGGCTATTATAAATTGTACTACTATGAACATAGGGGTGCATAGGTTCTTTTGAATTAGTGTTTCAGGATTCTTGTGGTATAATCCCAGCAGTGGAATTGCTGGGTCAAAAGGCAGTTCCATTTTTAGTTCTCTGAGGAAATTCCATACTGTTTCCACAGTGGCTGCACCAGTGTGCATTCCCACCAACAGTGCACTAGGGTTCCCTTTTCTCCACAACCTCACCAGTACTTGTTTGTTGATTTGGTTATGATGGCCATTCTGACCAATGTAAAGTGGTATCTCACTGTGGTTTTAATTTGCATCTCTCTGATGGCTAGTGATGCTGAGCAACCATTCATATGTCTCTGGGCCCTCTGTATGTCCTTCTTGGAGGTTTCTTTTAAAAATCCAAACTGGCAATCCTGAATTCATACTCCCACATGGCTGCCATTTGCAGGGATTGAGCAACTGCTGATTATAGTTGCTCCATGAGTTCTCTCACTCAGCTCAGTTCAAAACATGATCATTTCAGCAGAAGAGGAGAGAGGCCGGGACACTGAAAAGCCTGTGCAAGGTGGGGCCCCAGTGTCCTTGTAGGAAAGATCAAGCTCACTGAGTTTCGCGGTTAAGAGCAGTTCTAGTGAATACATAAAACAGTGGGAGAGGCAGAAGTTTTCCTTTCTTCTTGGTCTGTTGCCTGACAATTTATTACCCAGAACTGATCACTCAACAGAATGCTGTAGGCCAGGCTGCTCGATTCATTCTGCATCAGTTGAATTGCATGTCCTAGGGTGGTCCACCTGGGCCTCATCTGTCAGTCCTCACAAACTGATTCAACCCTTTGTTACTTCCAAAATGGTCCCCCTCACAACTTTAGAGTCTTAAGGAAAAAAAATCTGTGTTTGAATATTCTGGGGAAATTCTGGGTACAGTATTTACTCTCCATATTGGCAATACACGTAACATATTCATGGTCTTCCAAAGGCTTGCAGTGAAGCAATCTATTTAACTTTGTTGTTTCCCAATTGATGTTGATCTGGAAAATTAACTCAGGAATCTTAGCCACAGTCTCTGAGGTCACATATCTAGTGAAAAACTGGTACAGCACAGTTAAGGATATTGCCACAGAGTATTGTTTGGACATTAATTAACTGTGCAATATACAGTGGGGCAAAAGTAGGTTTATGAAAGAGAGTTTACTCTTGGATTCTTATTTATTAATTATTACATTATTTTCCATATGAACAACTGTAAACTTACTTTGCCCCACCGTATATTTTAGCCATCAACCAATATCCAAAAGACATTGGACAGCCTGGAAATAAAGACAAAGGTGCAGGATTGAGAGATAACACATTCATCACCACTTACAAAGCTTTTAAAAGTTGGTGTTACACCATATGATTTCACTTATATGCAGAATCTAAAGAACAAAACAAACAAACAAAAAAAGCAAAATTGAAACAAAGTCATAGACACAAAGAGTAGGTTGGGGGTTACCAGGGGGAAAGAGGTTTTGGGGACTAGGAGAAAGAGATGGAGGGATTAAGAAGTACAAATTGGCAGTTACAAAATAGTCAGGAGGACATGGATTACAGCATAGGGAATATAGTTAATAACACTGTGGCAACTACATGTGGTTCCAATTGGGCACTGCAAATATCAGGAGGAGCACTTTGTACAGTACATGATTATCTAACCACTATGCTGTACACCTGAAGCCAATACAAAATAATATTGAAAGTAAACTGTAATTTAAAAATAAAAAAATAAAGTCATGTGCCAACTGGAAGAAAAATAAAAGTTGGTATTACAAAGAGAGAAGAATCCCTTCTGAAGTAAGATTTTAAGTCACTGAGGTTGGATGTGGGGCTGGGGCAGATCTGGAGACCCATGAGAGGCCCTGACAATTTCTCCAGGGCGCATCATGACGGTCAAAGTCTACTCGCGGTTCTCAGGGCAGAGAGAACATATCTTCTTCTCTCTCAGTACTTCTGTAAGCGATTAAGTTCAGATTTTCTGTATAGGTGATGTTCAAGAAAAATATTTTCTTAGGGAACCTAGTTTGAACCTGCCAGTTAGAGCAGAGAAGAAAGACAAAGAGATCGTGGGAGATTTGGAGTTGATAAGAGAGAAATTAACTCTTTGGATACTTTTACTGTCACTGTTTTCAATAATTATTTGGCAGGCAATCCAATAATTATTTTGTTTTGTTGAAAATTCAGAAAATTGTAAAGGAGATAAACAAATGAAATGATTAGATGCAACCAATTATTAATACTTTGATGCATTTTCTTAATACATATTGAGCATAATGCAAAACATGTTCTGGTCCAATTTGTTTCACTTACTATTATGTTGTGAGCATTTTTCTGGCCATAAAAATCCTTCATAAACATTATTTTTAATGGCTACATTGTATTCCATCTTTTGGATCTACCACAATATTAAAAGCTTCATTCAGATTATTAAATTAAAATAAGCGTGTGTTTCTGGGAAGACCTCTCTAATCTTCTCTATCCCAAGACATAAACAGAAGAAAGGATTAAACAGATCAGATGAGATCACATAGATATAGAGAAGTAAATGGCTTGCTTTAAGTTTCCAGCAAAACTGAAAGTGGAAGAAAATCCTCTTGTTTTGTGTCTCATGCTCAGTTCACTGCCCCACCTTTAACTTCTGCTGCTGACATCTTTTTCCACATCTCCTGGGAAGATTTCTGTAGAGGCTGTCATTTTGGGGCTATTGATCTGATGGGTGATTTAGCCTGCAGTGAGAAAATTGCTGTCAAAATGGAATGTGCAGCTGGAGTGTTGTTTTCCTTGCACTGAGCCCTCGGACCCTGGGGGCGGGGACACAGACAAGAAGGTCCCGCTGCTGTCTTCTCTCAGTGAGAACTGAAGAAGGAAAAGGTGGCCTGGAGCAATTACCACTCTTAATTGCTGAGAAAGGGACACAGTGAATTTCACGGGGTGATAGACAACCAAAAACCATTCACTTAGTTTAAAAATGAAACAGAGGAAGATGGACATCTTCATTTCTTAAGGAATCAGCACAGATTACCTTCAGGAGGTTTAAAAAACCACCTGGCAATGAGATGGAGTAAGAGACTCACTGATGGCCAGCAGCAAGAGTGGCAGATTCGCACTGTAATGACATAATCCTCTTTCCTTCCAGGGCGACTGTCCTGCAGCTCTCCTTCCTTCCAAACCCACCAGGACCCAGCAAGATGTAGTTTTGGAGTCAGAAAGAACACCGAGTAAAAGAATAGATTTATCACTTTTCTGTATCTAGTTGATTGTTTTTGTCTCTTTTTAGGAGAAAAAATATACAGTTTCTTACAAAATGATAAGAACATCTTTCCACAGTGGAAGATTTACCCTTTATTTAGTTTTTTGAGAACTGAAGGATTTCATCATTGATTGGGATAATGTAATCATGGTTTCAAAAATTCTATATTCTGCAAGAGAGAAAAATAAGGGTTTCACATATAACAAAATTTCATTTATAGGTAATAATATTCAAAAAAGAATGTCTATACATGTGGAAACTGGCTACATCAAATGATCCCACACAAACACATTGGAGAAACAGGTTGGACTTTCCGTGAAGTCTCTGTGGGCTGTTGCAGATCTAAGAGTGAGAACTTGGCTGACTTGTTGATTGTCCATTGTGTGATGTTGCCTCTTTGAGAGATGGCTCTTTCAAAGGCTACCGATGGGAACTCAAGTGATTCTTTTCCAAAAATTAGAGGTACAGTACCCTCCAGGCCATCACGCAGGTGGTCTCTGTTATACACACCATCCTGGGTAGCTTGAAAGGCTTTCACACTCGCATGGCCTGTGGGCTGTCTCAAGAGCCTGACTAATGCTCTCCTGTCCCTTGTGAAGGCTGTCACAATGGGAAAACAATGAATGAAACAGCATCAGCTCCATTTTTTCCATGCTCATCACCATCTCTAAAATTATTTATTATCATCAGTTATCACCAATAAGCACTTTGTCAAAGTATAATTCTTAAAATGTTAAAATCACAATTCTTATGCAGAATGTAGACATTATGTGAATTTTTATTTAGTGCATTTCCAAAGGTGCCAGCAGCATGACAGATTGGCTTCTCCAGAGAATAGGAGGCACAGTCTGTTTTTTTGTTTTTCAGTGAATAGAAATAAAAAAAAGAGTGTTAACCTGAGACTGCCGAATTAGAAAGACAACTGGTTCATGACATGCAGGGGAATAAAACCATAATTGTGAGGATTTTCTTCTCTACTAAACTGAAAATAATGGAACCATGTCTATTAGTTTCCTAGAGCTAGTGTAACAAATTACCACAAATGCGGTGGGTTAAAGCAATGCACATGCATTCTCTCACAGTTCTTGAGGCCAGAAGTCTGAAGTCAGGGTGTTGGTAGAGCCATGCTCACTCCAAGAGTGTAGGAAAGATCTTCCCTTGTCTCTTCTTGGGCAGGGCACGTCAGTGTGTGCTCCTGCCAGCAGTCTTTGGCCATCCGTGGCTTTGGCAGCACAACTCCAGTTCCAGCCTCCATTTTCACACAGCCTCTTCCGTCTTTGTCCCCGTGTCCTCTCCTCTTCTTAGAAGGACAGAAGAACTTAATCTCAAGATCCTTAACCAATTATATCTGCAAAGAGCCTAATTTCAGGTAAGATCACATTCTTCTTGTGGGGTCCTTGTGATGTTCTGGCCCTCCTGGATGGCAAGCAAGAATTCCACCACTGAACCGTCCTGGGCTCCTGAGAACTCCTGAGTTAGAAATCAGGAGATTTCACCATAAAGTAGTACTCAGGTGAGAGGATTATTGTACACACCATATATTGCTGTGTATAATGTAGAGTTTTTGCAAATTTTTTGAGGGAAAAATAAGGATGCACTTTATACATGGGTATAATGATTACATACCATGGGTATAATAATAGGTATAATAATCCCATGTATTATGTGCATGAAAATGTGGGTGTGCATTATGCATGGCAAAATAAGGTAGCTTGTGTGCCGAGGGAAACAACATTTAAAAAAAGACAGAAATTTTGCTCCCTAAACAAAAGCTGGGGAATAGTTTTGAAGAACTTTAGGTGGGAAAGATGGTATCTTGCTGTGACTTCCAAATATGCTGAGAGGAGAACCATTTGGTGTTTGTATTCTCCTAGAGTCAGATGTCTCAGAGGCTGCTTTTTAGAAAAATGCCCCTAAAATGACAGTGGAAGGAATTTATAAAAAATTGTGCATTTGTTCTTACATGTTTAAACTTCAGTCACCTTCTAAGTATTCTCCATTTGATGCAATATACCTATTGAGATGTTTTTTCCACTTCCCAAAACAGTCTTTGAACTTGTCGATTTTGATGCCTTTTAGTGCTTCTGCCTTTCTTTGTTTCAATTCTTCCACTTTGGCAAAATATTTCCTTTTGAGAAGTCTTTTCATCTGGGGAAACAAAAAAAAGAGTTCCTCAGGGTGAGATTGGGTGAATAGGGAGGGTGGGGCACGGGGTTCATGCTGTTTTTGGTTAAAAACTGCTGAACCCTCAGTGTGGTGTGGGCAGGTGTGCTCCTACATCACTCATCATGAAATGGCCAAATGTGTTGAGTTTTCAAAAAAATTCACTGAAGCCAAACACAGCCTTTCACAACAATGATACAGATGGATTCTATACCTGATACACTGGTACAGATGGGTTCCCAGAACACTCACGTAGTAAGGGAAGCCTGTACTACAAGGGGCTGGCTCTTCAGAAGATAATTCTGTTTCTTTGAGTCCATTTTTGTTTAATTATCTTTTTTATTTATAGCCCCAAGTTGGATAATTTTTCTTAACAACTTTGATAAAAATGCCTACTTTATGCCTACTACCGTGAGGCCTGATCTTTATATTTTATCTCATTTAATCCTCACAATTCAATAAGTAGGTCTTGATATTTGCATTTTCACAGATGAAGACAACTGAGACACAGAGAAATCAAGTGACATGTTTAAGGCCACACTGCTAGTAAATGACATTAAAAAATTGAACCCCAAACACTATTGCTCTTTACTCTACTTGGTCCTTTAAGCCAGGTGAGATAAAAGTCTCCCTCTTCTGCTGTCACTTCAAAGTCTAACTGCCTCTCACAGCAGAGGAGTGACTATGACCTATCAGTAACTCTTCCTGAAGTGAGACTTGACTTCTGAGCTAACCTCTCACTGCAAGAAGGGCACCGCAGTGTATGACTCTGTGAAGGAGCTTTCCTGGGATTAAAACAGTCCCCAGGACACCTCAAAGGAATTTTAATCGAATTACTTTTCCATTTACTCACTGTTGTTAAAGCAAATATGCAAATGATACTAAACTTACAAAGTCTTTCGGAAGGTTATTTAACACCTGCAGTTTACTCAAGCCACACTTAAGAAACCCACAGCAGTAGAAGGCTGTGTATGTAATGCTTCATTTGAGTAATACAGCAGCCTGGTTTGTTAGGTTGCTGCACATTTCAGGGTGTATTTTAATTTGAAAAATGTGTATAGTTTTAGGCTGTGATTTTTGTTGGTAGGCATGGCTGAGGATATTTTTCTAATCTTTTTAAAGAGGAGCTCACTGAAAATCAGTGTTAGTTTAAATGGTAGTTTGGGTTGAAATGAGAAGCCAGTTAGGAAGGCAGCTTCTTGTGAAACTCTCCAGACATGAAATCAGTGTTAATGCTAAAGCAATAATTACTCCAGGAAATCACAGGCTTCCCTCCTGTAATTCTGGGAAAACCACAGAAGACTGAATGGTACAGGAGAAAGGGCAGTGCACCAGGAGCTGTGCTATGACAGAAGCTATGTTGGGTAAGTCATTCAATTAGTCTGAGGCTCTCTCTTCTCTAAACACAATGTGAATGGCCACATGGTATCTCAGCTATATTGATTATAATCCCATTGGATGTTTTGAAGTGTGTGCAGAGGTAAGCATTCACCCATTAGCAAGAATGTATATTTTTAATTTATTCCTTAGATTTCCTTTACAATATAAAAAGTAATGGGATAGGTTGAGTTGAAATAGTATTGTCTTTCCTTAGAAATCCATACTTGATTTGTACTAAATCCTTGTCCTTTATGCATGTAATTTACATGAATTTGGCTACCTATTTACACAGATAGAAAAGGAAAGGTAGTAGCTGCCAAAGGGCATTGGCTTTATTGGTGAAGAGCAGAGACTAAACATAGAAGCTCCTTGGTTTCCAGGCAAGTAATATGCTCTGTGGCTCATTTATACCAACCTGAAGGGTAGGTCTTTTTCACATTCTGTGGCCGAGGAAACTAAGTGTAGCAAATGCTGCTGGTGCCCTTGGACCTTACCATTGCAGGCAGACTGGACTTCCAGTTCCTAGCAGAATCTGCATCTCTTTGCTTGAGGGCCTTTGGTACTGGCTGGAGGCTGCAGATGTGTGTAATGGCAATCCAGAAATGCCTAAGAAGTAAGACCACAAGGGGTGGCCCTCACCCAGAGAGTGTTGGAATTTGGTATATAAATACCTCAGCTCACCTCTTCCTCATGTGGGCACCTTAGGGCACTTCTACACAGGGTTTTGGAATATCCCTATGGCAGGGGTGTCAAACTCACTTTCACTGGGGGCCACATTAGCCTTTCGGTTGCCTTCAAAGGGCCAAATGTAATTTTAGGACTGTATAAATGTAACTACTCCTTAACTAGGGACAAGGAGCTGGGCGTAGCCGCTGTGTAGAAACAAGGTGCAGACTGGGTAAAACAAGGTGGAGGGATGGATCTGGCCTGTGGGCCTTTTGTTTGCCACCTGTGCCCTACGGTATTAACCTACAGTTACCAACTGTGAATAACTTCCCTTGTCACTTCCCCACTCACCTACCATGTTTCTTGAGATTTTCTTCCAAATAAACTGCTTGCTCAGGGTCTGCTTCTGAGGAAACCTAGACAAAGCCAGAAAGACTCAGAGGGCTAAAGAACCAGGTCAAGGTCCCATAGCTGGTTGGTAGCACAGCTGGAATTCAGACCCAGATCTGTTGGCCTGAATTCTTTGTGGGTGGTAGCTTATTTTGTTCTGTAGAAGATAAAGCACCTTCTATATTTCCAGTGCCCTCACAGATATCCCATCTGATCGCACATGTGAGTATAATTGCTTGCACATGCTTTACATATAATTGAATGCATGACTCTTAGGGAAGGCAGCTGAGTGTAGACTTCAGGATCTTGAACTCTGTCATCAAGTGGCTGTGGTGGGAGGGGGTAGTGGGCACTGGAAGAGATTAGCCGAAGAACATATGTGCATATATGCGTAGCTCACAGACTCAGACAACACTGTGGTAAAGGCTGGAGTGGGAGAAGAAGCAGAGCTGGGTGAAGGGGGCAAAAGGGGGAAAAAGCGGGATATCTGTAATAGTTTCAGTAATAAACATAAATAATAAAGTATAAAATTAATAAAGGTAAAATTAATAAAGGGTTGATGGTTTGATTTCTGGTCAGGGCACCCTCTTGGGTTGCAGGCCTGGTCTCCAGTTGGGGGCACATGTGCAAGAGGCAACTCATAGATGTTTCTCTCCTGCTCTTTCTCCCTCCTTTCCCTTCTCTATAAAAAAAATAAATAAAATCTTTTAAAAAAATTATAGGATTACTGAAAGTGGAGGTCTATTTGTTAGCATTTATTTATTACAGCAACAGTTTGCCTGTGAATAACTGAAATCGTGAATTTTAAATTATTCCTTACTCAACTGCATTTGATTTTTAGAGGTTATAGAAAAATGGGGAAAATACATATGAAATATTTCCAAACAAATATACAAACTATTGAAACAAAGAAAATAAGGAAAACATAGTATACAACTTATTGAAGTTAGTATGTCCATTGAGTTCAGTCTCCTGTGTGCCCTGGCATGGGCAGGTGGCTCAGAGCAAGTCCAATGGCTGTTCTGTGAGCTTTAGTTTGATCATTTGTGAAATAGGAGCAGCATATTTCAATGCTCCTTTGACCCTGTGATTCAACACATAATCCCTGTGATCATGTCAGATACTAGATAAACAAAAAAACATCTTATTTACTGCTTCCTAGGTCAGGAAAATGCCTTCCACATTTAAAAGAAAATTTAAGTAACCTGGGTTTAAATACCAGGCCCCACAGATATATTTAGTACTTATTAATCAGGAAATTCAACTAAACAATTTGATAAATTGATGTTTATTGAATATATTTATTGTAAAATCAATTCCTTCTGAAATTTATTTTTATCTCAAATAACTCATATCAGTCAGACAATCAGAAATAGTCAGCCATCATTTCCCGAAATGGCTCTTTACCTACTTGTCTAGAAGGTATACTTCAGGAAGCTGTAGGAAACTAAATTGGAAAAGTAAGTTCAGGCCATTTCATGAAAACGAAAAAAGTAAGGGGAAGAATTTTATTTTGTAGGCAATGGGGAATCTTTGAAGGTTTCTCAGCAGGAGAGTAACTTGTTCCGAACTGTAGAAAATTAATTTGACATTGGTGTCTAGAATTCATTGGATGGGGAAGAAACAGGAGTTAGCCATTTATTTTAATAGTTCAGATGAGAGGTGGTGAGTACGTGAATAAGGAAGGTGGCAGTGGGAAAGAAGAGAAGGGACTGTGGCAGGAAGTATCACTTAGATGGACTGAATGGGACTCACTGGCTAATTAGAGATGAGAAATATGGGAGAGGCAGTCAGGGCAATAAATGATGTTCACGCTGGAAAGGAAAAAGAAGTAGTTAAGAGATGTTGAAAGCTTTATAAAAGTTTTAGGAAAAAGTATATTGTTAACTCAAATAAATTTGTATTAACAGGTCCAGAAAAATCATATCCCAGAGTAATAATAATAACTATGAGTGTTCAGGAAAACACTGGGTAAGATATGTGAAATGTGGTATATTACACATAACTTTTTTTAAAAAAAGATTTTATTTATTTATTTTTAGAGAGAGGAAGGGAGGGAGAGAAACATCATATGCAAGAGATATATTGAAAAATTGCGTGTTGCATGCCCCCAACTGGGGGCCTGGCCCACAACCCAGGCATGTCCCCTGCTGGGAAACAAACCAGTGACTTTTCAGTTCATAGGCTGGCACTCAATCCACTGAGCTGCACGTGCCAGGACTATTACATATAATTCTTACAATGTCCCTTTAAGGTATGTATGATTGCCTTAATTTCACAAAGAGGAAACAAAGCTCCTAGAGGTAAAGAAATTTTCCCAAGAATTAACCAGCTTATTTGTAATTGAACAAGAACTGAAATAAGGCCTGTCTGATTTACAGTTCTGTTCTCTTGTTCTCTTTCATTGAATTTATTGGGGTGACATTGGTTAATAAAATTATATAGGTTTCAGGTATACAGTTCTATAACACATCATCTGTATATTGTGTTATATATTTACCACTCCAAGTCATATGCCATGTGACCTCTCTTATGCTTGATAAAAACTTATAGATTTGTTACCTGTAAGTTTGGAAAAGATTTGTACTGATTATAACAATAACTGTGCTAAATCATTAGCATATGAGGTCTGTTCAGAAGGTATTCAGCCATGTAATATGAAAAATAGAGACTTTTATTGAATAAGATATAAGATACAAGAAACATTGTGCATATTACAGTGATTCCTCAGTCCCCTTCAAAGGAGGTCCCTTGGGATCTCACACAGTTCTCCCGATAACCATCAGCTGCCTATCATATTTTCCTGAATCTCACTGATGGTCTGAAATCTCTTTCCTTTCAAAAGTCATTTAGTTTTGGGAAAAGCCAGAAGTTGCAGTGCACCAAATCTAGACTGTAGGGGGGCTTAGTCACTTGGGTGATTTGATGTTTCACTAAGCAACTCTGCATTAGATGTGATGCATGAGCAGGCAAATATTATCATGAAGCTGCCAATCATCAGTTGCCCATAGCTGTGGCCTTCTGAATCATGTGAATAGTTTCCATGGAGGAATGTTCAAGCTTAAAGCAAAATTTGATGCAGATTTGTTGCTTTACTTGCTCAGTCATTTTGCATGTGATGGCCACTCAGTACACATGCTCGCTCAATGGCGTCTACTACCCCCACTGACTAGTACAGTGAAGTCATCATTGTTCACACCTGTGCATTCCAGTCCACTCTCCTTGGCAGCCAGGTTATATCCATATTGCACAAACCATTCTCATATTAACAATGGCTGGACATTCTTGGAACAGATCTGGTATTGCTAATATTATTATAATCTTTGCTAAATCATTCATATATTAAAAATGATGAGGTATTTTAAACACATAAAAATGTAGAAAATAATATAGCTTTTATACATATAGACTTATTTTAACATTTTGCCATATTTGTTTTTTTCTTTAAGTGTTAGATCCATCTAAAGCCTCACACCTCACACCTCACAATTTTAAGTTGCATTTGTCCTTGCAAATACTCAGCAAGTAGTTTCATTATTCCTAATTTACTGATAAAGAAGCTGAAGCTGTAATGGTAAAATAACTTGTGCAGAGGTCTACAGACAGTGTCAAAACTGGAGCTAGTTTGGCTCCAAAGGGCTTCCTCTTTAGAGTACACCAAACTATTCTGGGAATATATCAAAGGCCTAGAAATGGACAAATATTTCAAATTTGAAAAAAGAGGAAAATTTGGATCCTAGAAACTATAGCCCATAAGCTTGATGTTGATCCAGATGTCTAAATTGATTAATAGTTTGTGAACACTTAAACAAAGAAGGAACCATTGAAAATCAACATTGGCTTATTAAAAATAGGTAATGCTGTACCTGATCTTATAAAGCTCATGTTGCAGACTGGGAAGAGATGATTGCTGTACATATGAAGGCCAAGGGGATCAACTTGCTCACCAACACCAGTGCCATTGTTCCCTAGCAATGTGCTCTAGCAACAGGGGACTATTTGTTTTTTGCACTGGCAGCTGAAAGTCAGCTCCAGGTTGGATAAGCTGTGTCTCCTGAGACTCAACCTCATGGAAAAGGTATACCTCAACAAAATTTGAACTTTATTCCTTTCATCTCCCGTTGACTGAAACAATAGTGTGATTAATCTATCATTGGTTGGGAGTATGTTATTTTTCTATTGGCTTTGGCTTATTAAGACATAGTATCCTGTATGCTATTGGCATGTGCAATAATAATTACCACAGTAAACATGTGTTAAATAAACTATTAGCAAAGACGATCTCAGTCTCTGAGCATAATCTGCCCTGCAAACAAAAGGGCAACCACTAACTTTCATAATTTTTCCTTATACAGTTTGAAAGGTGATGGTGGTCTGAAAGGTGATAGGTAGGGTGGACAGGGGTAAAGGGTAAGACAAACTGCATCCTGATGTGGACTAATAGAGCTGTCGTGGTTTTGAGTCAAGGCTCTCCTTTTTTTTTCATTAATATTGTGATGTGTTTTTACTGTGGTTCAAAGTGAAATATTTAGAACACGGACCTCTTCCATCTACTTTTTGTAGATTAAAACTTTGGGAGTGAAGGGGAACAGATTTTCACCCCCAAAATATGCCTTTTTGGCATAAAGATTACTTCAGAGAAACAGAAGATACTGGAGAAGCTCTGAAAACCAGTAAAAGTTTACCTTTTGTAAGAGACATTTACATTTGCAATGAAACTATAAATGTGCAAACTGGGTTTTGGCCTCTTGGTGTCCTTGTATATGACTCAGTGATTTGTGTTGAAGAAAACAAATTTTTATTAACAGGGGTCCAACCTTGTGGGGGTGGCGGTTGCTGAGAGCGCTCCTGCTTTGAGCCCTTTTCTCTCATGAGACCCAGAACGCCTGTTGCTCTGCAAGACTGCAAGTCAAAACCATGCCCAGACGGTCCCCATTTCCTTATCTGTCCTTAAGCTGGTCATGCAAACAGATCTCCATCCTCTCTGGAATGTGCACCTGTGGGTTTCAGAGTCGCCATCCTCTCCCAGTAGCTCCCCCCTTCAGGATCTGGGGTGTGCTGCTCTCAGTCTCCACGTAGCTGTCCACAAACCATGTGCTGTGATGCACTGGATACTAGTGTCCCAGAGGCTGGAGCCCAGGGAGGCACATGTCCCGGTGTGGAATCCTGCCTCCAGGAGTGGGCTCCCATCCATTTCGGGTCTAAGATTCCAGTGCACAGAATCTGGTCCCATGATTACTCCTCCTGTCCATTCAGGGAGCAGGGCCAGAGGCCCAGAATGTCCAAATGTCAAAAGCCCAAGGAGAGAGCTTGCACCAAGCTCTGAAACAAGAGAGTGACTTCTCTGTACTAAGCGCTGAGAGCCCAAGAGAGCACCTGTGCCTTTGCTTTTTAAAGGAAGACCCTCCTGACATCGCAAGTGCACAGAAAGGCAGTGAAATTGTCCAGCTTTTGCTATGGTAAGTTGGTGTCCCCCATTTTTGTCAGCTGCCCAGTGTCTTTGATCCTCTTTCAGCTGCCATTTTTTTTGTAAGAGCAAAAGATCCTCAGCCACGTGCAGGTGCACGTATATCCGTTAGTCCAGGGTGGGCTATCAGCCTTCACAGCTCATGCAGGCACTGTATAAGTTGCCCCCACCCCATATCACAAGTGAGTCTGCTGGCACACATAATCATATGCACATTTACAGTTTGCCTAAGGTAGCAGCCTCCTTCCCAACTCCCCCCTTCCAGAAGGTACAGGCTGTTTTATCTGCTTTTGTCATGCAGGGTACCTTAAATGCTCTGCCTTCTGCTCTGTTGGCACCCTTCCTGCTTCCCTGCCTTTTTACAGGACTGGGGGCTCCCCTATTTTCCAGGGACCTACACTCTGACCTACCTGCATTACAAAATCTCGATTTGTAAGGGTGCTTTCCTCTCTGTACCATGAAGAGGATGATGACTTAATCTCTAGAGGATGACATCATCAGTGGAGTAGGCAATGACTTAAACCGGCATACTTTACTTTTGTTTACTGTGCTTTCCCCGGTAACCTTCCATAACTGACTCTCCATCCCCCAACATCTGCTGTCTTTAGCGGGAGATGATATTTGAAGTGATAGCTTCGGCCATTTTGGGGAGTTACACAGTTTTCCTGGGTCTCTGCCAAGTGTAAAGGAGGTATGTATACTGTGAAATTGCTGTTTGTTTTTCTTTCATTCATCTATCTTTTATAAAAGGGGGATCTCAGCCAAGAACCTAGAAGGGTAGAAGAAAAATTAGTTTTTTCTCCAGAAGAGGTATTAAAATGCCATGACAAATAAACAAAAAAATTAAGTCTTTACCAGATTAAAAATTTTCAAATCAATAACTATACAAGTTTCAGGAAAAACAGAGGACTAGAAATACAAACAAAACACAAATTGTACATTAATAATATGTGTATATTGCCAACCCAGAATCACAAGGTTAAGCGAGTAGGAAATAGAACCACAAAAATTCTATAAGATAGATAGATGATTATAAGCAGAACAAGAAAAGCAGAATAAGAATAAATATGTTAAGGAAATTTCAGTAAATATACTTTTAGATATAAGAAAATGGAAACTCTACATGGAGTTTTGATGTGGTGAGAGTTATTACTATTCCCACTTCACTAGTCTTGGGGGTGAAAGAAGAATGCATAAATCTTCAACTTAAATTGTAATTTTATAGAATCCCACTAATCATATTTACGGAAAAGTAGATTTTGTGATACTCCTATTAAGTAGATGGTAGCAACTTTATCTATGGATGTGTTTTTCCTGAGACTTATAAAAATCATTTAATGTCTTGATTTAAACTTAATATTGTACTGACTATTTCTTACATTTCTGAGAATGACTTTGCCTAAACTTCTTTAAGAGACTGCAAAGGAAAATGGGACCTCTGTAAACACTCAGGAGTAAGGAGCCAATATTTTTTATTCATCTTTTTCTTCTACCATTTTATGAGATTTATAGAATTTTCATATATTATAAAATGTAGTTAGGCAGGCAGTTTTGAAAAAGGATAGTTTAGTTTCTGAGTCTTGCTCTTTAAAATCATGTGAGAAAATGCAAGAAGGAACTAAAATATGTATTTACTAAGATGATTAGAATTTTAAGGGTTTATTTCACTTTAATTTTACTTCTACCATTTTAATATGGCATAATCGATGAACTTAGCAAATAGTATAATGGTGCTGACATGTAGGAATAATTCCTCCAAGTATTTCATGCCACCTCAAACCAAAATTCAATAGGAAATTAGGTCTTTGCTGAATCCACTGAAGTGGAACTGTTTTATGGAGGATTGCAGTGGTGTTGTCTTCATAGTGAGTTTTAGAACATTCATTTAATAGGAAGCCAGGACCATAAGCTCTGGGTCTGTATTTACATACCTGAAATTCACCCTTTCAAGTGTAAAATGTCATCATTTCCATTTTAGATGAGCCCAATCAGTTCCTAACTACACTGTTTCCCTATGTGCCTCCCTACACTTGGTTAGGTTCCCAGGACCTGGAATGTCACTGCCATGCTTAAAACCACCACTGGTTTCTTCCCATTGCATTTAGAATTAAATCCAGACCTCTCACCCTGGTCTCTCCCTCCTTCTTTCTCCTTTCTCTCGCTATGCTCCAGTCATACCTTCCTTGTTTTGGTCAATTAGGCATAGAGTTCATTTCTACCTTAGGAATTATACACTGGGATGCTTTTCCTTTGATCTTCAGTTAACTGGCTTTTTGTCATTCCTGTCCTAGTTATCAGTCACTTTCTACCAAATCTCTGCTCTATATTTTCTGAAAAATATTTCTTTGGTGTGTGTTTTAAATCTGTATACACATACATTTATATAATTTAATGCAAATTATCTGTATCTATATTTATATGATCTCTATAAAAAATGTATATATGGGTAGTTTTCTTTTGGCCTGACTGCTATCCCATCTCTTCAAAATATTACCTCTATTGGGTCTGGGTCTGTGTCTGCCTTGTTCACCTCTGTGTCTATAGTATGTAGTAGAGAAGGGTCAGGGACATAGCAGATTCTTCATAAATATTGAATCAATGGATAGCTAAAAGAATCAGATTTGTCATCAGGTGGGTTTGGGGTAAATTCCCAGCTCTTCTTCCTAATCACTGTGTGATATTGAGAAAATTGCTCAGCTTCACTAAAACTGTCAGATGTTATTAAATAAAAACAATAATCATGACTATCTTTAGGGTCATTATTTCCCCTTTCCATAAAACCTTAAAAATCCCACAGTAGGTTATAACTGTGGTTTTGACTATTATTGCCCAGGTTATAGCTATCCTTGGTTTCAGTAGCCAATGGCTCTCTAGGGGCTTCTTCTGGCCATTTTTGCTTTTATTCCTGGTGTGTGTGTTTGTGTGTGTGTGTGTGTGTGTGTGTGTGCACGCGTGTGTGTGTGCATGCGTGCAGCACAGCGAATGCCCTTTAAGCCACAGTTACAGCCCTGGTCTGGGAAGATATACAGGCCCTCGGCGGGAGACATAATTCCCAGGTGTCTCTCATTAGTGGACTTCCTGGCGCTGCGGGGAAGGCTAAGCAAAGAAGTTCACAGGGAGATCTGCTTTCAGGAGAATTTAGCAACTTTGCTCAGAAGTGGGATGGAGACTGGCAGGTGTCCCTGAAAAGTGGCCACATGTTGCCTGGAACCCGAGGACCTGTCCTAGAGAGCCTGGATACAGAAACTGCACGGTATGCAAATGCACAGTTTTCTCCCCTGCACCTGCCTCAATCATCAGCCCCTCTTGGTCTGTTGGATAAGGCCTGCCCTTGCCCACTAGGCTGTTTTCCTGGGGCCAGTAGTTCCCTGCAGTATGCCACTGATGAGGAGGTTTGAATGGTAGCAACCACCATGTGCCATAGAGTCCTTCTGTCGTTAAGGAACTTGGGGCCTGTCTGGCAAACGTGATGATTCCCACCCATCTCCCATCATATGCAGTCCTGGTCAGGCCCAGAATGGCCTCCGAAATCCCATGAGATCTACATATGCAATCCCGGGATATTTGGCTTCAGAGGAATTAGCAACTCTATTTTGGAGTAGGATGGATTCACACCAATGGTGTGTCCACCAGAAGTGCCCACCAGAGGCCTGACCTATGTCTACACCTCAGACCCTACCTACTGCCCAGGAACCTGGGAGAGTCTTGTAGCATGTGCACTTGCAGTTTGCTCTCGCTTGCCTGACCTTAGGCATCAGGACCCGTGTGTACCTGGGTTGCCCACAACCAGCAGGCTGTCTTTCTGGGGCCAGCAGTGTCCTGGACTGCACACCTTATGCAGAACTGGAAAAACCACTTAAGCCAGGCCACTTATGGCCTTGTTTCTGGACGATATCTATAGGCCCTCTGTGACAGATCGGACTCCCAGGCCTCTTTCATCAGTGGATTTCCTGGCACTGTTTGGGAGGGCAAGGCTAAGGAGTTCCAGTGAGATCCAGCTTCAGGGGAATTAGCAACTTTGTTTAGGAGTGGGGTGGAGGCTGGCATCCCCGTGTATGCTCCAGAGCCTGAAGCCAGGTTTATTTCTATAGAGCCTGGACTGGGATGGACACCAGGGAGCCTCTGCATGCCCGGTGAGCAAGACATGTGCATGCACTGTTCACTCCCGAGCACTTGCCTCAGTCATCAAGCCCCCTATACTCGTTGCATAGGGCCTGCCCTGGTGCTCCAGGCCATCTTCCAGGGGCCAGCTTTTCTTGGCAGGGCACCATTGATGCCCAGGTTTGAAAGGTCCTGCTATCCTTGTGGGACTAGGACAATTGCACAATAGCCTTTATTTTTTTTAGAGCGATTTATATTCACAATGAAACTGAATGGAAAATCCAGAGTTCCCAGATGCCCCTTACCTTTACACAGGCACAACCTCTTCCACTATCAGCATTTCACAGCAGAACCGGGTATTTGTTACAATAAGGATTCACTGTTGGTATTGTATTAATACATCCTGTGTGTTTTGGCAAATGTATCATGACATGTATACACTCTTCTACAGAAAGTTTCACTGCCTTGACTATCTTCTGGTCTCTGCCTACTGGAGATTTTTAAATTAGAAAATGTGTTTCTCCATTGTAGGAGGTAGGTAGCATCTTAGTTCAAATTTGAATCAAATAGAGAAAACTTTAATAAATAATTATGTGAATGAATGAATATGTAAATGTCATCCATGTATAATATTTATTTAGACCTGGCCCAATCTGGGTATGTGAAAATCTAGAGACACATATTGAGACCTGGTTTTTGAATGAAAGAGTGGCTAGGGAGCTGGTAGGGACACATTCTGCTGTGTGAGTGGGTGGGTGCCTGTCTTTAATGCCCTGTTGATAGTTTGAAAGTGATTTGTCCTCTTCTTTTGGGGTGGTGCTGTCTATATGCAAGACAACATGAAAGGCTTTGTAGTCCAGCTAGAACAACAGTGGGGCTAGAAGGTGATAGTTGGTGAATTATGCAGTATTCATGCAAAAGTATGGAATGAGTTGGGCTTGTAGCAATAGAAACCATTTCTCTGGCAATGATCAAAGTTCAAACCTCTTTCTCTCAATTCAAATACTTTGGTTGATTATATTCAAGCATAGTGAAAGATATAGATACAAGCACCATTTTATTAATGAGTTTCTATTAAACTTGTGCCAGGTACAAGGGATTCAGGAATCAGTAAGAGAATCCCCTTTACGTTGAAAACCTCACAGTTGGATGGAAATGATAGCTACACGCACAGTGAAAAGCAATATGCTGTTAGTAGGAATGTGCATTTAAGAAATAACTCATCCAGTGATCATGTGGAAAGTTACATAATTTGATATTAGAGATGACAGATACTGGCTCTTTGTAAGAATTGTATGTATTTCTGAGATTTTATTTATATTAGAATTGAGTTTCAGATCTCTGTGTAAAATTTAACTGAAGTGTCATTTATTTTGAACTACTACAAAGTCTACATGTAAATACAAGAATGCTATATATTTCCAAACATTTACTTACTTAATAAAACTATTAAATATATAACAATTATAAAAATGGTGGAATTTGGCATAGAAATCCTGAGAAACTATATAAAAACTATTGAGGCATTAGAGGAAATATGAAAATCAAATAAAAATCAAATAAAATTCTTTAACAACTAATTTGAACAGAGAAAAATGAAACAAGAGAAATAAGAGAAAGACAATAAAGGACTACTATTTAAACAGAAGTACTGGGTGGAAACACTTTTATTTAAAGTGGAAAAACACGAGATAGGAGAAATATTCCAATTATGAGTGCTGCAGCAAATTTGGATATGCTTTTTCCACTGCAAACACCTATATTTCATTTGCTTAAATATAGCTCTCATAGTCAAAAGGTGATATTTTCAAAAGTTATCTTTTTAAATACCACTAACAAGAAGCTATGCATACATATTTTGACTAAGTATTTTTTGACTAGTCTGCAGGGACTAGTATTTAGTCAAATATAACATAAGTTGCTCTAAAGAGTTTGATCATTGTGTGGTATGATCATCAGATTAGCTGTTTAATTAAAATGTGTAAATAAAATATTTTAGTATTTTATTAATAAATAAAACACAGACTCTTGTTACTTTTAGTAGAAATAGAAACAGATTTCCAATAATTCCATAAAATGTACTAAATTATAATCTTTAAATTAATTTATAAATAACAAATGTACATATGAAATAATTTATATCTAGTTCAAAATGATATGATTGAGTGATGTCTCTAAGGTTGACTATGTCCTATAGAGTTGCAATCTTTACAGGTGGTGTTAAGTAAAAGGACTGGCCTTGATATTTTCTACCATTAATTTAGAAGAAATGATGGTGGTTTGGAGTCTAAACACTACCATTTTTCTTCAGTTGAAATGAGGAGAAAATGCCAATCAATTTCTATTTGAAATTAAGTAGATGGAGACTAAATTTGGGCTTTCTTCCTCATGCTGAAAGGACTCCCTTAGTTCTGTCTAATTATAGATTATGGCAGATGTACAAACCTGTATAACTTTACCCTACAGATTCCCTTTAATTCCTGTGTTAGGCAGAATTGGCGATGTTCTGGAGTTCAGTGGCTTGACTTGTTTCTTGCTCACAGTACATTTCCAACATGGGCCAGCAGGGGTCTCTGTTCACTCATCCCTACTAAGAAAAACTCCATTTTCACACTTGCTTCCACGACCATCTCAACAGCAGGAAGGGAGGGTGGTGAGTCTTACACTGGCTCTTAGAACTACTGCCTGGAATTGGCGCTTCTCCCATTTCAGTGGGAATACATGACCATGCCTCATTTCAAAGGGGCAGGAAAGTGCAGTCCTCGCATGTGCCCACAAGGTAGAGAGCCAGGAACATATGGAAAATAGCACAGAGGCTCATGCTTTGAGGTCTTAGTCCTGAGTGATGGTGTGCCACAAATATGTTATTAGTACCAAATAAAATTCCTGAGATTTAAGATTTATGGTAGTAAACTCACTTTAATATACATTGTTGCCTTGTGAATTGTGTGGCTTCTTTAATAATATAGGATGTTTTAGATAGGACATCTGGAGAAAGTGTCATTATCTCCATGTTAATAGGCAGAGAGGTGTCAGTGTCACCAGAGTAAGATCAAATGCACGGGATGGCCCCAGACAGGAATATACAACTGAGTACAAGCCAGGTGCTCTGAGACTAATGAAAGAGTAAAATCAAGTTTGTAAAGTGATTAAAGCAATAGCTGATTAGGTTCCACTTATGGGTGAGATCATATGATAGTTGTCTTTCACCATCTGACATAAGTGGAACCTAATCAACAAGACAAACAAGCAAGCAAACTATAACCGGGGACATTGAAATAAAGAACAAACTGACAGCAACCAGAGGGGATAATGAGGGAAAGAAGGGGAAGGGTCATCAAGGAACATGTATAAAGGGCCCATGGACAAAGCCAAAGGGGGGTAGAATTGAGGGTGAGAGGTGAAGGTCAGTGCAGTGGGAGGATGGTGGGGAGAAAATGGAGACAACTGTATTTGAACAACAATTTAAAAAAAAAGCAATAGCTGAATTTGAGCTAGGTTCTTGGTCTGAGTTGGGTTAAGTCAGTGAAGGAGGGTTGATATTGAGTAGCCAGAGTAAGACAAGATAGAGGGCCACCTGGTTGGCAGGAGTAAGAATGCTGACAGGGTTCTGGCCTGGGAGGCTTGGTTGGTTGGAGCGTCCTCCCATACACTGAAAAGTTGCGGGTTTGATTCCCAGGTGGGGCACATACTTAGGTTGTGGGTTTGATCCCCAGTCAGGGCACGTGTGAGAGGAACAGATCAATGTTCCTTGCATTGATGTTTCTCTCTGTCTATCTTTCTCTCTCCTTCTCTCTCTAAAAGCATTGAAAAAATGTCTTTGGGGGAGAATAGAACAATTAAAATAGAATTCCTGCAGGGACCTTGACTGTCTGGGACACTGGGACAGGTAGCAGGGATAGTCATCTGGTTGATGTTGATAGAAGGAAAGCAGGTGAACAACACCACACTGAACCTGACAATAAATTATATGATTCCCCAAATGCAAATTATGCAAGTGAAGTCTTGTTGCTCAAATGATGTATTTGAAAGGTGTACTTAGTCATCATCCAGTACATAGCACTCTGGGTAGAATGTGGATTTTGAGTTTTTCAATTGCTGGAGTTCATCAGATATGACTCAAGAAGCAGAATCACTGCTTTAATGTGATTAAGGAAGTTTCTTGGGAGGTGAATAGGAGCTGAGTTCTTCAAATTTTAGGGGTTGCGCTATGGAAGTTACATTTGTTTGGCCCTCAAACCCTAGATAAAATTGAGAGACTTAAGTAAGTTGAGGTGGGATGAGGGCATAAATTCATCTCATAGAAGGGACATTTTGTTAATGTTTGATTGGAACCCTGAATTGATACATAAAACAATTGAGAGAGATCTCTGATAGATTGAATCAGGTAATTATTACAGTCAAGGTGAGACATTATGCAGTCTACCTTTTTAAATTTTTTCCTTCAGCTTATCTAATTACATATAAAATAAATAGAGAACTTAGTTTTATATAAATATTCTATGGCATCACATAAGAACACTGAACATGTGAAGTGATAGCTTACTGTTGCTTTTCTTTCTCTGTTTAAACCCGGACAGAACGGAGAACATTAAAGTCAGAACATTAAACCCTAATGTAACTGCTAATGTTCTAAAACCAGGTGACAGTTAACTGGAGGCAAAAGGGAGAATAGCAGAACCCACCGGAAAACATCAACCCTCTCCTGAAAACAATAGCACACATCTTCCATTTTTCAGTAGGATGGAAGCAGCACCATTATTGTCCTTTTGCTATTTGTAAAATGGAACTTTAATGCTTAAGAAATCTTTTACATGTTTTGCTTTTTAAGTGCACTGTTTCCCACAAAATGGGAAATGTTTGGTTCATAGAATTGCATCTATATGATGATATCATTACATCTGTGGCTTTTAATACAAGGATTTCTTAATGAGTTTATTCATTTCTTAATGAATAAACTTTTATTTTAAAACTTAGTTAATATGATTGCTTGATCCAATCATAAATTTTAACTTACTCATGTAATAATTTTTCACTAATACCAATACATGCTTACTTTTAATTAATTTTCTCCACATCTTTCAAAAACAGTTTCTTTGGTATATATTAAAATAAACTACTTTTTATTCAGTAATAGGGAGAAAAAGATTTGATTTTACGACATCTCATATTTCTAACAATTGTTAACAATTGTTAAAATTATTTAAAATTAGAATGTTTCAAAATCTGTATAACCACAAGAGTTTGTCTTCAATGAACTTTCACTATAACATCCGCACATGCATCCTTGAAAAGAAGACTTCATTATGTTGACACACTAGGTGCTTTGTGCATCATCACTATGTGTGTGCGTGTGTGTATTTTTATACATATAATGCATTTTAAATATACATTCCATGATATATTTTGATACATTATCATAATCTATTATTTATATTAAATTATTTCAAAGCTTTATGGTAATATTTTAAGACACCTAAACATGTTATTTTATTATCAAACATAGAATATAAAACATTTTCATAGTTATTGAAACATTTAATGAAGTGCAGTAAACCTCCACATGTATAATTAAGAGGTTTTGCAGGAAGGCTGATGGTATGTCAAGTGATTTGTACTTGTGCTGTCATTCAGGAATGTTTCTCATTTAACTCTAGAGACTGGAGAGGCTAATTATTATATGACCCAGAGACCCCTCTGCAGGCCCATTTACCTCTTCAATCTAGATAAGTGATTATAGGCTTCATCAATCCTTTAAGAAGCTATAGAGAAAATTTCTAAATTGTGGTCCTTCATGCATGTAAACCATGAACATTTTCAGCATCATAGATTTCAATTTTGTAGAGAATATTAATGTGATGGTAATGAAGAAGTATGAATTGCCAGCAAAATAAAGTTATTCCAGTAATTTTTATTTAAATTGAAGTACCACTTGGAATATAAATTGGAATATGGGAAAATGAATATGGGGTAGGTAAGAGGGTAATGGGTTGGAAGGAGGTGGGAACAGGTGTTAAGCTGTGATTCCTCTAGAGTTCCATTGTATGCTGTTGTTCTAGTCGTCTCTGTATTCCTCTCTTCTTTATCTGGCTGTCACCTGCATCCTTCTTCAGGAATAAACTTTATGGTGTCCCATTCCAGAAAGACTTCCATGACCTTCAAGATTGGGTTAGCGTTTGTAATTATATAAAACCATGAACATTTTATATTTCTCCTATCCTACTTAACTCTTCACACTCAGGTTGTTATACTGTGGTTGATTGCTTTCCAGATGTATGTTTCCTTCAGCAGGAATTGTATCTGACTCACTAGGGTTAAGTCCATGGTGGTTGTGTAATAATTGTTCAATGGATGAATGTTTATCATTCAACCTAGAACTGATTGTATTGCGTGCATTGGATTGCAGTACATTTGACTTTAAAGAGGGGTTGCATTGAGGAAGAAGAAAATGTGGCTCGATATTTAAAGTCAGAACATTTAGAAAAGAATTCTTTCTCTTTATGCACATTTGTATTTTAGACCATTGCAAGCTATTCTTGATTAGAAGTCAAGACTTGAGTTCTAATTCTGGCTCCTCAATGGTATCTCTATATGTATGCTGTTGGACAAGCCTTCAAACCTCTCTAAACATATTTATATATTTGTGAAAAAGAAGGCTCTTAACTAATTGTCATAGTTTCTTTGAGTACCTATATTATTATATGAAAAGCATTTAGATATCAGTGACCAGGCTAGTTCCTAACCTGGTGAGTTAACTCTTGGGGAAAGGATGAGCATTGCCTTGTTTTGTCCAATGTTAAAAAAAACCCTAGTGGAAGCAGAAAACATCAGAAAACTTCCTGATTTATGGACAAAGGACTATTGTTCATTCCATACTACCAGACTCAGAAGTGGAAATTGTGTGTGAGTTGCTCCTGGACCTATGGATCCAAAGACTTTAGAAAGGGGAAGTTCCAATATAGATTGAACTTCACACCAAACCAAAATGCTGTGACCATTTACTGTAGATAAACCATGAATGGATAAATAGAAGGTGAATAGGTGTAACTGCTATTGGAACAGATTCAGTAAAAAGTTACTTAATTTGAAGGACAGGCACATCATTATTTTTTGTCCCTCACAATTGTTCTGGAATGGCATGAGGCAGCAGTTATCTTCCACTCAGTCATTCAGGGACCCCGATTCCTTTTAAGTCAGTGCTATATCCTTGGTATGTTGTCATTTGTTTGATTAAGGCTGGGTTGCTGCGAATTCTTGGTTTTAGTTGAAGTGTGTGTGGGATGTGGTTGGGAGAGAGATGTGTGCAGGGAAGCACGTGTGCAATGTGTTAAGGTCTAGGCCTGGGCATGGCACGTATCATTCAGGTCCCATTGCACACTTTGAAGAAAAGGAAATTGGGGGTAATATAGCCCTGAGCTATATTACCAGGAAAAAGGGGAAAATGGACTTGGATGGATATCTTAAAATCTCTACCTCTTTTATGACTTTTAGTAATTAGAAGTGAAATGGTCAAATGTATCTGATGCAATTTGAATCATCATTGTACTTTTTTTTTTACATAGCCATCATCACATTACAAATATGTAACTCTATATTTAAACATTTTAAAGTATATTTTATCAATTATGCTATTACAGTTGTCCCAATTTTTTTCTCCCCTTTTATTCCCTTCCACCCTGCAACCCTCTCCCACCAACATTACCCTCTGCCCCTTAGTTCATGTCCATGGATTATATGTATAAGTTCTTTGGCTTCTCCATTTCCTACACTATTCTTAACTCCCCCCTGTCTATTTGATACCTACCATTTTTGTTTCTTATTCCCTGTACCTTTTCCCCTATTCTCCCCCCACCCCCTCCTTTCTGATAACCCTCCATGTCTTCTCCATTTCTGTGATTCTGTTCTAGTTGTTTGCTTTTGTTTTTGTTTTTAGGTTCAGTTATTGATAGTTGTGAGTTTGTTGTCATTTTACTGTTCATATTTTTGATCATCTTCTTTTTTTAGATAAGTCCCTTTAACATTTCAAGGCTTGGTGATGATGAACTGCTTTAATTTTACCTTATTTGGGAAGCACTTTATCTGCCCTTCTGTTCTAAAGGATAGCTTTGCTGGATAGAGTAATCTTGGATGTAGGTCCTTGTTTTTTTCATGACTTTGAGTACTTCTTTCCATCCCCTTCTTGCCTGTAAGGTTTCTTTTGAGAAACCAGCTGATAGTCTTATGGAAACTCCTTTGTAAGTAACTATCTATTTCTCTAACTGCTTTTAAGATTCTTTCCTTATCTTTAGTTTTGGGTAATGCAATTATGATGTGCCTTGGTGTGTGCTTCCTTGGGTCTAACTTCTTTGGGACTCTCTAAACTTTGTGGACTTCCTGGTAGTCTATTCCCTTTGCCAGCTTGGGGAAGTCATCATTAAATATTTTTATAGTATCCCCATATAGTTAAATGCTATGTAGTCCCTAAAAGGCTTTTGTAAAAGAATAGGTAATAGAATGGAAATGAGTATACAATATATACTCATAGTTAATTTAAATTAGCATCATATGAACAAGTTAAGAAATAAAATAACTAATTTTTATAAAATATATTGTTTGGATAAGTATAGCAAAGAGATCAGAGAAGGACAGTTGAAAATGTTAGTGTTTTTGATGGTAGAGTTTGTCATAGTTATTTATTTCTATTAATGTATCTGTATTTTTCTGAATTTTTTCCATGGAACATTTATTTGGGTAATAAGCAAAAATGAATAAATATTTATATCAACAAGTAATAATTTTGTAGTGAACCAGGAGAGGTTAAATTTACCCAGATTCAACTTCAGCTATTGATTCTGATAGAATTAGTGATCTCTTTGGTCCACAGTAACTACATGGACATACAGTCTCCCAAAGAAAACATGCCATAAAACTTGGCATGTAGAAAGAAATGGTAATTGTGAGTGATGGTTCTCTTTCAGTGATATATGAGCTCTTCGCACAGTAAAGCAAATGCATATTGTAACTTTTGTAAAGCCTTATCACAAAGCCCACAAAAGCACATAAATGTCTTACTTCCCCAAATCAATGAAGCAAAATGTCTGAAACGAGTGCAGCATTTAAAATAAAAACCTGTTTTTCTTATCTAAACAGCTTACGTGGTTAAAAAATTCAGCCATTCATTATTTATCTGCCCTGAGATTAGTTCCATGCTACTTTTGATCACAACCAAATTAAACAGGAAAGGAAAACTTCTCATCATAGGAAATGCTCATGCTCCCCTGATAATGGGATATCTATACTTTTAGAAGCCATTTTGTACATGATTATGACAAATAGCCATCTTAACTCTTATTTTATTTTTAATTAATTAGGTTGAATTTATTTTTTTATAAAACAAGGGAAAAATAGATTTTACTTATTTATTATTATTTTTAATTATTTATTCATTTATTTTTAGAGAGGGAGAGAAACATCAGTATGTAGTTGCCTCTCATGCACCCCCTACTGGGGATCTGACCTACAACCCAGGCATGTGCCCTAGACTAGGAATTGAACCAGTGATCCTTTGGTTTGTAGGCTGGCACTCAATCCACTGAGCCACACCAGCCAGTGTAGATCTTAAAAAGAGAAGCCTTGACATTACCATCAATATTCTCTTTTTATATTGCCAAGTTGTGATATATGACCTTTAGTAGTGGATAGTGGTTTATCCTCCTTTTCTGAGATTTTACTTTTTCTGCTTTAGTTACCCACAATCCACTGCAGTATAAAAATTCTAGAAATAAAACATTCGTAAGTTTTAAGTTGTGCGCCATTCTGAGTAGTGTGATGAAATCTTGCACCCTCCTCCTCTGTCCTTCCCAGGACATGACCATCCCTTTGTCTGATATATCCATGCTGTATAAGCTCCTCACTTGTTATTCATTCAGTAGCCTTCTAAGTTACTAGGTAGACTGCCACACCATTGCAGCACTGTGCCCAAGTAATCCTTATTTTATTTAATAATGTCTCTAAAGTGTAAGAGTAGTGATGCTGCCAATTTGGATATGCCAAGGAGAACTCATAAAATGTGTGTGTGTATGTATGGGAAAGAAGATAGAATATTTAGGGGTCAGTACTATCCATAATTTTAGGCATTTTCTGGGCATCTTAGAATATGTCCCCCTGGGATAAGGGCGACTACTGTAGCTAAGGCCTGTGATTTCTGTCATTTAAATATCATTAGGATAAAAAGATACATGTCTTCAGGAAGATACTGAGATTGGGTGAAGGGAAGTATCACATCATAAATTATTTGCTCAGATGCTTAAGTCCCATCAGATTGTTTTCCTAACATCCACATTAGATCCATACGAGGAATGGGGAGCTTTGTGGAAAAAGGAAGAGAAGCAACTGTGGAGCATGTGACATTGGAGGATAGGCAGGCCCAAGGGGACTCACACAGAAAAATTTTGATTGCCAAAGGGCAATTTGGAGGCATTGAATTCTTGTGGAGTAACAGAGAGACTAAGAGAAGGTAAAAAAGAACCCCCCTCAAATTACTTTAAAATTGAATTTTGGGATTTCTAGTCAAGATGGAGGCACAGGTAGACACCCTTTGCCTTCTTGCAGAACCATAAAAAGAACTACAGTGAATTTCAAAACAAATAACACCCAGAAACTGTCAGAAAATTGAACTGTATGGAAGTCTGACAACCAAGGATTTAAAAAAGCCACATTCATCCAGAATGTGGTCAGTGCCACATTCATGTGTGGTGGATAAAAATGAGGGTGGGGGGACACCTTGGGAGTGAGTGACCCTAGACCCAGGCCATACTGCACAGCCCAAGATTCCAGCTCTGGGAGATAAATCCCCATAACTTCTGGCTGTAAAAACCAGTGGGGGTTGCAGCATTAGAAGAAAATGCTAGATTTTCAGGAAACTCCACTCAAAGGACCCACATAGTCTTAAAATATACACAAATTCAGCCACTCTGTGATTCAACCCCAGGGCAACAGCTGCAAGGGTGCCAGTTGCATACAGGAAGTGGGTGAAGTGACTAGAAACGGGGTGAGTGCTGGGCAAACCCCCAGAAACCAGGCAGTGGTATGTCCCTTCTCTGAGCCCTCCCCCAACACAGAACCACAAAGTGGTAAAGTAAGTTGCCCCACTCTAGTGATTATCTAAGGCTTTGCCCCACATAATTTATAGGTGCCTCTTATAGGGAGTCAAAGCAGCTGTACCTAATATACAGAAACAAACACAGAGAGGCTGCCAAATTGATGAGACAAAGGACTATGGCCCAAATGAAAGAATAAAACAAAACTTCAGAAAAAGAACTAAACAAAACAGAGATAGCCGATCTATCAGATGTAGACTTCAAAATGCTGGTGACCAGGATGCTCAGAAAACTCACTAAGTATGGCAACAACATAAAGGAAGAAATGAAAGTTACACAAAGTAAACAAAAAAAATCTGCAGGGAACCAACAGTGAAGGGAAGAAAGCTGGGATTCAAATCAACATTTTGGAACATAATGAAGAAATAACGTCGACCAGAACAGAAAGAAGACGCAAGAATCCAAAAAAAATAAGGATGGCATAGGAAGACTGTGGGACATTTTCAAATGTACCAACATCCAAATCATAGGGGTGCCAGAAGGAGAAGTGGAGGAGCAAGAAATTGAACACTTACTTGAAAAAATAATGAAAACAAACTTTCCTAATTTGGCAAAGGAAATATACATACAAGTTCAGGAAGCACAGAGAGTCCCAAACAAGTTGGACACAAAGAGGACTATACCAAGACACATCATAATTAAAATACCAAAGTTTAAAGAAAAAGAGAGCATCTTAAAAGCAGCAAGAGAAAAGTAGAGATTTCCCTACAAAGGAGTACCCATAAGACTATCCATTGGTTTCTCAAAAGAAACCTTAGAAGTGAGAAGGATTGGAAAGTAGTATTCAAAATGATGAAAAGCAAGGACCTACAACCTGGAGTACTCTATCCAGCAAAGCTGTCATTTAGAATGAAGGGCAGATAAAGTGCTTCCCAGACAAGGTAAAGCTGAAGGAGTTCATCATCACCAAGCTGTTATTACATGAAATGTTAAAGGGACCTATGTATGAAGAAGAAGAAAATCAAAACTATGAACATTAAAATGGCAACAATTCACAACTCTCAACAACTGAATCTATAAAAAAAAATAAACTAAGCAAACAACCAGAACAGGAACAGAATCATAGGTATGGATATCATTTAGAGGGTTATAGGTGGGAGGGAGAAGGGGGAGGATGGTGGAAAGAGTGAAGAGTGCAGGGATTAAAAAGCATAATTGGTAGGTACAAAATAGACAGGGGAATGTTAAGAGTAGTGTAGGAAATGGAGAAGCCAACAAACTTATATACGTACCCGTGGATGGATATGAACTAATTGGGGGGATTGCTGGAGGGAAAGGGGGTACTGGGTGGTGGGGGGCAAAGAGGGAAACATTGGGACAACTGTAATAACATAATCAATAAAATATACTTAAAAAATTGGGCATTGTATCAGCATTCCTTCCTCCCCACCCCCACGTCATGTCTGGAGTGCTATGGCTCTGAATGAGAAACAGAGGGCTACATCCAGGACTGGATTCAAGACTGGCTGGAAGGGCAGCTGGAGAGTGTGCATGTGCTACAAAATGTGTGCTTGTGCTCATGTGCTACTTAATGCAAATTATGGCTGAGGTCCTCAGTTATAAGCAGCTGATCAAGTTCTTAAGTGTGAATAAAATTTAGTTTTCTCTTCTTGGCATTTGGTATTTTTCCATTTGGGAAAAACCAGGGATGTTTTGTGTATAGTGAAATAAAGTCCACGTGTATTTTCCAAGATGGCTTGTTGTAAAAAATAGTACTAATCATGGCTTTATTTCTGTGACATGTGTCAATAGGAGTCTTATGTCTGAAAAAATTCAGTTCATTAAATTAATTGAATTCAATTTACTTTCTATTAGAATTTCAGGCTGCACCTGAAAAAAGAGGGTTGAACTTGGTAGATTATATGATACAGAACAAATATTAGAAGGTTGAAGGCTGAGAAAAGTTAATTTTATTCTATGAATTCTTTTATTTTATACAAACTTGGGTAATGTTTCATCTCTCTGTCTCAAAGCTTTTATATACAAATTAGGATAGTTATGCCCACTCTTTGACATACTCAAGGCACTGGATATTTATGAAAAAATTATCTGTTCTTCTGATCCAGTTAAATTCAGTTTCCCTCATATGTTACCTATCCTAGGCATAGCCTCTGCACTTTTACAGATTTATATGGACATAACCCTTGAAGGGTTCGCTGGTTAATGTGGAGTAAACCACACTTTCTCACTTATCAAAGGAAGTTGCATAACTTCTCTACCAAGGTATGACAATTGGACTGAATATGGTTGCTGAACTTTGTACCTGAGTAGAAATCATTCAGAGAGAAAAAGTTCAAGAACCATGCAAGGGATGCAGTTTATTTAAGCAAGTAGTTTTCAAAGCCTGTTCACCACCATCAGGTCTGGTAAATTTTATCTGACTCATTGAAGCAGCAAATACTTCTCACCTCTCCAGCAGGCATTACTTTTGCTGAAACACATGAATGTCCTTCTCCTTGTGAAAATCTTGATGACACTGAAGCATGTGAAGCGTATCTCTGGCTCCTTCTGCTGATGAGAGATTTAATTGTGAATCTGAGGACTCAGATCTTCATGTGACTATAACGAATTCTATTAAACTATGTCAAGGAGAACAGGAAATAAGCTGATAAGGTTTAAGCACTTTGTCAATATAATATACTATAGGAAAAGTTTTAATATCAATAAAATAAGAATCTGTCAATATTTTGTTTTCTGATAAGAAAAAGAAAAAACAAGAGTTTCTAGTCCTTACTGGACCCCATCCACACACCATTTTGTTGTGTATGAATCATGGGTACTTCTAATGAAATTTCTTTGTCTTTTATGAAAAGATTTTTTAAAAATGGTAATGGTGAATTAGGATTTATGTGATTTAGGAAAAAAGCCCAGATAAAATCCCTCCATAAAGTCCTTTCAGTTGGAAGCATTTCTGCCGCAGGCCGGTGAGGCTATAGCTTTAGTACATCTTTGAGGTTCTGGGAAATGTAGTCCAGAAGGTCCAAGAAGTGGACAGTACTTTCTTTTCAGGAGAGTGAGCGACCCTCTTATAGTCCTGGAGCAATAGCCCCCAGACTCAGAATGTTTCATCTGAATGTTTGTTGCGTGCCACGTGCTGTGCTATCTGCCTTACATATAATCCCCATAGGAAACCCAAGTATGAGTTTTGTGTGTATTAACAGGTATTCTCCAAAGAAACAGAATCAATAGGATATCTATGTTTATGTCTAGATTTAGATATAAAGGAGGAGATCTATTGTAGGAATTGGCTCACATAGTTATGGAGGCCAAGAAGTCCCATGGCAGTACCACCTGCCACTGCAAGCTAGAGACCCATGAAAGCTGGTGGTGTAATCTAGTAGAGTCTGAAGGCCTGAGAATGGGGGAGGGGCAGTAGTGTAAGTACCAGTCTGAATCTGAAAGCCCAAGAACCAGGAACATCACTGTCCTTGGGCAGGAGAAGATAGGTGTTCAGCTTAAGCAAAGGGAGCGAATTCACCCTTCCTCCCTTTCTTTGTTCTATTCAGGCTCTCACCTCAATGATGATCCCTTGAATTGGTAAAAGTGTCTTCTTTACTTAGTTGATGGATTCAAATGATAATCTCTTCAGGAGATATTCTCACATACATACTCAGAAAAAATGTTTTACTAGTGATCTGGGCATTGCTCAGACCAACCATCAAGTTGACACATAAAATTACCTATAACAAAGTGTTTTCCCATTTTATAGGTGGTAAAACTGAGGCTTAGGGAGATTAAATAACTTGTTGGGTCATACACCAGTTTAAGTGGCATATAATGATTTTGAAGCAGAACTTGTATGACACCAAAATCTATGTCCTAACCTCATCTTTCCCTTATATGAACTCCAAGAGATTTTATTCTTCAACTTCCTAGTAATGGAGGAATTCTATCTTCTGAGCTTGAAAGAAGTATCCTCCACCAAAATTACTATGGATCATGAAGTAGAAACTTCCATGAGATGGAAATTTTCCCATTAATTTTTAAGAAGAGGACACCCTGTTCATTTCAAGTTCCAGTAGCCTTTCTACTTGCCTCTTTTTTCTCTTCTAAGAATGGATCCTTGTAGGGAGTGGGATTGATTCCTATCAGTAAGTGGGGAGAAAAAGAAGACAAAGTTTCCTCTTGGTGTTTGGTCTTTTATTACCAGCTTTGTCCGTAGAGAAAAAAATAAACTTGATTTTTAAAAGCTCATTCTCAGTTTTTCAAAGCACCTTGCTCTAATAATGAAGATGGGGAAATTATAATAGATTAAACCATCATTTGCTTATATTTTAATTTTTAAAAATCAGGATTCAGGAATTTTGAAGAAATGGATTTAAAAGCAAATACTCTGATGAGGAATATCAGGAAAAATCCCCCTCCCTCTTTCTTCTATCCCTGAGTACAGCTTCTCTTGGCCCTAAAACCATTTTCCTTTTGTTCCTACCATCTTGCATATGGGCCTTGGTGATTACTACCTGATCAGAGAAGATTGTAGGGAAGACAGGACCACCTTATTTAAAGCCTATTCTTTTGCTGGTCACTCACCTCACCTAGTTAATTTCTCTTACTCTGCTTATGATAATCTGAAATTACCCTGGTTATTTATTTACTTCTCAGGTCTTTGTCTTTTCTCCTCAATGCAGTAACAAGATCATGGCAGTGGTGTTCTTGCTTGTCTTGTTCCTTGCTGTGCCTTTAGGGTCTAGACCAGAGCCAGTCACATATTAAATGCTTGATTAATTAGCTAAGGAGGATTCATTACAGGGAATCTTTTCTAGAAACATAATACTTTGGCACATTCCAATCAGTGCCCCATAGACAGGAAATGTGTATCTGCAACTGGAGCAAAATTAGTATCAAATATAGTTAGAATATCACCATTTTAAGGCTCCTAGTACATAATGGATCTTGGCAAAGATCATAAGCTCTGCTAAAATCACAAAGAGATATGATGTAATTGTATTATATATAATATGGTTTTCCTGGTATAATTCACATAATTGCCTATGAAGTATTCTTGCCAAAAATTTTAACCTGATTCATATAAGCCTCCAAATTTAAACACTGGTTTACAGGAAATATAAGGCAGAAGAAGTTGTTAAACAATAGCATGGTGACTTAATCAGAAAAGTCTAGAATGAGGTACTTTCATAGTGTAATGGAGTACAGAACATTGGTCCCCTAAGTATGTGGGAAACCTCCCCAAATTCTGCAAAAAGACACAGGAGGGTAGAGGAAAGATTTTAAAAGTACAGCATTTAAGGCACATTGCATAACAATGGGAAATTAACAGCCCATGCATTTCTGAAGGCAGGAGCTGCAAAAGCTGCAAATTGTTTACTTAACTGTGAGAATGTGCACTGGAAGAATGACTCCTAACATAGCCAGGGAGAAGCTCATAACAGCACCTGTGTGGGCAAATGCCCACCCTGGATGCCTGTGCATCACTGGGAACTCTTGTTCTGACTAAAGATGGCAGCCTAAAGAGGATCAAAGACACTGGACAGCTGACAAAAACAGTGGACACTAACACACCACATAAGAGCTGGGTGTTCAAACATGCGGGAAATTCTAAGCCCAGCATTTAACACTGGGCTCAGTAACACAAGGTATACCATAAGGTTGGGAGGTCTGTCTGGAGGTCTGCCTGGAGGTCTGCCTATAGAAGACAGTGGCTGAGCTGGTGGAGCTGCAGGGGACCTGCCTGGCCAAGCATGCACACACACTGGTGAACTAATGGCTGAAGTAAAGGCAGCTCAGGAGGAAACTGATGCTGCAAGAAGGACTCAGGCTGGTGCATCCAGACTTGTGAAAGATACTTGAGGCTGAACTATGACTGGGAATGCTAAGCTGCAGACTTTCGTGTTTATGAACAATGTCACACTTTTGGTACGGGGTGAGGTGCTCTTGGTACAGGACTTTGGAGATTGGTACAAGCTCTCTCTCTGGGCTTTTGGCAATTGGGTGTTCTACGCCTCTGGCCCTGCTCCCCACGTGGACAGGAGAGCTTGTGGGATCAGGAGATATGGAGCCCACCGGAGGCTTAGACCCACATGGATGTAGCCAAGTGCTGAAGGCAGGGTCCCATGCAGGGGCTCATGCCTCCCTGAGCTCCAACATCTAAGACACCGTAATCTAGTGTAGCATGACACATGGTTTCCTAAACCACTATGTGGAAACTAAGAAGCAGCTCACTCCAGATCCTGAAGTAGAGAGCTGCTGCAAGAAGATGGTGACTCTGAAACCCATGAGTGCAATCTCCAAAGAGAATGGAAATCTATTTGTGTGACTGGCTTAAGGACAGATAAGGAAATGGGGGAACTTCTGGGCATGGTTTTGGCTTGCAGTTTTTTGGGAATCAAGGGAAGTTCTGGGTCTCGTGGAAGAGGAGGGTTCCAAGCAGAAGTGCTCTCAGTGGCCCCCAAGGTTGGAACCCTGTTAATAAAAACTTGTTCCTTTCAACACAAATCGTTGGTTCATTTAGATTCAAGGCATCAAGTGGCTGAAACCCTGTTTGCATGGTGACAACATGACAGACAACTCTGTGTCTTTAATGAATAAATTGAAGTTAAAGGGGAAAATGAAGCTACATATTAAAGACTGTTAAGAGATATCACAATCAGCCATATTCGAGACTTTCTGTGGTTCCTGTTACAATACCAACTGTTGGAAATGATTTTGCATATTCAGAGAAATGTGAACACCAACTGAATACTTGTTATTGTGAAATTGTTATTAATATTTAAAAAATGGAAAAGCTGGTCTTGGGAGTGCTGCATGCTGTAAATAGGTTTCAAGGCAATTCAGGTAAAAGTTTTAGCTTAGCCTGGGGTGGGTGCAGAAAGTATTTCAACATTGTCATTATGCAGTGTCTCCTTTCACCTCTGGTCATACCTTCCCTCTTAAAGTCTACTTTACCTGATATTTGTGTAGTATTTGTACAGACTTTCCAGTGTTCCTGTGTTTTTGTTAGCTTCTATTATATGTATCTATTTCATCTACTCTACTATATCTAGAGACATATATATTTCATCCATTAAACTTTTCTTGTTTTAGAAGAATGTATTTCAAACTGCATATACCTTTTTAATATATTTTTTCCATTTTATCTTTTAATTGGATTATTAAGTTGATTCAAATATAAAACAATGGTTGGTATATTAGAATTTAAGTATACAGCCCTAATTAATGTTGGTCTATTTCCTTTTTGTCTTATTTTCTTTTTTTTGGTTTGAACATTTTTTATTATTTCATTTCCCTTTCTTTAACATCTTGGAAGTTGTGTACTTTTTAAAAATCTAGACTTAATGATTATACTAGATGTTGCATTATAAATTTTTGGTTTATCAAAGATTGTTATTTATAAAAGATTTTACTTTCTTCCCAGGCATTCCAAGGAACTTTGGCCATCTTAACTTGTTACTTCTTGTTTTTTTTTTTAAACCTTTTTTATTGCTGTTCAAGTACAGTTGTCTCCATTTTCATCCCACCATTCTCCCCTACCCCAGTCATCCCCACTTCCCACCCTTGATCCTACCCTGCTTTGGTTTTGTCCATGTGTCCTTTATACATGTTCCTGAAAACCCTTCACCTCCCCGTATTACTCCCACCTCCCCTCTGGTTACTGTCAATTTGTTCTTAATTTCAATGTCATGGATGGAACTGGAGAGCATTATGCTAAGTGAAATAAGCCAGGCAGTGAAAGGCAAATACCATATGATCTCATCTATAAGAGGAACCTAATTAACTTGTTACATCTTTAAGCATTTCTTGTAAGATAGGTTTGCCACAAAGTTTTCTCAACTTTTGTCTCACTGAAAATGTCTTTCGCTTTCATTTTTGAAGAATATGTTTACTGAGTATAGGATTGTAATGTGCAGGTGCTTTTTCCTCCTCAGCATGTGAAGAATGCTGTGTCTTGATTTCTGGTGTCCATTGTGTTTGATGAGCAGTCAACCATCATTTTCTTTATCATTTAAAAAGATCTCTACATAAAGTGTTTTTCATTTGGCAGCTTTTAAGATTTTCTCTTTCTCTTTGGTTTTCAACAACTTGAGTATGACATGCTTTGATGTGGCTTTCTTTGTATTTACTTTTTCTTGGTGTTTTCAAAGCTTCTTCCTTCCATATCTTCAATACGTTTTTGAAAATTTGTGGCAATTAACTTTTCAAACTTTTTTTTTTGGTTCATTCTTTCCTCTCTTTTTCTGGGACAACAATTACAGTTGATGCTAGACCACTTACTATTGCTCTAGACATCTTGCGTGCTTTGTTCCCCTTCTTACTCATTTTTCTGTTGACTCAGTTCATATCCTCTCATCCTACCCTCGGCTGTGTGCAGTCTGATGGGAAATCTGTTGGGTGGATTCTTCATTTCTAGCATATTTTGTTCCTAGTAACTCTGTTTTTTCTTATTTTTTTATACCTTTGCTGAAATTCCCCATCTTTTAAATATGTTGTCCACATATTTATGGTAGTAATTTTAAAGTACCTGTCTTACTATCCCCACATTTGTGCCATCTTTGGGTTTGCTTTTTAACCAGAGCTTACATAGTCTACTTATATCTCATGTAGTTTGATTTTAGACCAGACTAGGCAAAATCAGAAGACACAGAGGCAAATGATATTTACCTCTGGAATAAGGTGCAGTCCTGTCAGGTCACTAGTGTGAGGGCTGAGCTAATCCTACCTACAATTGAGCTGATTCTGGCTCTGTTACAATGTTTAGTTTAGTTTACCGCTTTTATTTAAATAATTTGAAGATAGAATCAGGACTTTTCCTTCAGAAATACTTGGATCTGAGGATTTGCAACACACTGGAGACCCAACTTTCAAAACTATGGACACGTCCCTCCCCTGTATATTGTTTGCCAGCTTTTTGGGTGACTCGGGACTAATATTTTCTCTTCAGTTCTTCCCTTGACTTCCCTGTGTCTCTGGATAGTTCTCTCTCTTTTACACTTCATTGCCCCCAGCCCTGGAGGACCCCAAAGTGCACTTGGTGAGGTCTGCAGTGCTTCAGATTGTTTTCCCTCGGCTTTCCTGATTTACCCTCAACATTAAGCAGCTGCTGCCTTATAATCAAGGAAGATCTGCTTTTATCGGAGAGGAATTCCTTCCCATTCTCCTGTGCTGTACTCATTTCTTGGACTGCAGCTGCCTTGGGTTTAGAAGGTTCAGCTTTTCTGCACCACCTCCGACCTCAGAAGCCACTTCTTCACACTGAGGGAAAGGCCCCGTGTATGTCAGGGGGATTTCTGAGTAATTCTGTCCCATGCCCAGCTTGCAGCAAACTACCCCTCACCTCCAGTGAAGGTTTGTGGGAATGAGTTTGTCAGTGGATGAAGACCCATTCCTTGGTTTGAACTAGTTAGTCTAATCTATCATACTGGCACAGATATGCCTTATGTTACCATTAAAAATTCATTAAAAGTTCATCTGGCTTCTCTTTATCCCCATCTGTGGAGGATTTCTCTTCTGGTCATTCTTTAGGGATGATAGCAGCTGTGGATCTTTCCTAGCCAGAGTCGTCTTTCTGAAATTTATTTTATTTAGGTTGTTTTCCTATGTATCAATCTGCAGCTCTCTGAGGAGTTTAAAACAACTACGATTCTGTAGCTAATCCAGCTTGTTTTCATTACTGAGTGGAAGCAATTTTGATATATTTTACATCCTGAACAGAAGCAAGTGTTTCCGTGTTTGCTTTAACTGCATCTCACTAGTATGGCATGAAGAACTTTAATTTTTCTCTAGTTCTTTGGGATTGAGTTTTGAAATCTCTAACTCTTCCTTTAAATTATTTTTTTTACCATTGATTTTGAATTTCATTGTATTTTAGTAATTGTATTTTGGCCTATCTGATATTGATTTTCCTTTTGAAGTCTAATGAGATTTCCTTTATGACCTTGTAAACTTCAATATTTGTAAGACTCTACTATATTTTAAAGAATGTCTACTCTATTTCTGGGGTGCAGATTTCTCTCTCTCTTTCTCTGTAGTTTCCTTTCATTAATTTATTGATTTGCTTGTGGGCCAAATTGTTTTTCCATTTCTGTTTTTACATTAATGACAGCTGTTTATTTTTTAAAAAGAAATACATTAGTTTATTTTCATATTTACTTGTCATTATTTCACTTATGCCTCTTGTTTCATAATTTCTTATTCTGATTTAATGGATATTATTTCTGAATTTATCATATCTCAAAGTCTTTGTAACACTTTTAATTTACATATTGATTTCATCTGGAGCAAATTCATACTTAAATTGTTGATTTTGTTTGCTTTTTAGTAGTAGTAGCTGAGAGAGCTAGCATATCTTCATGTGTTTAAGCAGGCCCATTCTAAGGAAGATTTTTGTTGTTATTTTCCTTTTGCTTTCTCTTCCTCCTCCTTTCCTTTATATCTCCCTGTCTAAGGGTTTTGCCATTTCCCCCACTGGGGGAAATCACGCACCAGTTCAGATACTGGGTTTTTAAAAGACATTTTGTATTCCTACCCAAGTTGTTATTAGGATATTATAGATTTAGTCACAAAGCTGGTAGGTGACTTAATTAATTCTTCCTCACAAGACTGTGTTTTGTCCTGTCTTTTGTTCTTATTTAAGTCAATTTCTTATATGGGAGTTCATTTCAGGTTCCTTTCAGGAACTGGGAACCTTAGCTTACGTCCTGGGTTCTGGTGCAGAGCCTGATTTCTTCCCTTCTCGGGGGCCACTGTGCCCTGATTACTCTGAGAAGCCAGATTCCCACCCACTGCTGCTCCCCTCTAGTCTGTGAGCACCTTCCATCTCCTGGTCCATTCGCACTCGCCAGCTACTGTTTTCTGTATCTGGTCACATTCTGATCATTACTGAGCCCAGCTGTGCCGTTCATTTTCTCCTTATTTTTAAAAAAATATTTATTATTTTTAGAGAGAGGGGGAATAAGGGAGAAAGATGAGGAGAAAACATTGATGTGAGAGAAACATCAAAAGGTTACTTCTCACATACTCTCAACCAAAGACCTGGCCACAACCCAGGCATGTGCCCTGACCAGATATCAAATGGGCAACGTTTCAGTTTACACACCCAACCACTGAGCCAGTCAGGGCCATTTTTCCTCCTTATCAATTTCCAATTTTATTTCTAATACCACTGTTATTATTTCCCTGTTATTCTTGTCTTAGAGGGTCTCACTGTTCTCTTTGGATCTTGGATACTAGCCTACCATCTCATATTGGTGTGTAAACACTATTGGTTGAGTATCATAGATATACTTTTGCCTCTATTGTCAGATTCAAAAGCTACTATAGCTTTTTAGTTGAATAAACTGAAAAACTATTGATATAAATCTGTTGATTCTATAATATTGGCTTCTCAGATGATGGCAAAACTTTGGCTAATGTTTTGAAAAAGCTCATAACTGTTGATTTTCATTTTCATTTGTGTTGAAATGTCTTATATTGATGATTTTTCCTGTTATTCTTTGAACATTATGCTGCTTAAAGTTTTTTGAAAAGAAATAATGAAGTCTTTGTACATGAAAAAGGCCTATTCTCTTACACAAATTTATTTGCAAAATGAGCTAACTGAAATTTGCAGTTACTAATAGTAAAACAAAGAATTTTTTTTTCTGAGAAAAATAAAAAAACATTATTTTCTTTCCAGACACCACTTTTTAGCCTGGAAAAAATAGCCAATATTTTTTCCTTATGCAGGTTGGTTCTTTTTCTTTTCTTGTTTTGAAAGGTAAGTTAGTAGTTTAGTATTTTGAAGAGGTGATTTGGCCACTGTCCAGGATACTAATGAAATATCTATGGCTTGCAGAGAGTTTTGCTATTTTAACTATTATTCCCTCAAGGCCTCAAAAGGCCTGCTAGGAGAGTCTGTATAATTCTCTAAGTGGACCTGTGTCAATCAGCTCTTAAGAACACTATTCACAACTGGCTAACTCTTCATCCAGCCTCATGTATGGGCAGAGTAAGTGACTGCCTCAGCAATTTCATTTGAAGTGGGACAAGGGTCTGCTTGCACCTCAAGTTTTTTACCATTAGTTTGAACACACTACCACCATTAGGCTCATTTGCAAGGAAACTGTATCTTGTTGTATAGTTTTAAGTCCTGGATGATGCTCTTCACACAGACTCTGGATGGTGCCCCTATGTTTGTGCATTGCATTGATTATGATCTGTGGTGGTAGTACTAATTTCTTGAGGTAAGATATTTTCCTCTGAAAGATTGCTAAAAGGCAGAGAACACAGGAGTGTAGAATGGTTGGTTAAATTATCTAAATAAATATTAGCTATGAATGTGGTTCTGAAGGACTTAGGCAGAAAGGGGGTGTGTTGGACTAGAAAACTGAAACAGAGAAGCATTTATTTTCCTCTGGTGGGGAAATGCTATGGAGCAGTGGGGAGATTGTGTGTGTTGAGTGAGATGTGAGAAAAGGAAGGAAAACAGTCAACAATGGGGTTGAGGAGGAGACAATGAAGAGAAATTTAACCTTATATATAGTTTTTCCAGAGCCTGCCTTGATAAGGTTATAATTTCTAAGACATTAGGAAATATTTCTGAAGTTATTAGTAATTATTAACAGATGATGTGGACTCAGGCCTGTGGCATTCGTGTGTTGTGGCTACAACAAATTCACACGGACTACAGAAGACCTGTGGAGAAAAGGGACAGTGTGGCCACTCTCTGAGTGAGAGAGCACCCGACCCTTGCCTGGACAGGCTTTTATTGCTTCCTGGGAGCATTGCATCAGGGAGAGTCTTCATTTACTATGCGCAGGTTTGCTTTAGGTGATTACTTTTTACAGATGACGAAGGAAAGAATGTTGCTAATTACTTCAAAGAAAAGGATATTTGTGAATCAAGGGGAAAAGTGGTTGAACTGGTTACACTCCATACTTGGGAGGTTTAGTACAGATTTTAGGAAGTTACTTTAAAGATATGTAGTAAACATTTGCTGCCTCAATTCAGGGTGAGAGAGTTTTAGCAAAAACCAAGCCTCATAGCAGCCTAGGTACAATGCAGGCCTGATTCCCTACAGGAAAACTGATCCATGGACCTGGTTCCTGTGCGTCAACTTGCTTCCCACCAGTTTTCTGAATCAGGGACTGGGTTACATTCACCATGCCATATGGATAGGTCCCCTATAAACAGAAGTTTTATGATAATGGCAATTATTGATAAAAATTTTAATAACATTTACAATGCTAAGTGTATTAGTTTTCTATTGCTGTAACAGATTACCACTAATTTACCAGTTTGACCAACACACATTTATTACCTTATAGTTCTGTGAGACAGAAGTTTGCCATGGTTCTTACTGGCTTAAAATCAAGGTTTTGGTGGGGTGATGTTTCTTTCTGTGGGCCCTGGGTAGGCTCCATTTCTGTGACTTTTCCAGTTTCTGAAGGTTACTTCCATTCCTTGGTTCATGGCTCCATTTTTCCATCTTTAAAGCCACCAATGTTGTCTCTCTCTGATCTTCCATTGTCACGTCTCTTTGAGAGAGAAATATCAATTGGTTGCTTGTCATGTGTGCCCCAACCAGGACTCACCCCACAACCTAGGTATGTGCCTTGACTGGAAATAAAACCCACAAACTTTTGGTTTACAGGATGATGCTCCAACCAACTGAGCCACCTGATTAGGGCTTCAACCTTAATTTCTCTTTGCCATTGTAACTTGTTATATTTCCAAAATCCTTGAGGTAAGTCATTGACATCTTGGAGGGCTCATTATGTTACCTACCACACTCAGTATAATGGTTTTACATTTATTGAGCATTTATCATTTCCACTGTGCTTAGTATTTCATATGCAATATCCACAAAGCATCCCTAAGAAGTAGGTACTCTGATGGTCTCCACTTTATAGGTGAGAAAATTGTGACATAGAGGGCTAAATAACTTGCCCAAGGTCACACAGTAAGGGACAGGGCCAGCCTTTCAACCCAAGTGGTACTAGAACCAGTACCCTTAACACTTTGCTTTACTGTCTCTCACCTTTTCTTAGCTTATGTTGCCCTTCCTCTGCAAACTTTTCCCATACATTGGGAATGCTGTCCCTCTGTGGCCATTTCTTTACAGTGGCTATACTTCTGTGACTGTAATGATTGGAAGTGTGAGTAGACAGTTGGCTCAAAATGGCCCTGCTGGATTTCTCTCTGAGAATTTGGAACTGTGACAGGGAATTGTAATTAGTTAACTGGTGGCACTGGAATAGGGAGTCCATGATGTTTTTGTGCCCAAGTAACTATTTTTGATCCTATGTTTAGAGAAGTAGAGTCAGTTTATTTATACTTGGGGGCATAAAATAGATACATAGATAGAAGTAGGGAATAATGCTCAGTGTGGTTGCAGAGGAAAGGAGTGTTGTTGTCTGGGTTTCTGATGACTGTCCAGGTCCCAATCCTGGTACCCTGTGAAGCTCTGCTCTACTTCTTGCTCTGGTTTCTGTCACGTGCCCTTTTATCTTTTTAGTGGGTGGTGTATCCTTTAGATACATTCTCCTTTATGCTTAAGCTAGTCTGCATGGCTGTCTGTGTCACCGAACGTTTTGGCTAAGATTCTCAGCATATTACTTTTGTGTTTCCAACTTCTTTCTTAAAATATCTATAAATTTTGCCTTGTAGATAATGTAGGTAATACCAGGCTCTATGTACATGAGGAACTTAAATGCTAAAATGAATCCTACCAGCATGGTGATGGCAACGCTTTCAAAATTTTGTATTTCAGAATTGATTTCACCTTTAGAATGTGACACGTTCCAATGTTGCCAACATTTACTCAATTCCATCATACTTACTCAATTCCATCACAAAACAGATATTATTCAAGGAGTTTGAAGGGAGTTTTATGGGGGATTATTTCTATTTAATCCTATGTAATTAGTTTTATGATGATCAAGAAGAGAAGTATTCACCCCACCCTCTTCGTACTTCTTATGGAGAGAGAAGAGTTGTGTTCCTGTTACTCAGTATGTTGGGCAGATGCCCCTTATCAAAATACTAAAATTATCCACATAGCGCAGTGGTTTTCAACAAGAAGCAATCTGAAACTTTTGTGTGAATAGTCATTGAGGCACTATATAGTTCTGACATTATCTGAGACCTACCATTTCACATGTTGAAACCATTTTCATGAGCATCATACTTAGACCTTGTGTTTGAAGATGACAGAACTTTCTGTGCATTTTAGTGATTATTTAGAGAGCTCAGCCCAGATGGCAGAAAGAATGATATTTTATTTCCCTCGAAAAGCTGAGCTTTTTGTAATGACACATGTTAAACATTGAGGAAAATAGTTGTTATTGCAATATAGTTTCTTGCACAAATACAAGACATATGTATTTCTTTATGTGTACAAAACCATATGAGTGTAAGACTAAATTGCCTGTTACAAATACATACCAAAGGGCTGAACTTTATTTCAGATAATTTCTTTTCATATTCATCTTTTGAAAACCACAATCATTATATCCCCATGGAGAAATCATGCAAGAACAATATGAGCAAACAATTGGAGTGAATAGCATTCTTTATTTTTATTATTAATAAGCAGCTAAGTGTTTATTAAAAATCTCCTTTGAGTTTAATCTGGAACAAAGGGCTTTTTGAAATGATTTCTTTAAACAAAGCTTTTCAAATTTTATACTGCTGTTTTGGCAATAAATATGCCAGCAACACTAAATTATTTTCTTTAAATCCCAGAGGTCCTTAGAAGCATCTGACAAGGGATTGTGCTGATTGCTCTTGTTCTGGTACAATGAGAAACTGACAAAGATGCTACATCACACAGCTGAAAACACACACATGGTTCTGATCTAAGGAAAAGGATGCACCTCCCTAGAAGAATCTATAAATAAACCACTGCATTGCCCTTGTAGAGATCGTTTGACAGTTACTTTAAAATCAATCAAAATTAAAAAAAATATCAGATGGTATAATTTTATAGTCAAAATTCATGTCATGTTTTTATTGATGTTGAAATCATTAGTTAGTTGTGATATGAATAGTTAAAGGCACAGTACCTGTGGAGAAGGTTGTCTTTCTCTCCTTGTAAGATTTTATTCTTAGATATGAAAATACGTTGGTGAATAAGAGAATGATTTTATTTTTTGGCAAAATAAATGCTTTGAGATGTTGAGGGCTGAGATAAGACAGGACTACTGGACACCATTACTTTATTATCAGCAACTTTTGGAAGCCTAAAGAAGAGGCTTATGAATATATGAACATGAGCTGGCCCTGAGGAACATGTTAATTCCCTTGCAAAGTCACCTCAAGGTCCTGAAGGTTTGCCTGTTTTTTGTTTGTTTATTTGTTTGTTTTGGTAAATGTTCAGATTCAGGAGAATAGCTTCCCTGTAAAATGTTTGATTCATTCCCTAAGCACTGACTTAAAATATTTTAACTCACTCAATAGCCTTAAATCAGATAATAAAGAGGAAATGTTTTGTTTTATATTCACTTGAAATTAAAATTTGGGTAAGAATATCCCATCTTCAGGCAATAATTTGATAATTAAGGTCAATAATATAATGACTTTCCTGGTCATTATAAATCTACATTGCCCTGTAAGATTCCTTCTCTGAACTTGCAAATTACCCATTACACAAAGCTTTTCAGCACAATTTATTTTATTTTACTTTTTGATATCAGAAATTTAGAACTGGAAGGGAGTTTAGTGATCATTAAGCACAATGTCCTTATTTCTGGTGTGAATAAACAAGGGTGAGGGAGATGGAGTGATTTGTCTCAGGTTATAAAACCTAGCCAGTAATACTGATGAGATTCAGGCCTGTAAATTTTTTTTTTTACTTTTAAAAAATATCCTCACTCAAGGATATGTTTATTGATTTTAGAGAGAGGAAGGGAAGGAGGGAGGGAGAGAAAGAGGGACAGAGAAACATCAATTGGTTGCCTTCCATTACACCCCCAACTGGGGATTGAACTTGCAAACTAGGTATCTGCTCTGACAGGGAATTGAACCCGCAAGCCTTTGATGTTGCTCCAACCGACTGAGCCATCTGGCCAAGGTGAGTCTCCAACTAGTGTGGGTAGGATAAAACAGCTCTGATACAAGTTCATTTTGATGAGATTTGCTTATAGTTTACCCAGGTCTCTCACTTTGAATTTACTGTCCTTTTATCCTTTTTTTTTTTGTTTTATAAAGTTATTTTTTGGGGTCTTCTCACCTGTAACTGAAACATGAAATTTAGATCCAGACTGCCTCCATACAAATGTTGACTCTGCCACCTAATAGCTCTGTGACCGAGGGCAAATTACCAATCCTCTCTGTGCCTCAGTTTCCTCATATGCAAAATAAAAAAAAGTGATAGATGTGAGGCTTACATAGAATTTTGTACATAAAACACTTGGTACAGATTGGGCTCATGACAGATAACATAATGGTGACTATGAAAAACTAACTGTTTTTATTATTGTTATCAGTTTCCAGAGAGTACCCTACAGGTGTTTTAAATTCCTTATTTTCTACTTGAAGCAGGCATCCTCTGCATCTCCCGATCTGGTTGCTGAAAATGTGATACAGCAAAGAGTCAGAAGTGGTTCCTGCTTTTTCTCAGTTCTCTGCTATGATCCAATGGTTACTTCCCAAACAAATGTTGTTGATTTTAAACTTTCATATATCTCAAATATCTATTCTCAGTCTCCAGTAATACTTCTATTGCCTCATCAAGATTCCCCTTGGTTCTTTTTATTTTAGGTTTTAGAATATGTTTTTCATTTTTATAAAAATAAAATATATATTTTAATCTATTATGAAGATAGGTTGCTCAGATAAATTGCAAAACCACCAACTCAAGATCCTAAATCTGGTTTTATTAATAAAATATATTAATATGGATTTATTGATAGTCACATAGAACCACAGACAGGAGCTGTAAGCAAAGCTTATGTACAAAATAAAATTCATTAAATACAAGGTCTTGTATCTATTGTGTATGCCTAGGATCTATCCTATTTCTTCTCACTTAACGAAGTGCAGAGCCTCAAGTCAAGGTTTGGATTCACATTGGTCACCTGTGATAATGCTGTTCATTCTCCCATGTCCCTGGCAGGCATTACAGTGGGTGACAGCATCCATTGCCTTTTGCCTCTGGCTACATTCCAGCTCTTCCTTCCACCCCATTCTAAGTACTGATGGCATAAATGTCTGTATCTGTCTTCGTAAACACACTTACTTATTTCTTTTGCTTTCCTCAATTTACATGCAAATTTCTCATCATATAAATTTCTTATCATGTAAATATTTATTTTCCTTATAAAAATGTCACCAAAATAAAGGAATGCTTGAGGTTCCTTAGTGTTCAAATCTGCTTATTTTTCTTTTTCAGTTTTTTGCAGTTCTGATGAGCTCTATTTTATAAAAATATGTGTGATATTGTTATTAAGTCAGGTTTAGGAATAAATGATCCAAACAGTAAAGCGTTTCGACTCCTGTCGAAAGCGAGGAGCTGTAGGTACTGTTGTTGTTGCTGATTTTGAATTTGTATTTTCCAGTCATCTCTTGTGGAAAATTTGTCATTGAGCAGATGAAGGAAGTTTAACCTTGTTTCTTTGTTAAGTTTTTTTTTTTTTTGCAGAAATCTATGGTTTTATTAACACAAATATGATGTGTGCACAAGGTGTATATTCATTTTCTTCACTGTGGCATTGGGATTTGTGACTGGTGACACTAATGGCCAGCTGGGCTGCTCTGTCCGCAACGGCTCTGTGGTTCTTTGAGGAGACGTAATGTGCAGTCTCAGTACAGCGAGGTTTGTCACACATCAGCAGCACTTCAAGCTCCTTGATGTGGTGGACCAAGAGCTTTTGAAAGCCACCGGGCAGCATGTGCTTTGTCTTCCTGTTGCTCTTATAACCAATGTTGGGCATCAAGATCTGGCTTTTACTCTATTGTCTTGTTACCTACTGGAAAATTCAATAAATAGTATGACCTAGAAGCACAATTCTTACATATTTTCTACATTTCCCAGTGCAGCATCTGCAGGTCATCACAGAACTTTAACACAGCTTAAGGAAAAGTTCACCATAAGCAGAAGACAATTACTTTGTGCAAAACTTCATTTCCTAATGTTGCTTTATGTTAAGACATTGCTTTGCTTAGATAAGGCTTTAAAAGCAACATGAGCTTGTTTAATCATTAAAAATGAAAAAAAAATCAGTTAATAAAAGACTATTATACTACACATAGATAAATAGAAGAAAATACTATGGATGAAAAGAAATCACTTCAAGCTGACTCTAGAGATGTGTTCAAAGCTTTGGGTGTTTTATTGCATGTGTTGTACAGAAAAATCATGCTTCTCTCTTTTTTTCTTTAGATGCCAGCTTGACAATGGGGACAGCTTTGAGGAGGACAAGAGCAAGACAACAGTATCACAAGCCACTGGCCCTGTTAAACCTTGCTCCTTTTCTTCATGTATGCATTGTTTCATTTAAAGCTTTAAAAATCAAAAAGCTATCATTCCATTTTTTTCTTCCTGTCAAAATTTAGTTGGGACCTGACTGGAAAAATATTGGGAAAAACCCAAACGTTTATTATATACAGAGTTAGGCATAGTGGCCTGGGACCAGTGTACATGGTTAGGCAGCTGGCAGCTGAGGTTTCAGCAGATTGTTTTCTGTATATTTGCTTTATTATATTTGATTTATTTTTCCAGCTCTGTTGAGATATACTTGACAAATAACAAGGTATATGTTTAATGTGTATAGTGCATTGATGTGCTTATATGAAACATGATTACTGTCTTCACATTAGCTTACACCTTCATCTCACTACATAATTACCATTTCTTTTGTATGGCAGGAACATTTAAGATCTACTTTCTTAGCAACTTTCACTATATAATATAGTATTATTATTTAAAATTTAAAAAATTCAGCTTTATTGAGGTATAATTGTCATAAAATTATAAGTTAATATTTAAGGTATACATAGTAGTAATTGGATTACAGTACAGTATTCTTAACTGTGATCTCTGTGTTGTATGTTAGCTCCCAGGACTCATTTATCTAAGAGCTGGGAGTGTGCACCCTCTGACCAGTACCTCTCCATTTCCCCCACCCTCATCCCTTGGTACCTACCATTCTAGTCTGTATTTTCAGGAGTTTGGATTTTTAGATTCCACATATAAATGATAATATAGAGTATTTTTTAATTGCCTATAACAATGTGCTACAGTATTCTTAGTTCTGTGGGATGACTTTCAACAGAAAGATTTGTGACCACTTTTGTGTCACACCTTCAATTTGATAATATTCAGTGTACTCACAAAAAATTTTTTCCCCAAAGACAGTTTCTTAAACTTTGGATGTTTTAGAGATGATATTGACTGATTTTGTCTCAGAAATGACTTGTTTTTCACATGCTTCAAAGAGTTAACAGTTGAAGTTTCAAATGGTACTTCACTGTGCTGCAGATAATATGCTTTGAGAATGCGTCTTTGAACTTTGCATCTTGGGAGCACAGGATTTACAAATATGGACTTGGCATAGAAGTGACAAGGAGCACTGGGATGAAAATATAGACCTTCTGGATGTGTCAATCACAACTTCTTACTCGATACAGTACATTTTTGCAACTGAAGGATTTGGGGATATAGAATTTTATTTTTTCAGATGCCTTTCAGTTAGATTTGTCTCCCTTTCTTTGATTTCAGATTTTGGTCTCTCCAACTTTTTCTTTTGAATCTTGAGGTGAAGCGTGCTCTCCTGGCTGGCAGTGGGCACGCGAAATGCTGTGGATGGCTTGTCGAAACATGAGAAATAATCACACACAGAAGCAGTTTTCTGTGGGGAAGTAAAGAACGGAGTGGCCACTCTCCAAGTGGGGAGTGCCCCGTTCCTTTTCTCCAGTGGGTTTTAATTGAGAAAGTAGACTTGGTTTGTGGATTCACAGGCTGGCAGAAAGGATCAAAGGGGACAGGTAACTTACAAAGATGCTAACAGAATCCCTGTTGTGATTCTGGGCAGAGATTGGAGTTTTATCATATGAAAGGACTACATGGCTCAAAGGGCTAGTTTTGGTTTCCTGTCTGCGCCTTCAAATTCTAAGTTAATAACATCCTCCAGCAAACAGATCTCACAGGATCTTGCATATTCTATGTCACAGGCTTGATTACCCCGGCGGTCCACCATCTACAGTCTGAGCTGCCCCTTTGGCTATTTGCTTAGCCCTGAGAGGGGCAGGAGACAGAGGCAGCCAGGAGACTTGGATTTCTCACATCTAAGTACAAAGACTCAGGCTAAGAGGGGGCAGGGGTTGATGTCAATCACCTCTTCCTTTCCACAGCCCCTTCATTTCCACAGCCTCGTGAGTCTCATCTCAGAGGCCTTTACATGATCAGGACCTGGCTTAGGTTGCCCCACCCTTGAGGAGTCTTACCCATCATTGGTTAACTGATCAAGCATTAAAGGCCAAGCACAGAACAGGTAGCATTCATGCCAGGGGAATAAGTTTTTGTCTCCTTAGTGACTCCTGGTCCGGAGGTCTCTCACTCAGCCTAAGTCACAGGGGGTCACAGCTTCCTGGGACCAGGCAGGGTGGTCCCCAACATTGAGGTCTCTTTGAAGTCATTCCATTCTGGACTTTTGGGAGACTACTACAAGTTGGCTTAGGCAGCATTATCAATCTCTTATGTAAGTGCAAAGCAAGCCCATGAGGTGCTCAATAGCCTGTGGTAAGTTCAGTGTTGAGGAGAGCATCACTGGTATAACAGCAGGGAGTTTATTAGAAGAAAATATGATTTTAAAAGTACATGTTGCATCCATTGGGTTGGATGACAACCTTTAGGAGACATTGTGGAGTTGGTGCCTCATGGGATGGTGGGATGAATAGAGGCATATTTCTGGAGGCAGTGGCAGATGATCTGGAGCTTGTTAATATGAAGACAGTGGGCTGATTCTGCATGAACTGCTTATCTGCTGTGATTGTGTTAGCAGAAAGGTAGACAGATGGTTGGGAATTCACCTTTTTAATAGTTAAGATTGGCTACCATGGAAACAAGGGGCTTATTTCTATTTAATATCTGATTTTTAATAGAGATTAACTTAATTTTGAAGTTTTGTTTTAAAATGGGGGTTCAGGGTTAATTTCACTTATTTTTCAAGGCTCTGTTGAAATATCTGAATCTTATACTAACTAGGCACAGGAGACTGCAAGCTATGAGATGAGTGAATTGTTGGAGGTTGTGGAGTAGCAGATGAACTGATGGACCTACGGATATTAAAGTCTGGTGTCTCTGATGATATGTCTGTTTGCTTGAAGTCTTTGACCAAGGATTAGTTGTAAGGTAAGAAGGTCAGAGACCAGTTTGTGAAATTCACTAGATTTTTTGAGGGTACATGGGATTAAACTAGGATACCTACCCAAGGACACTTGTATCTGTTGAACTGCAAGCTAATATAAGGCCTAATACAGCAGACTTACCCTGTGAACTATTCAGAACAGGTGGAAGCCACTGTGTATGTATGAAGATATAGGAGTATTATGACCAGTCTGGATGTGGAGCTGAAAATTACCATGTGATTACTTCTGGGAAAGATTAGGCATACATTTACGGCCTATGTGAAAATCCAAAATATGGCACCATAGGTACTGGAAAATTAAAAGAAAACATTAACACATTGAGAAGCTCGAGTTTGTGGTGTTTGTGGCTCCTGATGAAACAGTTTATTATTGAACTGGTCACCTTGAAGTGGCTCTTCACTGATGCTGAGCACCTATGTCCATTCATTCTTTCTCCTTCTCTTCTGTGATAGTTAACATCCAGTGACAGCTAGTTCAAGTTGAGGGAAGTCATAATGGATTGCATAGGCTAGAAATTCCAAATCATTCCCAAAGTTCAGCTCTCCTTTGCTATAATGATATGTTACACTCTTCTAAGAAATAAATGCATAGTAGGCATCTAGATTATTTTAATTATACCTCTAGATACAACAACCTCATGTACCTCAGGAAATTTTTGTAATAGGTCATGTGAAACCTGAAAGTTCATTTGGTGGCTTCTTTGGACAACTCCTATATTGCCTAATTAGGGCTGTTTAGAAGGCAATTTAGGCCTCATCATGTCTTTTCACATGTCTTCTGAAAATCAAATATTCAACTGTGGTTGTTCTTGTTTGGTCAATCGTGGCTTTTTATCTTATGCATTTTAATTATATAACTGCAGTAAGTTAATCACTACTGGGATATTTCTTTTCCAGAGCAGGTCCAGGAAGTTCACTCTCCAGTCAGGGTTTTTGGGCCGAGCAGGTAGGGAGTGGGGTGGGGTTGTGTCGGCCAGATCACAGCGATGGCTGAATGGTGTCACAGCTTCCCAATCTTAGTCTCTCTCTCTCGCTCTGTATCTTTCCATTTGTTCCCTACCTGTAACCACTGACCTGCCTCCCCTCCATTCTCCTCACTCATTTTCAAAGTGACTCCACAGGCTCAGTATTCTTCATAGCTTCTTAAGTGCACTTGACTAGAAAATCCTAACTTGTCTTCCTGCCTTTGGTGTAACCTCCTCAAATCCATATTTCATACCACAGAAATGTGATTTCTTCAGAGACAGAAATGCAATCCTGTAACTGCCCTGCTTGACTTCATTACTCTTTTACTACTCAAGGAATATCGTCCCAGTTCCTGATTCCTCAGTATGACCTGTAAGGCAGGCAACCCAGTGCCCGACTCTCGTTTACCTCTGAATCCTTCTTTTTTACTATGGTCCTCTTATGGTAACATGATAAATACATGTTAAAAATGAATAGGATTGATTTGAAACCTGGACAGAGTAGAATAGGAAAAACTAATTTGGGGAAACAATATTAGTTCATCTTAGAGTCTAAACAAATTTGGTTTTGATGAAAGAGAATTGCATTTACTTAATTTTTGCTGGATTAATGAGGAAGTATGGAATATGAATTCTGGACAGTTTCTTCTACAAGCTTGGCTATAGTCATTTGTGATTTATGAAATATTTGTAATTTGTACCTTTCTCTAAAAAGTTTCATGAGCCCTGGCTGGGGTATCTCAGTGGGTCGAGCACTGGCTTGTAAACTGAAAGGTCACTGGATCAGTTTCCAGTTTGGGGCACGTGCCTGAGTTGTACGCCAGACCCCCAGTTGGGGGTGTGTGAGAAGCAATTGATGAATGTTTCCCTCTCACATGAATCTCTCTCTCTCTCTCTCCCTCTCCCTTCCCCTCTCTTAAAAACAATAGAACAACATCTAAAAAAAAGCTTCGTGATAATTTTATCTACAACTGTAATTTATTTTGCTTTCTTGACTGTAGTTACAAATGATGGAAATCTAGATTAAATGTCAGCTGGCCATTTAATGTTGGCTGGCCAATATAAATTGTGGTATCTTCATAAAACCCAGTTATCAACAAATACTAGAGATAATATACAATTTCATATTAAAAATGTTGATGCTTTGAATATGACCTATTATGGGAATCCCTCTTCATTGAGCTTTAGCTAGGTGGCAATTTCATTAAAACATATAAGTGCTATATTTTCTGCCTAGGAAAGTATAGGATTTAGGACCTTATTAAATGCTCAGTAAAATGTTATTTAAGAATTGCCTCTGTCCCGTGAACACTAGGGATAGTACCAGAAGCTCACTGTGAAGCATGAATTCACTGATGTCGTATTCTTTTCTTTTATAAAGCGTTCTGATTGCTTTGGTGTGCATTTGGTGCCATACAAGGAAAATAACATATATTCATTTTTTCTCTGAAAGTAAAAATACTGAGTTGGAGGAAACGCTATTTTAAAAGTTTGGTACATATTGCTAACTTGTCTTGTAGAGAGTTTCTATTGACCGATGCCCACAATGTGTGTGAGAGTGTGCCTTTACTCACAAACTTACAGAGGCAGACTTCTTGGAAATTATCAGTATTTCAAATATTTCCCAAGCTGATAGGTGAAAAATTAATCTTGTTTTAATTTTTATTTTTCTAATCATTGGTGAAATCGATCAAACTTTTAAAAACATCATGTTCTTACTTGTCTGTAAAAAAGAAGAAAATTTTACACTTTGCAACAGTATGGTTGGGTCTGGAGAACATTATGCTGAGTGAAATAAGTCAGTCAGAGAAAGAAAATTACCATATGATTTCACTCATATGTGGAATCTAATGAAAAAACTGAACTAAGAAGCAAAAGAGAGACAGACTCATAGATAGAGAGTAGATGACAGCTAATTGTGGGGGTAAGGTAGGGGGTAGAGGAATTGAACCAAAAAGGAAAAGGGACTCATGGACATGGACAACAGGGGGGTGATTGCTGGGGGGAGGAGGACTAAATGGTAATGGGAAAAATATATAATAGAGATTATATATTTAAAAAAATCATGTTTATTGAAGGATAATTTATATATAGTAAAACCCCCCTTTGTGTGTACAATTTGATGAGTTTTGTCAAAAGTACATAGTTTGCAACCAACATCATAATCAAGATATAGGACATTTACCTCACTCTTTCACCTCTTTGTGTCCAGTTTTCTGCCTATGGTCATGCCACTGGCAGCTTTGTGGTCCATACTGCCTACAGACACCTTGAGAAAGATACAGTGCAGAACACTGGGCTCACCAAAATGTATTCACTTCTCTCTGATGTTATCTTCCTGAGTTTTGCTTACCTTAGCAGCTTTGTGGTGTCTTTTGTATCTTACCCAGCTTTTCTCGTTGTTCTTAGTGGGAGAGTTTGTCTGATACCATTTAAAGCATGATTTTAATCACGGTAGTACCCACTCCTGGTACCAATTTTTGTATTAGGGTAGGTTATCATATGATTATAAACATTTTCCAGATCTGACTGGCTTATCACAATAAATGAAAGTTTATTTCTCCCTCACGGCTACATGTCTGTTGTGAGTTAGGGAGTGAATCTGCCACACACACTTGCTCAGGACTCCTGGGTGATAGAGGCCCTTCCATCTTGTGGTTGCGCACTCTGGAACACAGGATTCCTTATTCCTATTCTTTTTTGTTTTAGCTAATACTTACACCCCTGTCCTCTTGGTCAGAACTAGGACATGGTGCTACCTAGCTGAGAAAGGGTGGGTAATATACTATTGCATGCTCCTGCAAGGAGAAGAAACCTGGTGGATAACTGCCATGGAAACTGGTAATATTTATGGAGAGTCTACTGTGTGGCAGCTCTTATGATAGGAGAAATAATACATACATTATTTCTTATAAGATTCCTGAGGGATATATACTAATAATCTAATTTTTAAGATGAGAAAACTGAAGATTATGCATGTTTAGTTTTGTCTGTAGGTCACTAAACCAGTATTGCTACAATTAAAATTTGAATACAGCACAGCTCCTATTTGAAAGTCTCTTCTTTTGCCACTAGGAAATAAATTATTTATGTAATAAATATTTGCTGAATTAAATAAGTAAAATATGTTTTGGTAGATGGCACAGCCTTAGTCAATCTCTTTTTACAAAAATTACTTCTGATTCAAATGTTACTTTAGAGAAAAATGTCAACTAAGAATCTGTCATCTATCTGTGAGACAAACTACTAGCTCATGGGAACTGAATTTTGAAACTAGTTTTTACTTGTTTTTTTTTTTTTTTTTAATAATTTATCCTGATGTGTGTCACTGTAGGAGATGAAACCACTGTGGGGGCAGAAAAAATACTTTTCTCTCACCTTCTAAGCCCTAGCTGAGATAATAAAGTTAACAGAGACAGATGAACAGGAAAAAAGGTCCATGTTTATTATGTATGTACCTTCGGGGGTATCATAAGAAATGAGATCGAAGATACATTGAGTAGTTGAGCTTTATTTCTGGGACTTCAAAAAGAAAGCAGGTAATTCACAGGAAGGCAACGTGTGGTAAACAAATTCTTGCTGGGCAACCCAAGAACAATGAAACAAAGAAATCTAGTGAACAGACTTTTGCTTAGATCCTTCCTGTCTGCCACACAGTTTGTGCGGGCGAAGGTGAACATGCCAAGATTCCCTTCCTGAAACCTGGTTTCTACCTGAATTTCTTTAGGCAGGAAAGAGGGAAGGTCAAAGTTTTTTTTGAGTCTTTTGTTTCTTAATATCCAGCTTAAAAATCAATATCCAAGAAAGCATATTTTAGGGCAGCAACACTTTGGTTTTCTTTACTGCTTTTTGCAGAAATGGTTTATAGACTGAATAGGTAGGAGCTGTAAAGTACAAGTAAAGCAGACCTACATTCTGTGGCAACTTTGGTATATTTTATATGAAATTTTCAGTATAAATAGTACTGAAAACCAGCAAGCTATGATTGGCATATTACATGTTTTTAAGGATTAATAGGCTAGGAGGTTTTGGCCTCAAATAAACTTGAAAGAGGATATAGCACATTTGAGAGGAAAGTATGAGGCTGTGGCTGAGAAAACATGACCCGGAGAAACCACTTTCTCATTTACCTCTTGTGTGTGGGAGAGATGTATTCCCTACACTGAAAAGGTGATTTTAGAGGCTATAGTACTTACTGCTTCGTAAATGTTTCTTGTTTCTGTGGAAGGTTAATTGCTATTGTACAAAAGTCTGAAATATGAAATCATGATTTAGGATGACATGCATTTTGTGAAGTATGGGTGAGGAGGAGGAAGTATCTTTCATGTGCCAGACATTGTGCCAAGTGGTTTACATGCAGTTGTTTTAGGTTATTTAATGGGAGTTTTAAAAATGAGACCAATATTTCAAATTATTTTTTGGAAAAGATTTTTAAAATTTATTTTTAGAGAGAGGGGAAAGGAGGGAGAGAAACATCAATGTGTGAGAGAAACATTGATCGATTGGCTCTCTCACGCCCCCAACTGGGGACTTGACCCACCACTCAGGCATGTGCCCTGATGGGGAATTGAACTGGTGATCCTTTGCTTTGCAGTCTGGTGGTCAATCCACTGAGCCACACTAGCCAGGGCTCAAATTATTTTTACCATTATGTAAACTCTGTATGTCAGCACCTATTAATATTCTGGAAAAGCCTGCTGCAGTTTAATAATGGTAAGTTTAAGAAAGTTGAGGGATAGGCCCTGGTTGGGTAGCTCAGCTTGTGAGAGCATCATTCCCAAATGCCAAGGTTGCAAGTTTGATCCTGGGTCAGGGCACATACAAGAATCAACTGATGAATGCATAAATAAGTAGAACACCAAATCGATGTTTCTGTCTTTCTTTCTCTCTTCCTCTCTCTCTCTCTCTCAAATCAATAAGTTAAAAAAAAGAAAGACAGAAAGTTGAAGGGAGTTTCTATGAAATCTAATCAAATGTCCCAGAAGTCCTTGGAGAAGAAAGATGGGAAATCACAGCTGCTGTGAACCTTTCAGTCCGGTGCAGTAGATTTACAATTTTGGAATTAACCATCCTGTTGACAATGGAGCCTGTGATTTTCAAGTGTTTTTATAACCATTTATTTCCAAAAAAACCTTTGCAAATGCTATCCCCTAAGATGACTGTATTTTCTGTGATAATTTGCAATCCCATTGCTTCCTTTTAATTCTTTAGACTTGTCACAGTAGAGGACTACTGCCAATAAAAGAGCAATTTGTCTTTTGAACCAGACTTCCATCATAGCTCCTTTTGCAGCCACTAGCTATTGATTGTAGCCTGAAGTGTTCACCCTTTTTCTCTAAGGTCTTGCAGCCATTGCTTTCTGCTGCTAATAAGGCTAAATTCCACTGACTTCCTTGTGCACAAGTCTGGATATCATACAACTCTCAACACCAAGTTTTTCTTTATGATGTTGTACCATGAAATCCTATACTCTTTAGTCATTGGAGGATTACCACATGGAGAAACTTGAATGTTCTTTGTGGGTTGGTTTTGAAATGACGACTATTTTTAGTATATTTTTGTAAAATACTTTTCAACTAACAACTTAAAGTGTTCATATGTATTTTATAAATGGCACGAGAGATTTCACTCTGTGACTGTGACAAAAAAGATGGGTTAGATTATGCAGCAGAAGCATCCCCAATGCCTTAGTGGCTTAAAACAACAAGAATCATTCCTTTCCTACACAGCATGTTCATCATGGGCCAGAGGAGACTCTACCCAATGTCATTCTCATACCAGGACTCAGATGATTGTAACAGACACCATCCTTAACCTCCTGTGTTGTCACTGCAGAAAAAAAGAGAATGTAGTTCTTTTTTTAAAAATTCTTTGTTTTATTGATGATGCTGTTACAGTTGTCCCATTTTCCCCCTTCACTCCCCTCCACCCTGCCCACCCCCTCCCACCCACATTCCCCCCTTTAGTTCATGTCCATGTGTCATAAGTTCTTTAGCTTCTACATATCCCATACTATTCTTACCCTCCCCCTGTCTATTTTCTACCCACTGTCTATGCTACTTATTCTCTATATCTTTTCCCCCTCTCTCCTCCTCCCACTTCCCAGTTGCTAACCCTCTATTTGATGACTTCTTTTTTTACTGTTCATATTTTTAGAGAATGTAGTTCTTGTTTATTGGTTTTTAAGGAATTCTGGAGGTGACAGATATCATTCCCACTCATATTTCATTGGCCAAAGCAAGCTACTCTGCTATCCTTTATTTCAAGCAGGAAAAGACATTGTAATTATTCCATGCTTTCCAAAAGGGGAGAATTGGCTTATTTTTGACAGTTCTAATGACTCTAATGGTACTAATAATGTATATATTTTGTTTCCTTTCTTTAAGAATAGCTTTTCTGAACAATATGCAGTTTTGAGTACTTTTTGTCTAGGTTATTATACCCTCTATTTGTTGGAATGGTTATTTTTATAACTTGTCTATTGAAGTGCATGAATATATAAGCTGTAATAATCTTCATTTAAATACCATTAGTAAAATGTGTTGATTTTCAGATATGTCTACTGTGGACATAAAAATCTTGATTACCATAGCCTTTGGGTTAATCTGTTTTTCCTCCAATATTTTATTGTGAAAAACATTTTTAACTTATGGAAAAGCTGAAATAATTTGATAGTGAAAAAACACCCAATGATTAGATTCTACCATTAACACTTTGTATACTTATTTTATCATATATCTACTATATATATATCTAACATATATCCATCCTCTATCCATCATCTGTCTTATTATTGATGCATTTCAAAACAAGTTGCAGAAATCAATACATTTCCACTTAAACACTTCAGCATGCTTGCCATCAACTAGATTTCAATTTTATTCATAGTCTTTTCTTGGTGATGCACAAATCATAAATGTATCATTCAATGAGTTTTTGTAAATGCAACATTTTTTATGTCAAAGTCCTTTTTAGATACAAAACACTACCATCACTCATCAAGATTCCTTCTTGCTCCTTCCCAGTCAACCCTCATTCCTACTCATCCTTCCTCCCAAACCAGGCATTCTTCTGATAATTTTCCATTAAAAATTAGTTTTGCTTGGCCTATAATTTTATATAAATGGAATTATATAGTGTGTGTTCTTTTGTTTGAGGCTTCAGCAAGTTTTTTTGATTCCTGCATTTTGTTGCGTGTTGCGATTTTCAAACCTCGCTTAAAACACCCGGCTGTCTGACTGAAGTGATTTTTAAACCTCGCTTAAAACACACTGCGAACGGCTTGTCGAAACCCAAGAAATAATCATGCACAGAAACAGTTTTCTGTAGGGAAGTCAGGAAGGGAGAAAACCCTCTAGTGGGGAGAGCCCTCGGCTAACCCCCTCATGGGGAGCGCCTGGCTCACCCCCTTGTGGGGAGAGCCCCATTCCTTTGTCCCAGTGGGTTTTATTCTTGAATACCAATACAGTTTGCAAATTATAAGGAGTTAGCTTTTGAAAGGTGCTAGCAGATTTCCTACTGGGATGCTGAGCCAGAGATTTTGGGAGTTTATCATTTAAAAAGACTACAGGACTTAAAGCTTAGATCTGTTTCCTGCCCGTGACTTCATATTCTAATTAAAGAGCATCCTTCAGCAAGCAGATCTCACAGGGTCTTTGCATATTCTTTGTCCCAGGCCTGATTACCCCGGGGGTCCACCATCTCTGGTCTCAGCTGCCCCTATGGCTGATTGCTAAGCCCCAAGGAAGGGCTGGAGACAGAGGCAGCAAGGAGACTTGGATTTCTCATATCTAAGTACAAAGACTCAGGCTAAGAGGGGGCAGGGGTAGATGATCACCCCTTCCTTTCCACAGCCCCTTCATTTATTCCCACAGTCTTGTGAGACTTATTCCACAGAGGCATTTACAAGATCAGCTCCTGGCTTAGGTCGCTTCTCCCTAAGAAGTCTTACCCGTCATTGGAAACTGATCTAGCACTAAAGGCCAGGCACAGAACAGGTAGCGTTCATGCCAGGGGAATAAGTTTTGTCTCCTTAGTGGCTCCTGATCCAGAGGTCTCTCACTCAGCCTAAGTCACAGGGGGTCACAGCTTCCTGAGACCAGGCAGGGTGGCCCCCAACAGTTGCGCATATCAGTGTTTATTTTTTTATTGCTGAGCAGCATTCACTGTATACCACATTTTCCCATTAACCTACCTTTGGCTTCTTTCTAGTTTTTGGGTATTATAAATAAAGCTGCTAATGACATTATTGTACATCTGTTTGTTCTTATTTCTCCTGGGAAAATATCTAAGATTACAATTGTTGGGTCATACGGTAGAGTTATGTTGATTTTTGGGGGGTGTGAAATTATCTTGTATCATACCTCAATCCCACTATCAAAGTATATATGTTCTGCCTTCTCCACATCCTAGCCACCGATTTGTTTCTTACTTATTAAGTTGTAGGAGTTCTTCATATTTCCTGGATAATAGTTTGTGAGATATATGTTTTAGAAATATTTTCTTCCAGTCTGTAATTTACCAGTTTGATTTCAGAATGGTATGTTTGGAAGAGCAAAATAGTTTTGATGAAGTTTATCTTTTTATTTTTCTGACTATCTTTTTATTTACTTTCATGATAGAAAGATATTCTTCTACAAGTTTAATACATGTATATTTAACTTTTAGGCTTAGGCATATGGTATACTTCAGATTAATTTTCATGTATGGTGGGAGGTAAGTGTTGGATGGTCATTATATTTTTCCATATGTACATCCAGTTGTTGTAGCACACTTTGTTGACAAAAATGTGCTTTCCCCCAGTTGCTTTCATGCCTTTAATTGATTATATATTTTAGAGTGTATTTTCTTGATTATGCTTTTACAGTTTTCCCATTTTTTCTCTCCTCTTTATCCCCCTCTGCCCTGTACCTCCCAACCCTCTAACATCCCCCGCTTAGTTCATGTTCATGGGTTGTACATATAAGTTCTTTGACTTCTCTGTTTCCGATACCATTCTTAACATCTCCCTGTCCACTTTATGCCTACAAATGATGCCTCTTGTTCCCTGTGCCTTTCCCTCCGAATTCTTCCCCTCCCCCTCCCCACTGAAAACTTTCCATGTGATGTCCATTTCTCTGATTTTGTTCCTGTTCTAGTTGTTTGCATAATTTTTATTTTTTAAGGTTCAGTTGTTGATAGTTGTGAGTTTGTTGCCATTTTACTGTTCATAGTTTTTTATCTTCTTTTGTTTCTTAGATAAGTCCTTTAACATTTCGTATAATAAGGGCTTGGTAATGATGAATTCCTTTAACTTGACCTTATCTGGGAAGCACTTTATGTGCCCTCCCATTCTAAATGATAGCTTTGCTGGGTAGAGTAATCTTAGATGGAGGTCTTTGCCTTTCATGACTTCAAATACTTCTTTCCAGCCTGTTCTTGCTTGCAAGGTCTCTTTTGAGAAATCTTCTGACAGCCTTATGGACACTCTTTTGTAGGCAACTCTCTCATTTCCTCTTGCTGCTTTTAAGATTCTGTCTTTATCTTTAATGGTGGGTAACTTAATAATGATGTGCCTTGGTGTGTTCCTCCTTGGGTCCAATTTCTCTGGGACTCTCTGGGCTTCCTCAATTTCTTGGAAGTCTATTTCCTTCACCAGATTGGAGAAGTTCTCCTTCATTATTTGTCCAAATAAATTTTCAACATCTTGCTCTTGTTCTTTTCCTTCTGGCACCCATATGATTTGGATATAGGTACTTTTAAAGTTGTCCCAGAGGTTTTTAAGCCTTTCTTCATTTTTTTTTTGAAGTCTCATTTTTTCATTCTGTTTTGGTTGAATGTTTATTTCTTCATTTTGTTTCAAATCCTTGGTTTGAGTCCGAGTTTTCCTCCCTTCACTTTTGGTTCTTTGTATACTTTGCTTTATTTCATTTTGGGTAGCCTTCATTTCTTCCTTCATTTTGCAACTGAGCTCAACCACTTCTGTGAGCATTCTGATTACCAGTGTTTTGAACTCTGCAGCAGATAGGTTGGCTATTTCCTTTTTGCTTAGCTCTTTTTCTGGAGTTTTGATCTGTTCTTTCATTTGGGCCATATTTCTTTGTCTGGGTGAACCTGTTATATTGTAAGGGGGTGGGAGCTTAGGTATTCATCAGGGCAAGGCAACCGTCTTTACTGCATTGTGGCGCTATTGGTCTGGGTGAATGTTTCTTTAACTCCTTGGTTGTTGGAGTTCCATGTAGTTTGATTTTCCTGGTGCTTCTGGTTGTTTATTGTTTTTAGATTAGTTGTTATCCTTCTTTTGGTTGTGTGAGAAAGTGATTCATTTTTACCTATTCCTCCATCTTGGCTGGAACTTTATTATATATATTTTTTAATATCACATGATAGTATAAGCATGAGCCTGTTTCTGGCCCCCCACTCAGTTCTATTGTATCTGTCAGTCTTTATGCCAATAACACATTATCTGAACGCTCTAGCTTAATAGTAATTCTGGAAGTCAAGTAGCTAACTCCTTCAACTTTGTTCTTTTGCTTTAAAAATTTCTTTAGATTTTCTAGGTTTTTCCCCATCCTATATAAATTATAGAATACACGTGTCAATTTCTACATAAAAGTCTGGTAGGATTATTATAGGGATTGTGTCAAATCTAAATAGCAGTTGGGGAAAATTCACATTTAAACAATATTGGGTCTTTTGATCCATGAACATAAATCATTTCTCCACTCATTTAGATCCTATTTAATATGTTTTAGGTGGTGATTTATTTGATTGGTGTCAAACTATAAGTAACTTTTGGACAGTGGCTTTGTTACCAGTTGGATTTCTTTAAGCCTTAGTTGGGCTGCTTGGAATCTGCCCATGTGTTCTTTCTTTAGGAGTACACCAGGGATTTGGGCAGAATTTATACCTAAAATTTTGGGCTCCTCTTCTTTGGCTCTTTCTTTTCCACATTATCCCTCTCATTTTCAGAGGCTTTGGTTCCTTCACCTTCTGCCCTTTAGTTCTTTAATTTAGATAGACCGTGGGTTTCCTATTGGGATTATAGCTACAATGCATGGTGCTATCAAGGCCCAGTCTCAGGCTAAAAGCTCTGAATGCAGGGAATTCACTCAGTTCTGGTCACTTTCTTCAAAAGTCAAGCCTCCTGGAGAATATGTCTGCTTTTGTTTGTTCTCTAATATGTTCATGCATGTTTTTTTGTCTAGAATTTATGATTGTTATCTGTGAGGGGTCACTACTAGGAGTTTACTCAACCATTAGTGGAAGTTAATCTAATTTGCACCTTAGAGTTTTAGCAATACAAAAAGGAACACTTCAATATGTGACTTTAATGTCAAAAAAAGGATTACTAGTGAATCATCAAAGAGAAATTATATAAGAACTGTATATAGTTTACTAAATCTATTCACTTTTATAGATATATGCATATAATCATAATATGCAGTCCAGTCCTTTATAATCCAGTGAAAACCTTACAACTGGCTGTAGGAGAGATCTTTCCTTATCTTAATCTTCTTCCTTTATCTTCCTGAATCTGCATTTGGTATATTGCTTCTTTTCTGTATTCTTCGTCTTACATTTACTATTATATATGTTGTTTTAAGTATCTTTGCATTAACGTAAAAAATTCTTAGTTTCTCCATGTGTTATTGTTCAAAGGTTGTACCTAAGTTCAAGGCTTAAGACACAGTTTTTATCAAGTGTATTTGCCTTTTCAATTAACTGGAACTTAAGATTTAAAAAACTACTCATATTACAATGTGCCTGCTGTCTTTTCCCTACATGTTTTCCTTTCCTTTTTATTTCTCTTTCCTCCCTGTTTATTCCTCTATTACATTTCCTATAGTTGGTAGAAAGAAGTCACAACTTAGTGTGGAAATGACTCCGGATGACTCTCATCATATTCTGTTGATCACGGACTCTGACATTTTGGATGCTGTACAGTCAAACACCTTTCCTGACTGCAAGCATATCAAGAATTTATTGTGTATTTGTTCCTCAACTGTTATGAATAGATTCCAGTTTTTTTCTAAACCAGTGCTGTTTTTCTACTTCTAGTTAAGTGGTTCACCAACCAGTCTGAACTTTAGAAGTACTGTATTGACTTAGTATATCATTTCCTGGGCCCTTAACCCTAAACATTCCAATGGAGTAGATCTTGTAAGAGACCCTGGAATCTGGGTTTTTGTGACATTACCATGGATTCTCATGATGATGAGAATTAATTATGTGGTATCCTTACTCTAATAAATCATTAGGTGGTGAGTAGGTGCCACAATGTTTCTGGGAGAGATGAAAAAATCGAGACATAGGCAAGAACCACAATGAAGAGCTAAAGGGCTCTAGAATTAGCATTGGAGCCCATGTCTCTTAGTAACAGCTTGGATTCCTCCTCTGTAAAAGTGAGACTTTCACTGAGCCACTGAAAAAATTAAATGAGATAATTTTATTCCTAGTCCTTATTGTACTCAAATTCTTTGCAGAATTTGACATAACATCAAGTTCAACAAATATAAAAAAAAAGAAATGTGTTCTTAAGATCTGGATCACCTTTTATGGCTATATTTGCTGAGATCCTATTGGAGACTCTGGCTGGTGGCCTTCACAGTGCCTTTTCCTTGGGTTTGATTTAGTGGCAGGAATTCCACCAAAGAGAAAAGTGGTGGCTCTTACAATATGGCTCTTCAGTGTGCATCCATTAACAGTGTTCTGCACATAACAGAGGCTCAAAAATGTTTGCTTAGCAAATGCAAGTGCATTTTTCCTAAAATAAAAAATAAAATGTCAAATCACCATTTTCCTGTTTTTTGTTATACTAAGCCTCTGTGCCATGCCTATCTCTTAAGAGGAAAGAAATGAGGGCTCCTGTATTTATGTAATGCTCCAGACCCACTGAGACAGTAAAACACCTTCACGAGTCAAATAAATGATTTTTAACAACAGGGTGCTACTGGAAGTTTGACAGTAGTTAGCTGAAATGGGTGACATTCTTTTCTGCAGTGTTTTGTGGAACTGTGGAGGGGCCCTCTCAGATAATAACCTATGAACTTTTCTGGCAAACCTTCAAAATGGAGAATGAAGCTCTCTCTTTAGTCCTTTAACACATCTCCCAGATGCTTCTCTGACAGTGGTGTACTCTGTTGTCAGGACCCCATTCTTATACAATTCCTCTTTATTAATTTTAACCATTTAAATGCCTAGAGAAAAAAATCTTATCAGCAGTACAGGCCCTGTTCTTGACTTTATCTACTTTTTCCTGGGTCTTGATTCTTGCTATTCCCCAGTTTAAGTGCTATTAATAATTGCAATATATGTTGAGCATTTGCTACATATCAGACACTGTGCTAAGTGTTTTTGCATTGCCTCAGATAAAATTCTCAACAACTTATGAGATAGGTTTATTATTATATTTGTTTGTACAAAGACTATTATTTTCAAAGTCTCTTGAGGAAATTCTATGTGGAGTCATTTCCTGATAGCAGAGACAATTCCTGTGAAAAACAATTGAGGGAAACCTAATAAGCAGTGACAATCAAAATCTCTGTTTTTTGAGGGGTGAACTACTTAATATATCAATGATGAAATGTATAAGCCAGCATGAAAGCTGTTATCTGCATGAGCCAGTGCAGCCTGATTTGTTTCATTTGGGAAAAATTGACAAAGTAGGAGACAGGTTGGCTCCAGAATGTGGCATTAACCCAGAAAATGCAATAACTTTATATTATCCATACTTTTTTTATACTAGTGCATGAAAAATGGGCTGTCATTTCTGATAGATGAGACATTATCACTATATTGTACAGTGGTTGTGTGATTCACAGTAATGTAATTTACTTCACATAGTTTTATAAAGAATCATTGGACTTCTGGGCTGGTGCTAATTAGAATGAAGCTGCATTGGAAATTATTTTGCAGGCAATTTGTGTATTATGTGTCAAAATGATGTTACAGATTTTGAATAAAAAGTTTTTTATTATTACTTCTAATTTAAAATATTTTTGCATGAAATGTTAATGGTGTAATTTTAGTGGGAAGGATATTTATAGATGTCTTAAAGGAGTTTATATTTTAAAAGCATTAAGACATTTAAAAAGCTTCAAGTTTTTAAAATTTGTTTTTTCTTAAAATTTCTATGTCACCTTGTGTCATTTCATTGACCTGACACTTTTTTTTAGAATATGCAGGCATTTAACAACATTTCTCACCATTTTAAAGTCCCTGTTCAAAATCTGAGGCCCTAGTAAAAATCTAATTTAATGTCTTGTATTAGTGGCTTGTAAACTGAAGCTAAATAGCAGGGAATTGATAGGCATGTTTATAATTTAAAATGTTTTCATGTAACTTATGTCTCCACTTTTGTATTATAGGATAAATATTAAGTTTGAATTTCTCAAACTGTTTTTATTGTATTTAAAAATATTTTTTAATCAAAGTAATAAGTGAACATAGTTTTAAGAGTTAAATAGTTCTAAAATATCTAAAACAATTAGGTCCTTTTTATCTTCCCCCTTCTCAGCTCTGCTCCGTTATGACAACCATTTTTAAATTCTTTTGCTACTGAAGTCCATATTTCTAAAATGTTCTATGCATTCTCTTTTGGTTTATTAATTTTAGATTATGATTACTATTTTAGTCTACTATTCCTTCTCTCTACCACATAGTAGGTGGTTATTAAGTGGAACATCATAAATTGCCAATATCTGACCATATTTAACCTACAAAAATTGCAATGTTGATAGACTTCCAGTCAAAATGGAAGCATAGGTAAACATGGTACTCCCCTTTTCCTACAACTACATCAAAATTACAGCTAAACTACAGGAAAACCACAATTCAAAGCACCTGAAATCAAGATGAATGGAAATTCTACAACTAGGGAATAAAAAAGAAGCCATATTGAGACTGGTGGGAGGGGCAGAGATACAAAACAGGCTGGTCCCACACCCACCTATGGCAGATAAAAATTGGGAAGGATATCTCAGCTTTGGAGGTATCCCCTGAGGAGCAAGGGGTTCCAGCTCTAACCAGGCCCCTCAGCCCAGGCTTCTAGTACCAGGAAGAGATGTTCCCATAACTTCTGGCTGTAAAAACCAGCAGGGATTAAGGCTGGGAGACATAAGCTTTTTGAGTCCCAAGCAGCTTCTCTTAAAGTGCCTGTATATGGACTATCTTGGACTCATTCCCTCTCAGCTCCAGTGTGGGTACAGCAGCTTGAAAGGCTCCAGAGACATATGGGGAGGAACTGAACTGTTTGGCATCAGAGCACGAGCTGAGGGAACAGCTTTCTCCCAGACAGAAGTTCAGGAAAAGGCCATTGTTCCTTTGCTGAGCCCTTACGCCGACAGAGCTGGCAGGCTGGTGCCATATCTGAGTCTCCATCAGCCTGGCTCACGCTGTTTGCCTCATCTTGGTGATTCCCTGAGGACCCTGTCCCACTCAATTTTTGGACCGACCCACGGTGTTTCCAGTGACTTTTCCATATGAATGGCCTGTCTTGGCTCATGTTTCAGATTTTCTAAAGTCTCTCAAACAAGCATCGTGTGGCCTCAGGAATCTCTATGCCTCTCATTATGTGGCCCCAAGTCAGGCACTAGCTAACAGTAGCTGTCCTCGGTTCATAGCTTTGCCTCACCAGGGCACCTCCAAGCACAGCACAAGTAGCAGCCATCTGTAGATTGCTATATAGTTCATATTGCATGGCCCTGGGCAGAACACAAGAGGTAGCAGAACACAAGAGGTGGCTGACCTTGCTCTGCACCTCCTTGGAGGCCCCAGAGCCAGTGTATCCAGTGGACAGCTTCAGACCACAACAAAGTACTACCACCCAACTACCTCCATAAGTGACATACTTTAGCAGGTACCACAGTCTTGCTGAAGTAAGTTCTGCTCTGTGGGGTGGACCTTTGCACAGCTGATCCTCTACAGTGGTCACAGGTTGGTGGTCAGTGATTGCAGCCAGTCTTTGCAGCTGATTGGTCTGGGAGTATATCCCTCCCATTGACATGCTAGGAGCAATCAAAACTTAACTACAAGAAGAGGGAGTACACATCCCACATGAGGGTCATACCTCAAATGTCCACCTTGGGTGATTGAGGAGGCTGTGCCATTGGACCCTACAGGACACCTCGTACATTAGGCTACTTTACCAAGCCTGGTAGAAATAGCACCTCTACCTAATACATAGAATCAAACATATGGAGGCTGAAAAAATGAGGAGACCAAGAAAAATGTCCAGAAAAAGAGCTAAACAAAATGGAGACAAGCAATTTACTAGATGCACATATCAAATCATTGGCTATAAGGATGCTTAGTGAACTCAGTGAGCACCTCAACAGCATAAAAAATGAGCAGTCAGAACTGAAGAATAATTTATAGGGAATCATGAGTAAAGCAGATGAAGCTGAGATTCAAATCAGCAATCTGAAACACCCAGTCAGAACAGCAAAAATAAAGGAGAATAAAAAAAAATGAGCACACTGTAAGGAGCTCTGGGACAACTTCAAGTGTACTGATATTTACATCATGGGGGTGCCAGAAGAAGAAGAAAGAAAGCAAAAAATTGAAAATCTATTTGAAAAAGTAATGACAGAAAACTTCTCTACTTTGGTGAAGGAAATGGACATACAAGTCCAGGAAGCACAGACAGTCGCAAACAAGATGAGCCCAAAGAGGTCCACAGCAGGACACATCATAATTAAAATGGCAAAGGTTAAAGACAAAGAAAATATCTTAGAAGCAGCAAGAGAAAAGCAGTTACCTACAAGTGAGCTCCCATATGACTGTCAGCTGATTTCTAAACAGAAACTTTGCAGGCCAGGAGGGATTGGCAAGAGGTATTCAAAGTGATGAAAAGCAAGGACCTACATCCAAGATTATTCTACTCAGCAAAGCTATCATTTAGAATTGAAGGACAGATAAAGGACTTCCTAGACAAGAAAACACTAAAGGAGTTCACCATCACCACAAAACCAGGATTACATGATATATTAAAGGGTCTTCTTTAAGAAGAGGGGAAAAAAAGATAAAAAATATGAACAATAAAATGGCAGTAAATATGTATCTATCAACAATTAAATGTAAAAAACAAAATCAATAAACAAGCATAACCAAAACAGATTTATAGATACAAAGAAATTTTTGACAGTTGCCAGATGGGAGGGGAGTTGGGGGGATTGGTGAAAAAGGTGAAGGCACTGAGAAGTACAAATTGGTTGTTACAGAATTGTCATGGGGATGTAAAGTACAGCACAGGAAATATAGACAGTATATTTCCAATATTCCAATAACTGTGTGGTCAGATGGGGTCAAGATTTATAATTGGGATGATCACTTAGTAACTTAAGTGATGTCAAATCGCTGTGGTGTACACCTGAAACTAATGTATTGCAATAATGTATGTCAACTGTAATTGAGAAGAGAAAAAAGCACAGTTACAGTAGTCCTGATGAAGATGTCCTCCAGTGAGCCATGATCGACTCCCTGCATGCTTGCTCTAATGATGATGGTAGCCTTCAGGATGCCAATAAAAACCAAAATTCTGTACCCCTCCCCCTGAAATTGCAATAACATGGTTAAATCTAATGATAGTTGCCAATTTTTTTGCCTATTTTTTTGAGCTTATAGATATGTCATACGTTCTGTAATCTTTAAAGTATTTTAGAAAAATTTTAACATAGTTAAAACTGCTGTTTTGTCTGGTAGTCCCACATTTTCTTTTTCTGGAAATCTCCCTCTTGGATCTCTTTGTCCTGTTGCCTCCATGTGGACTAACATGAAGCCCTAAATCTGGGAATGATTATTTTTTTCTTCATTTTGTTTCCTGGGACCCTTAGTTTCCAAAAAAGAGTGCACAGGAACTAGGTTACTTGAGCCACCAGATCTCTGAAATACCCTTATTCTTTTGTATTTGAGGAATAGTTCGGTTGGGTATGGAATAATTTCAGGATATTCAGCTGTTTATTCACCCCTTTGTTTCTGACTTTGCTTCTGAGAAGTCTAATTTCATTCTTATTTCTGATGCCAGGTAATTTTTTTTCTCTCTGGAAGTTTTAAAATTTTTTATTTTATCCCTGGAGTTCTGAAGTTTCATAATATTCTTTGGTGCAAATAATATCCTTATTCATTATTCTGGGCACTTATTTGGTCATTGAAATATGGAGACTTGTTGAATTATTAAGTTTCTTGAACTATTTCTTTGATTATATAATTTTTTATATTTATTTGTACGTACCTTTAGAGTGAATGTTTTGGAATGCTTGGTACTTCTCCTGTGATTGTTATAAACTATTTTGAACATCATTTCTGTTTATTCTATTTGACTTTCCACTTGTACTTTCCACTTCAGTGAGGGAGTTTTATTTATAATACCTACCTATGCTATGTTCAAATTTCTTTATGGTACTTTTCTAATCTGGGGTACTTTATCATCTTTCACTTATATCCTACTAATAAGCCAATAGTAATATATGTTAATCCTTTTCAAGTACTATACTTCCCTTTGATGTTGTCATTAATCACTTAAACCATGATGGGTTTATGTTTTGATCATCATATTTCTTGCTTGAAGCATTCAGCTTAGCTCTTGATTATATTCTATGTTCAGTTTATTCAGTGTTCCCGGAAACACACTGATTGTCTCTCTCCATCTAAGGTCATCCACCATTGCCCATGCTGTTTAGATGAGATTATGTGACACCCATTCCCAGGCTGAGGTAGAGGCATTTGAGTTGGGACTGAACAATCAGAGAAGTCCATTTCCTAGCCATTGGTGTTGAACCAGAGAGGGTCATAGCTCCCATAGCTCCCAAACTAGGATCAGATTGCACCCTGGAAACTGTGCTACATTTACTAGGGAGACATGCTTTCATCCTCTGGGAGTGCAGGTTAGTTGTCATATTTCTCATTATGAAGAAAGAACATGTGGTAGCATAGAACCCACATAGAGAAGTAAAAGGGAAAGATTGAAGACAGAGTATGAGAGATAGTGGCCAAAAAATAGAGCAGAAAGAGTTGCCTCACTAATGTTCATTATTCTATGCTATACTAAAATAAATAAAATAGTGTATCTGCTAATTTCCTTTATAGTTAGAGGTGGTCATCTGAGATGAGATGCAAATGTGTATTACTTGGAGGGAACTTCCAGAAATATCTTTAAAGAAAAGGGACTGATTTCTCTGATGTAGACTCCTTTTCTATTCCATCCTTTTCTTTTCTTCTTGCCTCGAATACAGTTGTTGTGGCTGGCACTGTAGAAGCCAAATTGAACAATGAAAGTTCAAAAGCAATATTTGCCATAAACAATTGCTGAACTCTCATTTCCCTCCTTGAACATGAACTCTTCACAGTTTGACTTTGCTGCCCTGGGACCTGGCTCCTGGTTTAATTCAAGGCAATAGTCTCATGTGTCAATCTTCAGTTTCTTATTTCATTCTTAAGAGAGTATTAAACTACATTACCTTTTCTTTCTTATTGACAAAGTGGGGCTGAATATGTACAAGGTTTAGTGAGCAATGGGGAGAGTAGTATGAGAGATATGAGATTGAAGACTCAGACAGTGACTGAATCGTTTGGAATCTTTTATACCAAAGAAAGGAAATTAGAATTTATCCTAAATGTTAGCATGAGCTACTCAGTAAATAATTATGTCTTTTTGGAGGTGGAAAAGACTGTGGGAGTACAAAATTAAGGGGAAGATAAAGAATTCTCTTACTATCATGGCAAGCTTGAGGTAGCTCTCCACTAGAAGGTGTGCTCCATCATGGTAGAGATATTTGTTCATTTAATTTATTGTTTAATGCTCAATACCTTAAATAGTATCTTACATATACTTTCTTAGGGCTTTTTCTTTATACTTTTGAATGAATGAGTGAACAAATGAGTGAATTAGTGAATGAATGACTGAATAAAAGAATAGTAGATTTCCTTTCTCTGACTGGCTTATTTCATTTGGCATAATGTTCTCCAGATCAATCCATACTGTGGCAAAGGATAAACTTTTTCATGGAAGAGTAGTATTCCATTCTGTAAATGTACTGTAGTTGTTTTATCCACTCGTCTATTGATGGACACTTGGGCTGCTTCCTTATCTTAGTGATGGAAAATAACAGTGCAATAAACATAGGGGTGCTTATGTTCTTTTGAATTCGTGTTTTGGGTTCCTTTGGATACATTCCCACAAGTGAGATCACTGGGTCAAAAGGAAGATCGATTTTTAATTTGTTGAGGTGTCTCTATGCAGCTTTCCACAGTGGATGCACCAGTCTGCATGCGCACCAACAGTGCGAAAGGGCTCCTCTTTCTCCACATCTTCACCAGCATCTGTTGTTGGTCAATTTATTGATGATAGCCATTCTGATAGGTGTGAGATGACATCTTATTGTGGTTTTAATTTGCATTTCCCTGATGTTGAGCATCAACATCAGGGAATGGACATATGAAAAGTGATGTTGAGCATCTTTTCATATGTCCATTGGCCATCTGTATGTCTTTGGAGAAGTGTCAATTCAGGTCCTTTGCCTGTTTTTAATTGGGTTGTTTGTTTTTTTGGTGTTGAGTTTTGTAAGTTCTCTATGAAGTTTGGATATTAACCCCTGATCAGATATATTGGTGAATATGTTCTCCCATTCTGTGGGCTGTCTTTCTACTTTGTTGATATTTTCCTTTGCTGTGCAAATACTTTTTAATTAGATGTAGTCCCATTTGTTTATTTTTTTCTTTTGTTTTCCTTGTCTGGGGAATTATATCTGATAAAATATTGCTATGAACAATGTCTGAGATTTTTCTACCTATGTTTTCTTCTAGGATTTTTATGGTTTCGAATCTAACGTTTAAGTCTTTAATCTGCTTTGAATTTACTCTTCATGTGGCATAAGAAGGTGGTCTAATTTCATTTTTCTGCACATTTCTGTCCAATTTTCTCAACATCATATATTGAATAAACTTTGCTACCTCTGTCAAATATTAATAGGCTATAAAGTTGTGGGTTTATTTTTGGGCTCTCTATTCTGTTCCATATATCTATGTGCTGTTTTTATGCCAGTACCATGCTGTTTTGATTAATATGGCCTTACAGAATAGTTTCATATTAGGTAGTATGATTCTTCCAACTTTGTTCTTCTTTCTCAGGATTGCTGTTGCTGTGCAGGGTATTTTGTGGTTTCATATAAATATTTGAAATATATTTCTGTAGGGGACCAGTTTGTTTCAGTCTGGCAAATATGACTCAGCTCTGTATGGAAAACCTACAGAAGCAAAGTGGTGGGCAGGAGCCAAACCTTCAAATTCAGTTTTCCCGTGGGAATCGGGCCTAGAAAATGCATACTGACTGTTATGGCTTGCTCTTGCTAAAACTCCATCACCCTGGTCTAAAACAACAAATGTGCATTATCTATCTTCAAGGTAATTTCAAAAGCCTGTGTGAATTCACCCAAGGACAGAGCTAATCAGTTCATCACCATTCCCCTCTGCATGTTATTTTCATTTCCTTGATTGTACCTAAAATGTAGACAACAATATTCTATGTAATAGATAATAAATCTTTCTCTGATGTAAGACCTGAGGAAAACAGTAAAAGCCTGTTTAGGCAAGGGTCGGGGCACTCTCCTCTTGAGGAAGTGGCTGAGGTACTCACAGACACTCTCTCTTTGAGAGAGTACCGTGCCGTCCCCTTTTTCTCCACAGGATTGCTGTTGCCTGTGCATTTATTTTCTCTTTCAGCCACAATAGGTGGACTCTGCTGGCTGGAGTCCGCCACATATTTTAGTTCTGTGAAATATGTCATTAGAATCTTGGTAGGAATTGCATTCAATGTATAGGTTGCTTTGGGTAGTGTGGACATTTTAATGATGTTAATTCTTCCTATCCATGAATATAGTATGTACTTCTACTTCCTTGTATCTTCTTCAGTTTCTTTTTTAAAAAATATGTTATTGTTGTTCAATTACAGTTGTCTGCATTTTCCCCCCACCATTCCCTCTCACTGCAGACAAACCCAACTCTGCAGTTTGTTTCTTCATTGTCTTATAATTTTATGAGTGCAGGTCTTTTACATCCTTGGTTATGTTTATTCCTAGGTATTTCATTCTTTTTGAAGCAATTGTGAATGCCATATGATTTCACTCATATGTGTAATCTAATGAACAAACTGAACTAACAAGCAAAATGGAGGCAGAATCATAATGGAGAGCGGGATGACAGTTTGCGGGGGATTTTAGGGGATGGAGGGATTGAGCAAAAAGGAAAAAAGACTCATGTACATGGACAACAGTGAGGTGATTGCTGTGGGGAGGAGAGTATAAGGGGACTAAATGGTAATGGAAAAAATACAAAAAAAGAATAGTAGATTTCCAAGTTGAAATGTAGGATTTGGAGGTCAGGAGTGAGAGGTCAGTGCTAGAGATATAAATAAATGTTCTTCCGGAAAAAACTGAAAGCATGATGATGATGATGACAAACCATTATACAGTTAATTATCATTAACATTTTTAAATTTATTTTATTTTTTAAGATTTTATTTATTTATTTTTAGGGAGGGGAAAGGAGGGAGAAAAAGAGGGAGAGAAATGTCAATATGTAATTGCCTCTCATGCGCCCCTTACTGGGGACCTGGCCCACAACCCAGGTATGTGCCCTGACTGGGAATCTAACCAGTGACCCTTTGATTCACAGGCCAGCACTCAATCTACTGAGCCACACCAGCCAGGGCTATTGTTAACATTTTTGTATACAACCTTTCTATGCATATATACTGGAAAAAATAAAATCATATTGAATATACAGTTTATAATATTTTATTTTCAGTTAATACTTTGTGACTACCTTTCAGTGTCACCCCTAATTATATTATTTAAAAGGATAGCATATTATGTTGCTGGATACCTATAGCATAGTTTATTCAGTATTTATTATTCAAAATCCAAACTCCATTGGATTTAAAAAAAATTGAACTTCTACTAGCTAAATCCTGTGTATATTTTAAATACTTTTCTAGATAAATTTTCTAATAGTGGAAATGATGAGTTGAAAATGATTACAGCTGCCCTGGCTGGTGTGGCTTAGTGGATTCAATGATAGTCTGCAAACCAAGTGGTCGCTGGTTCGATTCCCAGTCAGTACATATGCCTGGGGTGCGAGCCAGGTCTCCAGTTGGGGGTGCATGACAAGCAACCACACATTAATGTTTCTCTTCCTCTTTCTCCCTCCCCTCCCCTCTCTCTAAGAATAAATAAAATATTTTAAAGCAAAATAAAACAAAAATGATTACAGCTGCACATATTAAAGACCTAATGAGCATTGCCGCGTTGCCCCCGAAGAGACACACCCTTTGACAATGTGAACGTGCTTTCTTCTCCAGCCAAACATTACCTTTTCTCTCCTTTTGTATCTTTCTCTTTTTTGACAGGCTTCTGTTGCTTTGAAAACTTCTTAACAAGGTTACTTTATGTCAGGACACTTTGGAGGAAGAAACTTATTTTTTACTGAGTAGGAAAATATTTTTATCATTGTGCTTTATCATTAATATCTGTAACATGTTGATGAAAACACATAAATATGGGACACATTTTCTTGGAAACATGAATTGGACCTTCCCAAAGTATCTGATTTTAAATTCTTTGAGACAAAGAACTCTATATCATGCCAGTACAAATATTCAATGTCACACACTCAATCAGAGCAGCTATTTTATTCTCTGCAAAGTCAGACTGATTAAAAAGACTCTCCTATATGCTTTGAGATCTAAGAATGACAAAAAGTATAGAGAGATACTAACATAAAGCAGGAAAATATTTAAGTAAACCTAAGTTGAAAACATTTTAGAAATATATATGTTTTCATATATATTTATTGGAAGTATTTGTAAATTTTCAGGCTTGTGTCTCAATATTTTTTCATTACATCTCACATTTAGTATTTAAATAAGAAATGTTTTCTTTGGGGCTTGTAATGAAACTAAGTTAATGTCTCAGCATAAGGTGTTTATCCTGTTTTCATATTATGAATCTCCTCTCCTTGCTGAGAAAAATACCTACCTGTGTTTCTGAAGAGCTGCACTCTCGTTTTCAAACAGATCGAGGCTGTAAATGATAATCCCATGACTGGAGGTGATGTGTAAGGTGATAAAACCCTGTGTCATGAAGAGTGAGATGTGAAACCTGAGTGCTTATGACAGCAGGAGACAGTCACTGCCAAGTGACAGGTTCTACCACCCTGGGAATACTGTACCAGCAAACAAAACAAGATTATCACACCAAAGCTGTGAAGATTTTTCTTTACTTTTCTAAATAATTTTGTAGGCAAATATACTTAAAGCCATAGAAACAGTAAGCAGTGGAAGTTAATATTACACAAAAGAACTGGGTGAGATGGGCCTTCTTTCATTGAGGAGATGAACCACTGAAGCTGAAATGCACCCTGGGGGGAACTGGAAGGTGAACCAGTGGTATGTGTGGCAAGGAGCATTCTTGGCTGCCTCAGAAAAGTCAGACCCTGGAGAAGGACCAGCAAGCAAACACTGTACATATACGAAAACATAGCAGCAGACTGGGCAGTTAAAACATGTACTCTGGTTTCAAGGATACACATGTATAATTCATCATCATATACTGCATTGTGTGTTTACCACCCAAAGTCAAACGTCTTTTTGTCACTATATATTTGACCCCCTTTATCCTTTACTGCCTGTCCCCAACCCCCTTTCCCTAGGTGAACCACTATACTGCTGTCTTTGAGATTTTGTTTGCCTTGTTTGTTCATTTATTGTTTTCAGTTTTATATCCCACATGTCAGTGAAATCACATAGGTATTGACTTTTTCCATCTGACTTATTTTTCTTTTTATTAACCAATGTCACCCCAATAAATTTAATTAAAAATCCACATATATTGATTACTTTCTACTTTTAAATGTAATACGTGTACACTAAAGAGGAAAAATAGATGAAAGATTTTTGAGGATTCCCTACAATTCTACCATCCAAAGTCTTTTTTATTTTGATGTATATCTTCCCCTATGCTTTTAAAAGTAGAGTTTTTAAAAATATTTTTAATTCTAAAAGAATTCATTTTTTATTATAATAAATAAAACAACACAGAAGTCAAAAACCCTTCATTTTCCTCTCAGAATAAAGGAGAGAAATTTTATTTGCATTTTTCTAGTCTTGTTCTATACACATGAATACAGGGTCCAGCACAAATAACTCCCCCTTTTTTATTACAAAATCTTTTATCAGAAAACCATAAGCATACAATTCTCTAACATAATATCACACTCAAGCATACCATATGATGTTTTAGGTGAATGTTCAAGTTTAAACTATAAGTTATTACACCCATATCATTACCCTACCAAGCACACTCAAGCAGGTGGTACTTCTGTGGGACCCTGTATATGTATATATGATGCAGACCCTGACCAGCGGTGTCCACGGTGATGTGGATGTGACAAATTCACATGGACTACAGAAATCCTGTGAAGAAAAGGGACAGCATGGCCACTCTCTGAGTGAGAGAGCATGCCGACCCTTGTCTGGACAGGCTTTTATTGCTTTCTGGGAGCATTACATCAAGGAAGGTCCTCATTCATTGTCATCAAGCAGTAATGATCAAACAATAAATAACATTGAAAGAACTATGAGGGCTTATTCTGAGTCAGGGTCAGTTAGCTAAAGGGCCATAAAACTTTGGGAAACAAACTCATTTAGAGCTTGGACCCTTATCAGAAAATTGAGGACATTCTTAGCAAAACAGATTTCGCAGGATCTTACGCATTCTTACTTAGGCCTGATCGCCCCAGTGACCTGCCCATTCCTGCCCAGGGCTACATCACCCTTCAGCATTGTTTCAGGCTTAAGTCAGGCAGGGGAAGTAAGGCAGCCAAGAGGTTAGGAGACTTCTTGCAGGCAGAATGAGGACTCAGGCTATGTCAAAGCTGAGGGGTGAGGGTCCATGACCCCCTTTTCTATAGCCTCTGAAGTCCTTCCCTGATGGTCCTTTTGTGGCCATGCCTGTCTTAGGTCATCCATCCCTTGAGGAATCTAACCCCTTATTGGCTAACCAGTCATCCACCCAGGGCCAAACAGGGTGAAGTAAAGGGGGCAGAGGCGGTGCCCTTGCCAGGGAAATAAGCTTTGTCTCCTTAGTGGCTTATGATCCCAAGGTCCTTTTACTCAGCCTTAGCCATGAGGGTTACAGCTTCTGAAACCAGGCAGGGTGGTTCCCAATACATATATGTATATGTATATATGTATGTATAACATATATGTGTATATACTATATATCTATAATGTTTATACATAGTCATATGGTACATAATATATAGTAGGTGAATAGGGCATATAATATATTATATCATATAGTGTATAATAAAATATATAATTATTCTTATTATACATAGTTATAATCATATTATATATGAAAGTTATAATGGCAGCTCTAGAGTTGCAAATATAAGACCTTTCAGCCTGGTAGCTGTCTCCTTTCAAAGGGACATTTTTCCTGTCAGCCATTTCAGCAACTTGCTACCTTGATCCATATATATTTTTTTCTTTATCTCTCAGAAAACAGATGTATTTATTACTTTCTTTTTTCAGGCCATGGATAATCTAATTATGCACTTGAATTTCTAGTAGATCACACAGAGATAAATTGTCTTGTCTTATCACGTGTTAGTTTAAGCATCATTTGCCATGAAGTTGACCCAGAGAAACACTATTATTGTTACAGTTCATTTAAAAGAATTTTCAACAGTATAAGCTGTTATCATTTTAGAATTTAGTCTTTTGGGGGTGGTGATAATATATAGTTAAATATTTTATATATAAATAATATATAATTTAATATATTACATATAACATATTATATGTATCCTCTTGCCAGAAGCTAACAAAACAAAAAAACTGTATATACTTAACATAGTTTCTTATAAAATATTTCTAGGTTTTATTGGAAAGAACAAAGAAATTTTTTCACTAATATTTCATACTTTTACAGTGAGAAAATGAAGAATCTGGTTTTTCACATTACTGAATTTCATTGACTTCATCCAAAGTCCAATAGATTTTGGTATGAGGTAGGCAAATAGGGTCTGTTAAGTGGTTTTTCCACTATCATAATTGACTGTTGGTTAAAATTTCTCCTTTGACTGTAGAAACATTCTGAAATAATTTACACACACCCACATACATACATATTAAAAACATTGATCTTTGACAATAATGTCTCATGGACATTATTTACATCTTTACCAATTATGACATGGTGGCAGTTTGTTTTTTTTTTTTAAAGATTTTATTTATTTATTAGAGAGGGAAGCGGGGGAGAGAGAGAGAGAGAGAGAGAGAGAGAGAGAGAGAGAGAGAGAGAGAGAGAAACATCAATGTGAGGTTGCTGGGGGCCGTGACCTGCAACCTAGGCATGTGCCCTGACTGGGAATTGAACTTGCGATGCCTGGTTCGCAGCCCACGCTCAATCCACTGAGCTACACCAGCCAGGGCTACATATAACATTTTAAATAAAGGTCCAAAGTTACTAGTGGTGGCTTTTAAATTTTTATAAATTTATTTTTCTTTATGAACATTACCATGAAAATATAATTAATATTACTAACATTAGTTTCTTCTGTTTTCATGGTGATAGCTTTTATTAACGACTTAGATGACATAAACATATTGTAAGCGTGTGTAATATTTATTTGTTATATCAACTTAAAAACAATCTTTAGGGCACATATCAACAAACTTCCCAAACTTTTTAGTTACCATCGAACTTTTGGTCTCTGAAAAAAATTTTTCTTAAAAAATCACATTTATAAATGTTTCTTATTTAGTTTAGTGTTTGATTATATCTGTAATTTTAATTTATAATTTAATTTATAATAGATAATATAATTTACAGTTTAAATTATAATTACAAATTTATATTTGTAATTAATGCAGATATAACATCTCCTAGTTGTTATTTTCTTCTAAGATCCACAAACACAAGAACTGCCAGTTCCTTTCAGGGCATTAGCGTTATTATTATTATTTTTTTGCAAGGTTAGAGTAGCCACACAGAAAATGAATACTGCAGCCAGCTTTGTTTCTTTGACACAGACATGCTTGGCTTGTATTTTAAAAGGGTGGTACTAAGTTAAAGAAATGTGTGCAGTCCCCAAACACTTGTGGTTTCCATATCCCACTTTTTCATAGATATGGGTGTAAGAAATATTTACTCCATTTTCCTGTTCAATCTATTATGAAAATGAGAATAATGACACAGTGACTCTTGGCTTCAGGGTGAGGAAAAGCAATAGGGGGTAGTAGGGGGGACAGTGGTATGTAGAGAACATCACATGGGAATAAAACTCAGTCTGCCAGTGTTCAACTTATTCAAATAAATAAGGAAACAAATATAGATTTATTTGGGGAGTCTCCAAAATTTCTAATAAATAATTTTTCAATATTTAAACATTGTGCAAGCCAAGAATATATGGCTCTTAGAAAACATATCTGTAGGCTTACTGCAATTTGCCAGCTTGGTCTACAGAGTATACAATGCAAGTGCTCAAGAACTTCCAGTTTACATATTTTCATGGTGTGGAGCCAACTTTTCTCTTATAGTAGGAGTTTAAGCTTGCTCTTTGGCTAACTATAAATAAATGGTAAATACATTTCATCAATCAGAGTGTACATTAATTTAATTAAAATTTAATTTAAAAATACTTTTATAAAAAGATGACAAGTAATGGAATTTACAGGTTCAGTTTGCCAATAAACTCTTCCATAGCATAGAGTTGGAAGCTTAGGATTTGACCACAGACCCAGTAATCAAGGAGAGTGTTGTTCTATGCTTTATTGTGCTTTTCAAAAATTGAGATATAGTTTACTTATAATACTTTCCCCACGTTTAGGTGTACAGGTCAATGTCTGTGTCACCACCAAGCCAATTAATATATAGGACCTTTCCATATGTCCTGTTGAGGTCAGTGGCCTCTGTCACCACTCACTCCAGAAAATCACTGTTCTGATTTCTAGCCCTATAGATTAATTTTGCATGTTCTAGATTTTCACATATGGAATTCTTGCATAGCATTTTAAAAATTAATTCCTCCTTCTTTTGCTTGGCTTTGGGTCTGTGAGATTATCCCTGCTGTTGTTTTTATGAGTAGTTTGTTCCTTTTATTCCTAGTGGTATCACATAGAGTGAATATACCAAAATATATATTAATTAATGCCCTTGCTGAAGACATTATGTTCTTTCCAATTATTGGGTATGAAAAACAGGGCTGTTATGAACATCTGTGTAGAAGTTTTACTATTAGTATATGTTTTATTTTGAGTAAACATCCAGAGGTGAACTGCCTAAGTGATATGGAGTGTATCGTTAACATTAAAATTAAACTGTTAAACAGTTTCACTGTTTTTGACTTCTACCAGCAATATATGAGAGTTCCAGTCGCTCCACATCTCTGTCAACACTTGTTGGTAACACCACTCTATTTATTTATTTATTTATTTGAGCACTTATTTATTTATTTAAGCCTAGTGGACACACAGTGGTATATTAGTTTCAGGTGTAAAACAACATGGTGATTCAACATTTATATAACTTATGAAGTGATCACCACAGTAAATCTAGTAACCATCTGTCACTGTACAAAGTTATTACAATATTATTGACTATATTGATATATTGACATTACATCTCCATGACTTATTTACTTTATAACTAGAAGTTTGTACCTCCCAATGCCCCTCTCCTTTTTTACCGTTTCCCCACTGCCCTTTTTCTCCGTCAGTTTGCAGGTGTATCTATGAGTCTGGTTTTGTTTTGCTGGTCCATTTGTTTTGATTTTAGGTTCTAGATATAAGTAAAATCATACAGTATTTGTTTTTCTCTGTCTGATTTATTTCACTTAGCATAATACCTTCTAGGTCCATCCATGCTGTTGCAAATGGCAAGATTTTGTTCGTTTTATGTCTGAGTAATAGTCCATTGTGTGTACATATCCATTCATCTACTGGTGAACACTTAGTTTGCTTCTGTAGCTTAGATTTTGTAAATAATGCTGCAGTAAATATAGGGGTGCAGATATCTTTTCAAATAAGTGTTTTCCTTTTCCTCAGATTTATGCCGAAGAGTGGAAGTACTGAGCCTCATGGTGATTCTACTTTTAGATTTTTGAGGAACCTCTATACTGTTTTCCATAGCAGCCACACCACTTTGCAGTCCCGGCAACAGTGCACAAGTGTTCTCTTTTCTCCACATCCTCACCAACACTTGCTGTTTGTTGATTTACTGGGGACAGCCATTCCTACAGATGTGAGGAGATATATTTTTGTGGCCTTCATTTGTATTTCCCTGGTGATTAGTGATGTTGAGTATCTTTTCAGATGTCTGTTGGTCATCTGAATGTTCGCTTTGAAGAGTGTCTATTTAGATCCTCTGCCCATTTTTTAATTGGATTGTTTGTTTCTATGGTGTTAAATTGTATGAGTTTCTTATATAAATTCTGGATATTAACTCCTTATCAGATGTATTGTTGGCAGTTATGTTCTCCCATTCAGTAGGTTGTGTTTCTGTCTTGTTGATGGTTTCTTTCTCTGTGCTAAAGCTTTTTAGCTTGTTGTTGTCCCATTTGTTTATTTGTTTTCCCTTTGCCTAAGGAGACATCAAAAAAATATTGCTAAGACCGATGTCAAAGAGTTTACTGCCGATGATTATTTTAGATTTGTATTAAAATCTGTAATCCATTTTAAGTTTATTTTTGTATATGTGTAAGAAGGTAGTCCAGCTTCATTTTTTTGCAGGTATCTGTCCAGTTTTCTCAATACCATTTATTGACCAGACTCAGTATATATCCCTGCCTAATTTGTCATAGATTGGCAATTAATACATGGGTTAATTTCTAAGCTTCTGTTCTGTTTCATGGATCTATGCTTCTGCTTTTGTGCCAGGGCCATACTGTTTTGATTACTATAGCTTTGTAGTATAGTTTGAAATAATAGAGCATGACACCTCTAGCTTTGTCTTTCTTTCTCACGACTGTTTTAAAAATTGTTTTATGGTTGTTCACTGTTCCCTTCTTCTTTTGCTCTCTTGCTTTGTACATTGATGACTTTCTTTAGTGGTTTGTTTGTTTGTTTTTCTCTTTATTTTTGTATATCTATTGGTTTTTGGTTTGTGGTTACCATGAGATTCATTTATAACAAGCTATGTGTATAGCAGTCTGTTTTTTAAGTTAATGATTACTTATGATCAAATACATTCTAAAGGTACTACACGTTTTACATGCCCACATTTGTTTTGATATCATATTTTACATTGTGTGTGTGTATCTTTAATTTATTATTGCAGTTACACATGTTCTTTTAAAAATTCATTTCTTTAACTGCGGTCAACATTTAATACTATATTAGTTTCAGGTGTACAGTATAGTGGTTAGATATTTATGTAATTAACAAAGTGATCATATGTTGTTACTACTTTTACATCTTCAACTTACATATTAGCATTATAATTGGTTGATTTACTACTTTTGCTAAATGTTTGCCTTTATCAGTGAGGTTTTTTCTTTCCTATATTTTCTTATTTTTAGTTTTGGTCTTTCGTTTTTCATTTATAGAAGTCCCTTTGACATTTCTTGTAATGCTGGTTTAGTGGTGATAGACTCTTTCAGCTTTTGCTTGTCTGAGAATCTCTTTATCTCTCAATTTTGAATGATAATCTTGCCAGGAAGAGGTTTCTTGGTTGTAGACTTTTTCCATTCATCACTTTGAATATGTGATGCCATTTCCTCTGACCTGGAAATTTTTGTTGAAGAATCAGCTGATAGGTCTTATGAGGGTTCCCTTGTACCTAACTAGTTGTTTTTTTCTTGCTGCCTCTAAGACTGTCTCTTTATCTTTAACTTTTGATATCATTTTAATTATAAATGTCTTGGTATGGATATTTTTTGGTTCATTTTTTGGGTGGCTCTCTCTGCTTCCTTGAATTAGGTGTCTGTTTCTTTTACCTGGTTAGGGAAGTTTTCATCCATTACTTCTTCAAATAGGTTTTATGTTTCTTTTTCCCTCTCTTCTCCTTCTGGGAAGTCTATTGTGTGAATGTTAGTATGCTTGATGTTGTACCAGAGGTCCCTTATGCGATTATCATTACTTAATTTTTTTTTCTTTTTACTGCGCATTTTGGGTGACTTCCAGTACCTTATTTTCCAGATGACTGATTCATTCTTGTACATCATCTAATCTATTATTGATCCCCTCTATTCTATTTTTTATTTTAGTTATATTTTATTCTTCAGATCTGATTAGTTCTTTTTTATATTTTCTGTCTCTTTGTGGAAGTTCCCACTGAGTTTATTTTTATCCTGATGTTGTTGAACATCTTTATAATCATTACTCTGAACTCTTTATCTGATAGATTACTTATCAGATTTCTTTAGTTTTTCTTCCAGGACCTTGTTTTATTCTTTTGTTTGGAACATATGCCTTTTTCTCCTCATTTTATCTGTCTTTTTGTTTGTTTGTATGTATTGGGTAGATCAGCTACATCTCCTCCTTATTTAGGAGGTGTCATTTGGGGCCAAATGACACAATCCCCTTGGCCAGTAGAGCTGTAGGGGTGTCCCCTGTGTGGGTTGAGTGCACCCTCCTGTAGTAGCTGGGTTGTGACTGCTGCAGCATGCTGGTGGGCAAGTTTGGCCCTGATGACGACTGCTTGTAGCAACTGGTGTGAATGATCTGGTGTGTGCCGGCTGTCCCCTGGGGCGGGAGCTGATGTATGGCTCTGGTGCTGCTTGAGACTGCTCACCAGGAATATCAATGCTGGAGCCGCTTGAGAGAAGCTCTGGTGTAGGCTGAAGTCAGCAACCATGCATGTGGGGTCTGGAGCAACTTGGGGGCTGCTCTGGCTATGGCAGACAGGTTGGGTGGGGTGGAACTTCAGGAGAATGCTGCTGTTGGGCAAGCAGAATTTGGTAGGTTAATGGAGAGTGTTAGGATTGGCTGACCCAACATGCACTGGGTCAGTTACATAGGAGAGTAGAATAAAAGGAAGAAATAATGGCACCCACCAGTGCTTCTGTCTCCCAAATTCTTACTGATCCCTGATTCTCTAGCCCTTGCCCTAAAAGTCTGTCAATGTACCATATTTTGCTGTGTATAATGCACACCCACATTTTTGGCCCAAACTTTCAGTAAAAAATCTCTCATTTTAATCTAATAGTTTATTTACTTAAATTTAGATACTTGTTTTTTTGTATTATAAAAGAATTTTAGTGTTTCTTCTTGAATGTATGATGGTACAAGGAATTTTATGTAACAAATAATTACCAAGCACAAGAACAGATGCAAGTTTTTCTCCAGTACTACCCATGTATAATGTGCATCCTTATTTTTCCCAAAAAATTTGGGCAAAAAAGTGCACATTATACACGGCAAAATACAGTAATTCCTTCAGATATGACCCAGGCACTTTTCAAACTGCTCCCTCTGTGCTGGAACTCAGAACAAGGGTGTTTGTGTGAGAATCCTGTAACAGTAGAGTGACAATTTCCTATAGCCTTTCAAAGGTTATCTTGGACATGTTCCAAGGGTTTTCAGAGCCAGATGTTCTGAAGTCTTCTCTTCCTGGTGTAGGTCCTCCGGGCTGGGAGTCTGGTGTCTGGTGTGAAGCGCAGGCTCCCGGCTCCCCAGGGGAACACCACTGTTTTGCTTCCCCTCCCCCTTGTGGATGGCCACACTGATGGTACCGGTCCTGAGGAGGAAGCCTTTACTCCTCCTACCCATTTCAATGTGGCTTTTTCTTTGTGTCCCAAACTACTGAAACTCTGTTCAGCTAGTCTTCGGGTCCTTCTCAATGATCCAACAATCGTTGCTCTATATTTAGTTTTAGTTTTAGTTTTGGTGTGTTTGGGAGAGGAAATAAGTTCAGGATTTTCTTACCTCCTCATTGGTATTTTAATTCAAGCCATTCTAAAGGATATGAGCCATATCTCACTGTGCTTTAAATTTAAATTTCCCTGAAGACTAATGATGTTGTGTGTGCATTTTTTCATGTGCTTACTTGTGTGCATGAGGTATATCTTAAGTTTTTGCCCTATTTTTATTAAGTTGTTTATCTTATTATTGAGCTGTTAATATATATATCAGGGATATTTATTCCCAGTCCATAGATTTCCTTTTTAATTACCTCATGGCATATTTGGAAGAAAAGAAGGTTTTAATTTTAATGAATTTCTGAAAATATTGAGTCTTTCAATCCATGGACATGGTAAATCTCTTAGTTTATTTAGACTTTTAATTTTCCTCATCAATGTCTAACATTTATTAGTTTAATAGTTTTGTGTAGAGGTATAGAGCACATTCTGGTGGGGCAGATGTGAGAGAAAATTCTGAGTGACCATGTACCTTGACATATGTGATAACAGATATAAGAACTGATGTGTAAGAATGGGAACCTAAAGACTTTAATTGTTAGCTGGTAGTTTGTAGCAGGAGTGTGAGAATTGATCCTTAAAATAATTATAAGAGCAAATGAGCCATTCCTTATCTGTGCCTTGCAGCTGAGTGTAATGAGAAGCTGAATAGTAAGCAGCTGGCAAACCTCTGACACTGCTAAGACTTCTCTGAAAAATACTTCTAAGTGAGAACATGGCACCCACACACGCGGTGAATAGTTGCTGACCGTATGGGGCTGCGGAAAGAGCTTGAGTACTGATGACAGTGATTGCTCAAGCAGCTTAGACAAGAGAAGTAGAAAAGATAAACAGCTTTTCTCCCTTTGGGTTTAATCCAATTAAGAAAGTTAGAGCCTGTCTCCATCTCTTCCATATCATAAGGAGTTACTGCCACTCAACTAGATCCAAGGCACATTTGGCCTGGCTTGGCAGGTTTCCTTATCTCATTCCTGGAAATAATGTTACTGGAAGGGCCTCTGGCACATAGCAAGTGGGGTGTGTGACAGTTCCAGGCCAAGATAGAATGCTGCTGTTTATGGGACTTGAAATATTTTTATAGAGTGATTATATAAAGTAATGAACTTCTCTGAGATACTTTTATACATTGTGTTCTTACTCACAGAACTTAGTTTCAAAGTAGATTTGCATCCTCCTTTTATTCTTTTTCTTATTTTACTGCCTTTTTTTCCTGCCTTGGCACTCTAGATATCCATGTACTAATTAGAAGTAGAGTTAGTGTTGAATGACAGAGATGGAAGAGCAGTTTATTTTTATAAATACCTGTTATGAATGAGAAAACATGATTTAAAGATAAATTATATTAAACTATAGTTTAAAATCACTCCAGTTGTTTAAAATAGGAGTGTTTAAATGCTATAACAAGCCAAAGCTGCAATAATTCCATTTGAAACTATATCAAATTATAAATCATGATTGGCAAGTTATAGGGAAGTATGTGATTCCAGTTTGGCTTGGTTATCTAACCCTTAAGCCAAGCCTGGATGTTAAAAAACCCACCAGCAACAGGAATCCTTCTGTAGATAATAGTAGTGAAACTTTTAGAGGAATGCTTTACAAAAGATATGTATGTGAACAACATGTGCATAACCAGGTACAGTAGAATTGCTTTTGAATGATTGCTAATATAGTACAAACACCCCATTTCAATTTTTCTTGTATACTCACATGTTATATTCAGTTTAAAAGTTATTGACACCAGATACCTCCAAAAGCAAAATAAGTTTTCTGGTATTAAGGAAAAAAATGGGAAAAGATAGTGTAGCAGGAATCATTTATATATCCCAATTCTTATACCTTGATTCAGGTAGGAAGTTTCTCAAGAAGGAATTTTTTTTTCTCAAGGTATTTAATACTTACAATGCATAGAAGATCCTTCTTACTTTTTTTCTGGGATCCTGTTATTTGGGTAGTTTGCATACCTGGGGTTAAGGTTGAGCTGGGTCTCAAATAATCTTGTAAGAACCAGGATGCTCCCTAAAGGCATTCCATGGCATGAAAGCCCACTTTTGGCCCTTCAAACAAGAGTCCCGTCTTTTCCTGGCTGGTCCTTCCTCCTTAAGACTGATGCTTAGGAAGTGAGCTTATTTCAGTATCTTTATCCTTGAGATCCAGTCAAGGTGGTTCACAAGCTTACCATTGAAATTGTTTCTCAAACTAGGTGTCACATTTTTTGTCTCATGATGCATGATTTATTATTCATTGTAAGCCTAAGATACTCAGTTTCTAAATCCTAAAGATAACAAATATGTTTGTTTATTTTTATTCCAAGGGGCAATGCTCTGTTATAAAAATTCACATATTTATAATGGGTAACAGCTTCATTTTTATCTCAATTCCCAAATTTAGAATTTTAAATTCTATCAGGAAAAAGCTCATAAATATGAGAAAACTTGATTTAGAACAAGGATAATATCTGATCATTTTAAACATCCTAATTCTAGATTAGAATTACAAAATGTTACTACTCAAAGGACTCTTAGAAATCTGAGGCCCAGATGATGAGATGATTTCTCCAAGATCACCAATTAAATATTAGTGTTGGAGGAGTGATGATATTTTGTATAGAATTCATGTTAAGGTTTATTGAGATCACATATGATTAACTCAGTGTCTGGTAATTATGTGCATAATAAATATTAATTTTTATTATCCTATTACAGTTCATTAAATAACATTATTACAAAATAAGTCAGTTTATGACAAGAATACTTTTGAGCCTAGTTGTATACTTACTTCTCATTAATGATAATGGGTTTGAGCTTCTTGGCTTAAAATCTTCAGTTCATTATTCTCTAGAGTTAATGATACGTTTAGTAGAAATAAGTCAGGCTCTTATATCAGTATACACCAACTGCTGTTAGAAACAACTTCCAGATCTCACTGGTTTAACACAATACAATTTTACTTTTCACTCACTGGACAGGCTACTGCAGGTCTGCAGTGGGTTTTCCTTCACCTAGTCATTTAGACACCCGGATCCTTTCATTTAATGTTGCCACCACCCTCCAGGGTCTTGGAGTCCTCTGCTGGGTCCTTTGCGTATGATTGCCTATGGGAGGTCATGCAGGAAGCTTTGCAGGTGTGGCTGGAAGTGGCCTACATCACTGCGCTCAAATTCCACTGAAGAGATAAGTTAGAGACCAAATTTACTTTTACAGGTTACAGCTCAGAAACTTCCAACTTCACTGATTAAAAGTATCACTGAAATGATTCATATAAAATATTCATTATTGCCATTTAGGAAATTCATGCTTATGGGTATAATATTTGCATGCTATTCACAGTTAGAGTTTTATTTAATTAAAAACTTGGAAAATTATAAAAAGTATGTAATGAGCTTTCCTACAATCATCAATTCGCAAAACGCCAGCATAGAATTGCTAAATTGCCGTTTCTGGAATGCAAACATGTGGGCAGGCCGAAGAGAGAAGCGTAGCTGTAGGCCCAAGAGGAAAAGGAAATGGGATGTACTGATCACAGCACTGACTCTGCAGCCAAGACTCACATGGGGAGTGCAGCACGGATTCTCATGGGGGGAACTAATCCCGTCCTTTCCGAAGCGTTGTCACTTGAGCCTTACAACATCACAGTGACATTGGTATTTGTCAATTACCACACGAAGAAACTAGATTGAGGTGATTTTGTCTAGTTGCTAAGATTTCTGTTTCATTTGGTTTAAATAATTAGTCAGCGTATTAAAATTTCTTCCTGAGTTTTTTTATATTTGAAAAACAAAAATTTAATCTCACACCCATGTGTTTTAGAGGCTGTGTTGGAGACTCGTAAATCCAATATTTTGCAGAATGTTCCTAACTGCCATTGTAGATATTAGTTCATTTTTGCCTTCTGAATAAAATTTCAGGTTGGTTAGCATAATATTACATTTATCAAAATCTTAGTAGGTCAATTAAAGCTTAAAATGACTTAAGGCTTTAAAAATTCTGTCCTTAATTAATCCTCAATGCCTTCCTAGAATAATCTTCCAAAAATGACAATATTAGGCTTCAACTTTTCTAGCTGATTAATTTTCACTATATTTATTGTATAATTTTAAAATTTTCTAACTTTAAATTAAAATCAGGATATGAATAGTATGAACGTTTAGTTCCCATAAACATGAATTTCCTAAATGATAATCATGAATATATTTATGTGGATTATCTCAGTGATTCTTTTAATAATTAAATGGGTACACTTCTGAATAAAAACCTGCAGAGTAAACTTAAACTTTAATTTATATTTCATCCTATTATTATTTCAAGGAATTTGACTTTATCTTATGTTTATTTACTGGGCTCTTGTGTACTGATAATCCAAACTGACAGTGAGACAAAGTTGGCTCCTAATCAAAAGTTAAACTTTTTTAACATTTTTTTCAGGTCAGTATACACATATTTACACATTAGAAATAACATTCATTTCTAAAGCTAATTACAAGCACCAGGAATTTTTATTTTATGTTAAATAAGCTTTAGTTTATTTCTCCAACCACCTATTTGTCCTTCCACATATGTTGTCCTGCGTCACTAGCCTACAGTTTGAGAATGTGCTTTGCGAATACATTATTTAAAATTTCTTTGAGGATTCCACTTTACAACACAACATTGGTTTATTTTGTTGTGTGGTATAGTGCTTACCATCTGAAGTCTTGTCCCTTTCCGCCACTTTGTATTTGACTCCCTTTATGCTCTATGTTTTCCTCCACCCCCTACCCCTCTGGTAACCATCATCCTGTTGTCTGTATCTATAAATTTGCTTTTTGTTACGATCTTTTGCTGTGTCATTTCTGTGGTTTTATGTTTCTCAGGAGGGGTGGGGAGAGGAAATATTTATAATAATTAAGGATTATGGAAATACTTTCTACTTCTTGTGGTCCTTTCAAAAATCTAGATCTGTAAGTCCATCAAGGTTGAGGAAACATTCACCACTTTATGCAAATCTTATTTATGTTAAATTTAATTTTTAAATAGGATTGGAAAGTTTCAAGAAGGAGGCAGTAGTTGACCATTTCACATGTGACAGAGTATCCTATGGAGAAGAATGACATTAGCAGTTTAAATATCCCACAATTTACATGTTACATGTTTAATCTTAGCTCCTGAATTCTGAAGGAGGGATTGATTAGTCCCATTTAAGTCTGGGGTCGGTACTGATCCCAGATCCGGTAACTGAGGAGGTGTTGAGGAAGAGATGAGTCTCTTTGAATGGTGGGGAGAGGAGACCCCGGAGCAGTTTGTAGACGGGTGTACATGGAAGAGCAGAAATAGTTGCAGTGGTGTTCTGAGTCCTGAGTTCTAGCTTGCTGCCAAGGCCTTGTCCTCCTCTTTGACTTGGGTTCTCTGAGGCAACCAGCATCCTTATGATTATTAATATATTCTTGGTTTAAGTGTATTCAAGATGGATGCCTGTTATGTGCAACAAAATTCTATATTATCTAGTACCTAACCTGTTTTCAAAATCAGTCAAGTAGCTTACTGGAACAGAATCTGCTTGATTTGAATAGACCCTCGGAACCTACCAAAGCTCTCACTAGATCATTTTCTTTATCTTTTAAGTTTGGGTAAAAAACCTTGACTTCAGGAAAACATGCTAAAATAGATTTTCTGCAGGAAAATGCATCTGTAGAAAGATCTGAGATTTCTGCTTTATCCTTTTGTCTTTGATACGGGATATGCCCTTTTCTTTAGTCAGTTGAAATTAAGTCATATTTCCTGACTATAATTGAAATAAATACATCCAGAACATAAAGAATATATTCTAATTATATTTGGAAACCGATATATTTTATAATATATGGCTCAGTGTCTATTGAAGTTGTAAATCAGGAGAAGCTTGGTCTCATACTTTGTGACACAGCTCTATAGAGTGACTTTATTTTTTAAAGCCTTCACACTTTATACAGTGCAAGAAATTCTTAGATCTCCTTACAGGATAAATTGGTCAGTAGTAGCAAATATATTTTTGTGGCCTTTGATGGTCACTGGAATTCACAATTGTAGAAAGAAGGGAACTTGTCCAGGTAGTCCACTTTCCCCTTAAAACTCGATTATGTGAATCGAATCACATGCTTCAAACTTGCATATCTGGCTCCATGAATAAAAAAAACTGGATTTTGTGTTAGTCACCATCCCTTTCATGACCAAGGAGAAAAGGAAACAATCAGTATCATTGACATACAGGAAAAGTCATGTTACTGGGGTTTTACCAAGAATTAAGCTTAAAAAGATGCCATTTTTGATTTTCACCATAATAAATAATTTAGCCTGGGAGCCAATTATGAGGTTTGTCCAGAAAAAGCCCAGCCACTGTTAGTATAACAAGAATGATTTGCGCAACATCAGTGTAACCTGGCAGCCAAGGAGCGTGGACTGGAATGTGCATGTGTGAGCAATGACGACTTCACTGTACCAGTCAGTGGGGGCAGTAGATGCCACTGAGTGAGCCTGTGTACTGTGTGACCACAGCATTCAGAATGACTGAGCAAGTAGAGCAACAAATCTGCATCAAATTTTGCATTAAGCTTGAACATTTCTCCATGGAAACTATTCACATGATTCAGAAGGCCACAGCTATGGGCAACTGGTGATTGGCAGCTCCATCACAACGTTTGCCCACTCATGCATAATATCTTGTGCAGAATGTTTTGGTAAAATATCAGATCACCAGGTGACTCAGCCCCCTACAGCTCAGATTTGGTGCCTGTGACTTCTGGCTTTTCCCAAAACTAAAATCACCTTTGGAAGGGAAGAGATTTCAGGCTGTCAGTGAGGTTCAGGAAAACATGAAGGGACAGCTAATGGTGATTGGGAAAACTGTGTGAGGTCCCAAGGTGCCTACTTTGAAGGGGACTGAGGTGCCATTGTCCTATGCACAATGTTTATTGTACCTTGTACCTTCTTTAGTAAATGCGTCTATTTTTCATACTACATGGCTGGATATCTTTTGGACAGACCTCATATGTCTTAGTTTAACACATAGAGTTGTGAGGGGCATTTAAAATAAATTGTTTTGATTTGAGAGGGATTATTATCTATGTACTTACTCAGGGTTTTGCTGGCTGTAATGATTCATGTGTACAGTTTCCCAATACGAATGCAAGTCATTGCATAAGAGTGCAATGAGGAAAGACTTCCTAAAGTCTCCAGAACTCCAAACTTATGGATAGCCCCATACATTAGCAATTTAGGCTCATTTGCTTTTAGGCTCATAAAGAAACAGAGAGTATAAGTTATTTAAAATTTCTGGGTAACTAAGCTATTTGTCTTATCCTTTCTTTGCTGTTTTTAGTGAAACTTACATTTGTAACCCAAAGTCATTGGGAGCCAAGCCATGCTTTTCACAGTCTTTCTTATTCATGTTTTCTCATGATTCCTTTGGTTTTCTTTCAGATTTTTATACCCTAAAAGAGAGGATTTACAAACTTGTTTCAAACATTTTAATAATTTTCTATGGATTATTATTTTAGTGGTAAAATATGATATATTTGATATACAGTAGGGGAGCCCCCAAACCCTGGAATTGTCTTCTGGAGGGTGGGCCTCTTATAGTACAGGCTTCCCCCACTAGGTGAGTGTTCTAGGAACCTATCTGTATCAGTGTACCAGCTGGCGTTGTTGTGAGAGGTTGTGTTTGGCTTCAGTGAATTTTTTTGAAGACTCTTTCAATGCATATGCCTATTTCATGACGAGTGATTTATGAGTGTCTCTGCCTATACCATGATGAGTATTCAGCAGTTTTTAACTGAAAATGGCATGACCCCTGTGCCCCACCCTCCCTATTCACCTGATCTTACCCTGAGCAACTTTTTTTTGTTTGTTTGTTTCCTCAGATGAAAAAAATTATCAAAGGGAAATGTTTTGCCAATGTGGAACAGGTGAAACAAAAAAATGGCAGAAGCACTAAAAGGCATTAAAATTGATGAGTTCAAAAACTGTTTAGAGTAGTGAAAAAATATCTTGATAGGTGTATTGCATCAATGGAGAGTACTTTGAAGGTGAATGAAGTTTAAGTGTAAGAATAAACACATAATTTTTAATAAATAAATTTTAGTTTTGAGTCCACCCCTCATATGTAGATCTTATGTAAATTTTAAAGTCCCATAAAATATTTACATTTGAATTAAGCAGAGCTTATTTTTAAGAAATGATGCTGACAACTCCTTCTACAAAGTTGATCTGGGTTAAAATTTAAAGGTTCAAATCAAATGGATTTTGACATTTCTCAGCTGTTGCTTCTTGTGAAAAATTACTGAGAATTTAAGGCATCAAATATTTATTGCATCAGATGATGATACATATTCTGGGTACTAACACTTTTTTCTTCAGTTTTGCTCCCTGGAGACTAGACATTTATATCTTCCATTTGCTATTCTCAATGTGCTGAATTTGTTGCTTTTAGTCACAATCAGTGGCACAAAGGCCAAGGGAATAATGGACATAGACTTAAAAAAAAAAGCAGTTTTAAATTGTGTTGTTTTAGGATGGTGTTCCCTGCTCTCTTCCAAGAGTTTTTCATAAAATGTGTGGCAGGAGAAATATTTGAATCAAATCCTGATTTTTAAATGATAATGGTGATTGTTTTGGACCTTGAGAAATAAAGTGGATGACATAAATATATGAGATTTTGAGTCAACAAGACTGTCCATAATGTGTTATAGTATAAAAGGGAAGATGGGGTAATGACCTATGAACATTTTCATGTTGCAGTGCTTTTGTGAGTACTACTTTATTTTGTCGTTCTTGAGTGGACAGTTAGCCAATTTAACTAGTCTTTTTTCACTGAAACCATCAGGGAAGGGTTGGAAAGGTACTAATTTGGGTTTTTAGAATGTAGTATCTATAATAGTCTCTATTTATTTGACTGAGCACAAACAAACATTGAATTGGAACATGATACTTGCAAAACAAGACTGCTAAGATAAGCCAAGCTATTCAGGGAACAAATTACTCTTGACTCTTTAGTCAGTTAGAACAAATGTCAAATTGCAATGAACTTACACAAAATCTGTTATTAATTCTCATGGAACATGTTTTATAGCAAAGTATTCATTTTTTAGTTTAATGAGTATCTGTTTAAAATAATTGCACATGATTAAATGCCATGCTGTTAGACTAGATTGTTAATGTAACACAACCAAATTAGACATCAATCAAGTTTAGCTGTTGTTATTAATGGTAAGGTTTTAAACTAAGCACAAGTCAACATATCCAGTGAAATGAAACACAGATCCTCTTAAACTAGAGATCAGTTCTAATTAAAAGAAAATTTGATCAAAGTTTATTTCTATTCATTGGTATGACATTATGATTTCTGATTTTTAATGCTTTTTCAGTTTGTAAAATATGAATAAAGAATATGAACAATAGAAAAAGGAAGAAATAACCATTATGAGTGAAAACCTAGACAAATTTTGCTTGTCACGATTGCCTTTCCTTGTCATACTCAACAGAACATAAACTCCCGTAAAGACAGAGACTGGTTCTTATTCCACACTAAATCCAGACAATCTAGAACAGTACCTGGCACATATAGATGCTCAAAGAAGACTAGACAAATGAAAGTCCATTTAGAAAACTGATAATTATTCCCCTTTTCCAGAGATATTAAAATAGCCTGTATGTTGAATTCCTAAATAGTTATGACTATCAATATGTTCTAAATCTAAATATTTCTATTTTATATAGATTAAGAATGCTTGTAAGACATCAAAAATCTTCAATAGTTAAAAATGACTATTATAAATAATGATAACAAAAATAACAAAAAACTGATCGAGATATATTACCTATGAATTTTGATTTAATTCTTGGGTAAAGGCAGAAAATTAAAACTTGGATCCCATACATTAAAAAATTATGATTCATGCACTCATTTTTATTTCTGAGTAAAAAATAATAGATCGAAGGTAATTTAAGAACCGTCTATATCTAATATGAGTTCATCATCAGGAAGTTGGCACATGCTACGTTGTTGTTTAGTCTCTAAACCACCAACACTCATGTAAGACTGTAACTCAGTCTTCACTGAGGCTGCAGTTCAATCCTAATGAATCCAGAAATTATTACCCTATCAGGTTTATGGCTAAAGTGCCCACAGTCACATTTCTTTAATGTTTACTTTTAGTGGCCTGTAGCTAGTGAATGGACTTAGGTTTGACATATTCATTAATTACTTCAAAATTTATTGGATAATATTCTGTGCCTGGTCCTCAATGAATGTATGTAAATGTATATAAAATAATGCCAGTCAAGATAAATGGTACTGGGTTTTAAAAATTTGAATTAGTTACAAACTTTTACATTGGCTTCAATATACAATCCCAGATGTGCTTGATATTGGCAGGACTCTGCAAGTGATAAACCCTGGTTACCAGCTGGAAACAGTTTTCCAAGGTCGTAGCTGGAGCTGTCACACAGAGAGGACTGGCAAAGTGTAGAGAGTTTTGAGATAAAATGGAAGGTAAACATCTGGGATCCATGGGCTTCGGTTGTTTAAGGAACAGTGAGAAACTAGATGATCACTTCTGAAGGAAAAAGGAAAAATAAACCTGCTCACTACCATCCTCAGCATTTACTACATATGGACAATAATTTATATTTCTCTGTGTTAATCAGTGTTTCATGGGATCATTGCAGGGCGAGAGTTCGTGGTCTTCCTTGGTGGGTCATTGCGAAACGGTATATCCCTTACATCCTATGTTTATTAGGTTTCCTGTTTGAAACCAGACTTGCCAGATTATTTCTTGTGTGCAAAGATGGGGGCATATTTGTTAGACAATGTGCACAGATTCATGAGAGCATTTATTGCCAGATGGTAGAGTTGTGACAGAAGGGCTAGTGCTTTCAGGCATAAAAAAGGAATGCCAATGAAATCTCCTTTGGAATTTCCTTCATGTTTCAGAGGATTAACTAAGACAATAGCAAGCTCATATACTGCTTTGTGGGGACCGATGGAGGAGTGAACAGATGTTCATATCAAAGCTATCTGGCGTAAGTTCTGGCTCTGGGAGTGGAAATGGGCCAAGGAAGAAAGAGCCAGCATTGTGCAAGCCAGGAAGAACATTCTGGCCTTCCTTCTAACAGCCCCAGGAGGAATATTTATTATTTGTACTTCTATTTTTATATGTTTAGAATCAGTTCATCGGTTCATACTTTCCTGTCGGTGGACACATTTTGACAATTATGGTGGCAGTAAGATTCTACATTTTATTCTAAGGTCATTTATGCGAATTATCTCTTTTAGTTCTCAGTTTTAAGAAGGTATTACTTTAAAATGTAATAGATGAGCAAAGTGGGACTTAGGTGATACACATGGCTGAGGGGAGGGTAGAGGAGTCAGGGAATCCTTGATTATAAACTGAATGTTGCTGAGGAATGAAACTACCTGGCTGGACTCTGGAATCTGAACACTGAGATCCTGTAACCTTGGGCAAGGTTCACTACTTTTTGAAATACCTTTTTTTTTTCCTTTTTCTTTTTTTACCTATTAAATGGGAATAACAAAAGTACTTGTCTTAAAGGGCTGTGGTAAAGGTAATATAGGACAAGACATATGTTGTGTGTAGCACAAGGAAGGTTGTTATTAAAGTGACAAAATTAGGAATCAAAACCGTGTATATGTTTTGGGATATTGCTCTGTTTCCTATTAGAGTTTTAGGCTTTAGATGAATCTGACACACTTACGACAACCCAATGAACTTTCATAGCCGGTCACAAGGTAGTATATTTTGAGGAAGCATAATATGTCAGAATCTAAATTTTTAAGGGAAATAAAATATTCATTACAAAAGGACACCCCTGGAGTGTGCAAATACATTATTAGTTCTCCTGTAGCAGTTACCAAATGGTTCATTTTGTAGTAAGTCAACTAGTAAACTCTGGGAACACATTTATCTTTTGAAAATTGTCTATATGAGGCAACCCACCTCACAGACAAGAGAGGAAAATATTTACAAAAATTTACACATTTCTAATTTGATGTTTCATTTTATAGAACAATCAAGAACACTGGCATTAGGGCCAGAGGGATGTGTGTTTATGTTTCTGCTTTTAGATTTTAGCTCTTTGACCTTGGGCAAGTTGGTTAAGCTTTCTAAACCTCAGTTGGCTCTTCTGTAAAGTGATGACAATACCTACCCCCTAGAATAGTTGTAAGCTTTAAATAAAAGTGGATGTCATGTGTTTATATGTAAGATATACAAGGAGGTAGGCCAGCTGGCAGCTTCCCCAATTTTAATCTGTAAGTCTCCTTGAAACATCAATATAATACATGAGAAATATGACAGGTTAATTTGGATGTCAGTGTGTCATTTCATATTTGTTTTTGATATGTAAATTGGTCCTTCTCCCATGGATTAAATCAGAGGCTTGGGGTTCCATAAAAATTAAGTGAATTTTCTTGTCACAATTATCTAACCTTTCTCTATTAAATAGTGTATGTATATGTGTATGTGTGTGAGAGTGTCCCCTTAAATGAGAATTCAGAAGCTATATACAACCCACACTGCCACCAAAACAAACACCATAACAAATATAACTAGAAACCATATTTAAGTGTGATGAACTTGTGCCGTGTGCCAACCCTGTACTAAGTGCCTTACATGTATTCTTTCATTTGATCCTCACAAAACTCAGTGAATTGGACACTAATTAGTTCCATTTTCTGACAAGAAAATTGAAGATTGGAGAGGTTAAATAACTCTTTTAAGATTATACAGCCAAGAAGTAGCAAAGATCAAATTTAAACCTAGTTACTGTGTTCAGAATCTCATGTTCTTGCCTGGACCAGTGTGGCTCAGTGGGTTGGGCATAGTTTCACAAACAAAAGGTCGCCAATTTGATTCCTGCCCAGGGCACAGGCCTGGGTTGTGTATGAGAGGCTGTTGATGTTTCTCTTCCTCTTTTTCTCCCTCCTCTCCCCTCTTTCTAAAAATAAATGAATAAAATCTTTAAAAAAATTTCATGTTCTTTATCATTACGATATCTTGTGGTGATATTTACTGTGATTTAATTTATTACATCAATTGTAAGCCCTTCCTAAGAAGTTCTCTGGCTAAGACTATTGCAAACTAGAGTACAGGAATTATAAAAAAGTGGGAAATGTTTTATAACATATATTTTTAATGGATTATGTTTCTTTTCACACATTTCTGTGTACTTTTCAAGTATTCATTACCTTGTTTTTTGATTTCACTTTAATTTTGGTCTAACTGTAGACTCACACACAGTTGTAAGAAATGATACAGAGGGAGCCCTTTATACAGTTTCCCCAATGATAACATCTTCCAATTTGTAATACAGTGTCATAACCAGGATATTGACATTGACACCATCCACTTATTCCAGGTTCCTCCCTTTTACTTGTGCCTTATTTGTATGTGTGTGCCTAGTTTTATCACATGCAATTTTATCATGGGTAGGTTTGTGCATTCGTCACTACACTGGAGGTACAGAGCCCTTCCTTCCATCACATGGACCCCTCACATTGCCCTTATATTCATAACACACCTCCCCCGACACCGCCCTTCCCTGCCATCCTCAACTGTGAATTACTAATCTGTTCTCTGTTTCTAAAATATTTTGAGAATGTTACATACATAGAATTCTATGATATATAATTTTTTGAGATTAGATTTTTTCACTCAACGTAATTCACTTGAGATTAGTATATACAGAGAAACAATTGAGGTTTTGTGTGTTTTATCCTGCCAACTTGCTGAACTCACTTATTAGATTATGAGATTTTTTTTTGTTAGATTTCTTGGGATTTTCTGCATAGACAATCATGCTGTCTACAAATAGGGACAATTTTATTTCTTGCTTTTCAGTCTCTATGTCTTGTATTTCTTTTTCTTGCTTTATTGCAGTGGTTAGAGCTTTCAGTACTATGTTGGAAAGAGAGATGATGTATACATTTATTATTGGAGAAAATCAGTTTCTCTGTGTCAGCACTAAAAATTAATAACAAATAAAACCAAGTTATTATTTCACCTAAAATTGTACATTATTTTGGTCCACGAGTGATTGACTGCTAAAATATACAGTTGGGTTACCACTGTGGGCAATTGGAGCATAATTGGAACCCTGCTGGAGAAAATGTAGAACTTAGCCCAGAGTTACCCCAGCAAAGGAGTTACCCCATCACTGGTTGGAGGCAGTTCTGAGGGACATTATCTCCAATACTTCGGGCTTGCCCTATGTATGCACCAAGTCAAAAATCCATACCATTTCCTCAGACAATTAGATTTTAATAGAGTTTCAGGTATTGACTGTCAGCATTCCAGAGACATGGATGAGGTATTGAAGGTATCTGTCAAAACTTCCTTGTCATTTCCCTGGGTCAGTGAGTTGAGGAATGAGTGTTTCTTGCACTGGACTTGTAGCCATCCAGGATCCAGTGATGTACGGAGTGTATGTTCCAACCCCCTCCTGGATGCAGGCCTGAGGCCTACTCTCCCGCCCTGTTTGAATAGCCACAGAGTATTCTGTGGGATGGTTGCACATTTATCAAACTTTTTGCTTAGTGGTGGACATTTTGTGTGTGTGTGCGTATGTAGGTGTTTGTTTTTGCACTGTAACATAGTTGCTATAAATTTCCCTTTACATGTATCTTTTGTAGTAGAGCCTTTATCTATGGCATAAGGCCCCCAAAATGATATAATATCCCAGAAGTTTTAATTAATTCTTTACTGCATTCCAAAAAGGCTATAACAATTTACATTTCAACCATCAGTATATCCTGGTAGAAAGACTTATCAGGCTTATAAAGATCAGTCAGAAATTATAATCTCTTTCTTGAAACATTAATACTTTAATTCTCTAGATCCTCATCAAAGAAAATAATTTTTTCCATTAATTTAGACAGAAAATAAATTGTGTAATAATAAAATCAAAGCACAAAGATTGAACAATAAATCTGTAAACTTCGTGTCTGGCAAACGAGGAAACTTGAGATTAAATGCATGATCATTTATACCTGAGCCAGAGAAAAAGAAATAATGGATTCTTACTTCCAACTAAAACTAACTCCATCCAAGGAAAGTTATTACTTCTTAGCTCTATGGTTAATGAGGGGTCTATTCAGGTGGTTGGTATGAATCCTTCGGGAGCCATAACCTGGGGTTAAGCCAGCCTGAGACATCAGTTTGGTAATTAGGACATGCTCATGAAATCGGATGAAAGAAATGCCTCCTTGGAATTTGAAAAAAAAAACCCTGCCTATTAAAATGTATAGTGTCAAAGTTATCTTGGGGATGCTTGAGTTCACAGGTTTCTGCCTCTACTGACTGGCCAGGCTTCTCTAAAACCAACCTGGTTTATCTCTGTGGAAATGAGCATCTATTTCTGACACATTTTAACTAATAAATATCTCCTGAGCTCTATGTGGCTTCTGCATTTGAAGTGTCTCTATGTGAACTGAGAAATAGGAAAAAAAAATCAACTCTGATGAGACTATGATTTCTTTCCATTAAAATACAATTCTCATATAATTTATTTCTATATATAAAAGTAAAGACAGTCTGATTGAATGAAGTTTAACTAACTGTACAGTCACCATTTTAATCTTGTATATTCAGAATTTGCCATTTTAAAGGCAATAGCTGCACTGAAATTTATTTTGATATTATTTGTAGGTAAAAGATTGGCTAAAATATCAATAATGTAAAGACTATAAAGGAAATATTTAAAACTACCAGAGAGAATAATTTTAAAGTACTATAAGAATAGTATTTAATATAATATCCTAAGGAAAAGCATACTAATGTAATTATAAATCTTTTCCTACATGATACTTGATAACTCTCTAGTTTTTGTAAATGCATGAAAGTTTAAGAAAAATGGTTTTACTTTTAAAAATATAAATTCCATTTCATTGGTTGAAAATGACTTTTAACTCTTCGACCCTAATGAGTTATATGTGCAGAGGCCAAGGGACAATGTGGTGTGCTCTGTGAGGACAGGCCGAGGCCAGGTCAGGCAGGCCCACTGTCTTTATTGCTACTACTGTTGGCATTATCAAAGTATGTTCATATCTATTTTCCTATTTTATTTTTTACATCACCCATGTGATGTAGGTGGGCAGGCTGCCTACAGTTGGCAGATGGAATCTGACGTTTGAGTGATATTTGGAGACCTCACGATCAGTTAATGAAGTTGCTGAAAACATCCAAATGATTTATGTTCTTTTCCCAGGAATCTCCCTCCCAGGCTGTGGTGAATATTAAGTTCAGTGGCAGTGTCTGTTCCTTCTTTCCTTGATCGTGGTCATGATGGTTGATTTTGCACCTAAAACACTTAGTAGATATGTAAAGTTGGTATGGTTTTGCACTGTCAGAGGATTTCAGATCCTGGCCTTTTTGTCTGGTATTTCTAGCTTAATCTTAAACCCTTCAGAGAGGAAATCATACCAAGTTGAATATTCATATATTCAAAATAAAATGTTTCCCCAAATTAGTGTAAAATTAGTTTTAATACAACTGTTACTACTCCCTCATGTAAATATCAGGGATTTTAGTTTTTTAAATCCTTTACCTAAAAATATTCCTTTTATATCAACTTATGCAAATATGTCAGTGGCATTGTCTCCAATATACACTAAAAATTTATAAAAATGCAAAATGTATCCAAGAACTGATAGAAATATCTGGAGAAGTCTATAAAAAGATTCAGTAAAACCTACTTGTGTTAATCTCTTTTTGCAGATAAAAGTTTCCTACAAGTGACTTCCTTGAAAAAATTTCATATTAGATTGTCATTTCCAACCTAACACAGGGATTTTTTTTTTAATGTGGCTTATTGAGAGGAATTTCTCACTCCCTTCATAGCAACTAGCACTTCTGTATAACATTGCCCAACAGTTATTGGCATTCATACAACACTCTAATACCATCCACCCAGCCTCACTGTTTGCCTGGGTGCTGAATCCTTTCATGGGACACAAGCTGTGACACAAAATAAAGGCTGTATTTCTCTTTTAGTCTCTTGTCCAGTATTCTTGTCTTCTGACTAAAAAAAAAAAATCTGCAGAAAAGTACTAGAAAAGTTCTAGGTGGGAAATGACTTTTTTCTATGGTACTGTGCTTTAAAAATTGTGTTTAGCAGGGAATCCAGTACATGTAGGATATGTGATGTTTATATTGTAAAACTACAAAACAATTTAGGGATAAATAGCTATGATCTCATGGTCAGAGATGCTAAGAATAAAGTAAACTCAAAAATCATCGAGAAGTATAGTTTTACTCTTCAGTGAGGAGTGTTATCCATGCTCATTCTTTAGGCATGTAATGAGTGGATCCTTTGTGTTATTACCTGTTCTAGAGGACACAGAATGAACAAAGAAGTGGGCTGAGAAAAGGTACCTGAAGACGTTTTGGAGGAAGGGCAGTGTTCTGGGTGGGCCTCTGGAAACAGGGGCCAAGGTAGAGATTTCTGTGCTAGTGATCGGAAGCATGCTTTCAAGAGAAACGTGAAGGGCCGTGAGGAAGCAGGAGAGAGAAGTTGACCAAAGAGGTGTTTTCCAGGGGAATCTAGCCTCAGTCTGATCCTGTGGTGGGTTTCCAACTATTAAAAGACTTGGGCTTTTATTTCTTTTATTTTTATTTTATTGATGTTTATTTTTTCTGTTTTTTTAAAATATATGTTATTTATCATGGTATTACTCTCATCCCATTTTTTCCCTTTATTCCCCCCTGCCCTGTATCCCTACTCCCACCAGCATTCCCCCCCTTAGTTCATATCCATGGGTCATACATATAAGTTCTTTGGCTTCTCCATTTCCTATACTATTTTTAACTTCTCCCTGTCTATTCTGTACCTACCAATTATGCTGCTTATTCCCTGTACCTTTTCCCCTATTCACCCCCCTCACCCTCCCTGCTGATGACCCTCCATGTGATGTCTATTTCTGTGATTCTGTTCCTGTTCTAGTTATTTGCTTAGTTTTTTTTTGTATTTTTTAGGTTCAGTTGTCATAGTTGTAAGTTTGTTGTCATTTTACAGTTCATATTTTTTATCATCTTCTTTTTCTTAGATAAGTCCCTTTAACATTTCATATAATAAGGCCTTGGTGATGATGAACTCCTTTAACTTGACATTATCTGGGAAGCACTTTATCTGCCCTTCCATTCTTAATGGTAGCTTTGCTGGATAGAGTAATCTTAGATGGAGGTCCTTGCCTTTCATGACTTCAAATACTCCTTTCCAGCCCCTTCTTGCTTGCAAGGTTTCTTTTGAGAATTCAGCTGACATTCTTATCGGAACTCCTTTGTAGGCAACTATCTTCTTTCTCTCACTGCTTTTAAGATTCTCTCCTCATCTTTAATCTTGGCTAATGTAATGATGATGTGCCTTGGTGTGTGCTTCCTTGGATTCAGCTTCTTAGGGACTCTCTGAGCTTCCTGGACTTCCAGGAAGTCTATTTCCTTTGCCAGATTGGGGAAGTTCTCCTTCATTATTTTTCAAGTAATTATTCCATTTCTTGCTCTTCTTCTTCTCCTTCTGGTACCCCTGTGATTTGGATGTTGGAACATTTAAAATTGTTCCTGAGGTTCCTAAGCCTTTCCTAATTTTTTTTGAATTCTTGTTTCTTCATTCTGTTCTGGTTTAATGTTTATTTCTTCCTTCTGCTCCAAATTGTTGATTTGAGTACCTGTTTCCTTCCCTTCATTATTGGTTCCTTGTATATGTCTCTTCATTTCACTTTGCATAGCCTTCACTTTTTCCTCTATTTTGCAACCATATTCAACCATTTCTGTGAGCATCCTGATTACCAGTGTTTTGAATGCTTCATCTGATGGGTTGGCTATCTCTTCATGGCTTAGCTCTATTTTTGAAGTTTTGATCTGTTCTTTCATTAGGGATACACACACACACACACACACACACACACACACATATATTTGTCTCAGTGCAGCTGTTACATTGTAAGTGGTGGAGCCTTAGGTGTTCACCAGGGTGAGGCAACACAGGTTGCTGCATTGTTCCACTGTATGTGGGGCAGGGGTCCAAGAGGAAACAATGCCACTTGCTCCTCTCTCAGCCAGCTTCAGTCACTTCCCCTGCTACGCAAAAGCAAATTGGGCCCTCCTGGTGCTGATTCCCAGGTGGGTAGATTTGTGTACATTCTAGGACTCTGTTGGGTTTCTCCAGTGAACTCTCCTGTGAGGCTGGGAGTATCTCTCGCTGCCACAAACCGACAGGTTTTTACTGCCAGAGGTTTTGAGGCTTTGTTTCCCTGCACTAGAACCCTGGGTTACACTGTCTGTCTCGCTTTCCACTTGTTCTTGGTTTTTCCACACACAAATGTGGGACTGCTGAGCCTGCCAGCCACCAGCTGTCACCTTGCCCTTGAGTCCTCTCATCCCTGGCTGCCCATCTCTACCCCTCCTATGGGTCTGAATGAATATTTCTTCTTTAACTCCTTCATTGTTGGACTTCCATACAGTTTGATTTTCTGGCTGTTCTGGTTATTTTTTGTTTTTAAATTTGTTGTTGTCCTTCTTTTAGTTGTGTGAGGAGGCAACGTGTATCTACCTATACCTTCATCTTGGCAGGAAGTCCTCAAGAGCTGGGCTTTTGTACTCCTCATACCAAAGAATCACTGGCTACCAGACATAATGGAGGTAGTCATAACCTTGCCTATGTTTGTGGGTAAGACAACTTCCATTGTACTCCTTCAGAAAAGGTAGCAGGAAAATGTTATTAGTGGCAATAGACACAGTAACTGGTAAAGGGTGTTGTAAAAGCCTTGGTATGGCACCAACAATGTCTGATGTTATAACTGAAAAAAAAATGGGAAAGACATTGTGGAAGCATATATAAGGAAACTAATTGTTTTTCATTTGAGGAAAAAGAAAAGGTGGAAAAACACACCCCATCTTGATGGTGATTCTGGCAAGGACATGTGAGGAACTGAGTTTAATATTACATCTACCATAGTGCCCCTTACTGGTGAGTGCCAGACACATTTGAGTGACCACCCTCCAGACATGCTTGGCCTGCAAGGTGGGTGAGCCAGCTGATCTTTAAGGCCATTTTCAACTTTTGGGTTTTATGATCTTGTAGACACATAGTCCCCTGTATTCTTGCATATCAAACAGCAAAGTTTTTATATGCCATGATTTCTAAACAGTATCCTGGAATTAATAGTTATACTTAAAATGTTTAGTGAAATGATGAAGGTATATCTATAACAGTTAGCAATCCTAAGTTTTCTTGGAATCTGGGTTCAACAAATTGTCTACTAATTTTGACAGTCTCCAGTGGGAGGTAAATACATTTAGGAACAAGCTAAGAACCATACACAGAGAGGAATGGGTATTATTAAACACAATGGATATTAAATTAGGTTTTCAAGATGACTCAGCTTGTTTTTGCTGTGGCCAGGTCTTTCTTAACTATGCAATCTCTCAATCTTGTGCAGAATGTTTTCTTTGTGGAGGAAGTTAGTTTTTTATTTTTTTTAATTAAATTTATTTGGGGAGACATTGGTTCATGAGGTCATATAGGTTTCAGGTGTACAATTTTATGACACATGATCTATATGCTGCATTGTGGGCCCACCACCCAAAGTCAAATTACCTTCTGTTACCATATAATTGGCCCCTTTTACATTTACTACTATCCAACCTCCCTCTCTGGTGACCACCATACTGTTGTCTGTGTTTATGAGTTGTCTTAGTTTTATATCTCACATGTGAGTGAAATCATATGGTTCTTAGGTTTTCTGATTTATTTCACTTAGCATAATCCCCAAATCCATCCATGTTGTCTCAAATGACAGTATTTCATCTTTTCTTATGGCCGAGTAGCATTCCATTGTATATGTGTGCCACATCTTCTTTATCCAATTCTCTATCAAAGCACACTTTGATTGTCCCCATGTCTTGGTCGCCATGAATAATGTTGCAATGATATGATTGCTCCTGTAGTATGGCTTCCCCATTTGGCTGACGGCTGCCTAAGAAAGGAGATTTTGTAGTCAGCAGCTAGGTATGTGGTTTTTTAACTTGGTGGGAGCTGTTCTGATCTTTTGAAGAGCAGCCACCCTTTTGGTGACCCAGCCCTCTGATGTGGCTTTGAAAGTCTATCCTAAGAGCTCTATTACTTTAATTACGTAATAATCCTGTAAGTGATTCAGTCACCCTTTTTGCTTAAACTAGCCAGAATGCACTTGGTTTCACTAATTAAACCCCTACTGATAAAAACCTTTAAATTGAAACTTAATGATTACTAGATGTAGGGGTAGAAGTGCATCAGCACTCTTAACTCATGGAGTTGAGAAGCATTTTTTTCTCTTTGATGTTTATACATTTATATATATATTGTACATTGTATTTTAGACCTCAGGTAAATATGTTTTATTAAAAAGTTTACTGACTAAAATGTGATTAGAAAAATTTCACACATTATGCAAAAGGTGAACATTTTTGCAAAGGTGTTGATTGCTTACAACACATTTATCTGATTATAAAAATAACTTTTACATTAAAGAATTTTTGGAAAGCTAGTTGTACTTTAAGTCTGTTCTGGTGCTTTAGCCAGGCCCTGTCTTGCCCTTACAAATCTCTTCATTTTGCAAAGTCAAACTATAAATTAGCTGGCTCATATGACACATAATGAGCATTAACCAGTGGCTTTTGTAGAATTATCTTTTACTAGCTCCTTGTCAGTGACTTGACAACTTTAAGTTCTGCACATATTCAAATGCTTAAATATCTGTGTCTTTATGAAAATTAAGTCTTATGCTAAGGTTTTCACTCCCTATCACAGTCTATAATATCTCAGGCTTGACAGTTAAATTCAGAAAGGGGCATTGTAACTTGCTAATGAATTATTTATTTCCACTGAGTCATCCATAATATTGTATTCTCAGTAATATGATGAAAATAATTCCATAGATGGTACTTTTAATATGCTGTAAATTTCAATGTTATTTTACAAGGAATAATCTGATTTCCAAACAAAGCAAACTTTAAGAAAAGACTTTCTTTTTTTAATGAAATAGAGCAATGTGTAGGGGGAACATTCTTCAGTTTTTTTTTATTAAATATTAAGGAATTATTTGCAGTCTTGAAATGTGTTGTATAATGTATGTCCTTAGAGAATGCCACATCAAATGACAATAACAAAAATGTGTCAGAGTGCTTGGTGCAATATTGTCAGTGACTTCATTCCACTTCAGTAGAGTAATCTTTCCTGTCTCTTGGGGTGATGATATGCTTACATGCAGATTTTCAAAATTTGACTTTCTTCATGTTTCTGAAGGGTTGTCAACTCTCACTCACTCAATAAAAAGCTATGAATTGCCCCCATTCTCGGATAAAAAGCACAGTTTGTCCAAGGGCAAAAGTGCTACTACATAATCAATATTATCTTGGAAATAGACATAGTGCCTAAGGCATTGAGTCCTAGGCTGTGTCTAAAGGGTGACTGATGCAATGACTGATACTGTGTATCACATAACTGATTCTCTTGCAATGGTTGGAGATTATGGTTGATTATTTTATGGTTAAAGCAAAAGCAATTAGTAAATATCATTTTTATCATATTATTTATTATATTTATTTGCATATCAATTTAGTGTTTGCTAGTAAAGGACTTAGAAAACAGGCTATTTCTTGTTTTTCTTTGGCCCCTTTAATAGAATTGATTCATGTCAACAGTGACCTAGTGAAAGAATAAACTTTAAAAATTATTACTTTCTTGATAGTAATGGTGATAAAAATTACAGTAATGTAAATTCCAGTTTAAATAGATTATTTTATATTTTCTGGGCACATTTGTATTTTTGTTTCTATAGAAGTAATTTTCTCTCTATAATAACTCCATGAGATAGAACAAGACATCATTTTCCCTATTATAGAGATGAGAAGACTGGAGTCTAGGAAAACCTACTAGACATCTCACAGTCCTGTGACAGAAAAATGGGAAGGAGAAGTAATGATGACATATGAGTTTTCAAAGGCTACATTTCTATTTGCCACTTACCAATGTTAAACTTATTGAGTTTTCTCTGTGAAAGAATTTTGTATTCACTGAGAGGGAAAGAAGATCAAGGTATTACATATTAAAAAATTATATTATCTTTATATGCACAGACAGCTTAGCTAATAACTCATTTGAATAAGTGTTTATTAGGCACATTTGTATACAAGAGTGACTCCCAGAGATAGAGTATGGGAAGCATCAGAATTCCATGGGTATATTTTTTAATATACTTGTGCTGTAAAATTATATCTACCTGGGGAAGGTACATACCTCAGTCAGCTCAGGCTGCCATAACAAAATATATAGTCTTAAATAACAAACGTTTATTTCTCATACTTCTGGAGACTGAGAGTCTAAGATCAAGATGTAGGCAGCTTCATCATCTGGTGAGACCCTCTTTCTGGTTTGAAGATTGCTGCCTTCCGACTATATCCTCACATGACAGAAAGAGATAGGTCTCTGGTCTCTTGTTTTGCTTATAATGGCACTAATTCAATCATGAAGGCCCCCCTCTGATGACCTCCTCTAAACCTAATTACCTCCACAAACCTCTACCTCCAAATACTACCACATGGGGGATTAATACTTCACCACATGAATTTTGCAGGGGGGTGAGGAGGACACAAACATTTAGATTGCAAGGGTGTGTTTTACCCACATGCAACTGTTGCTAATGGGAGCATGTCATTGGGTGCAGGTGACTGAGAACCAAATGAATGTGAATCAGGGTCATGTATCCCAGTGAACCTCATGGCTTCCCATTCTTGGCTGATCAGCAGAAGCAGGTGGTTCTGCAGACCAGAGAATCACTGGATTATAGATGTAGCTTATTGTCCAACCTGAGATAACATTGTTTTTACGACATGTCAATTACAATGCTGTTTAAATAGGAAGACCCTATAGTCTTGTTAAAGAAGGATCAGCAGTTCAGGGGATCTGTAGTACCTGAAGATGACTTCTGGAATTTGATGGTTGATCTCAACTTCCCTCCGTTAAGCCTTTGTGTTCTCTGAAACTTTGGCTCTGGTTCATCCTCTGCTTCTTAAGATTTTGAGTCAACTTTGATTGGACATGCCCAAACCAGCTTAGCTTCAGAGCCAAACTCCAGGTCAATTTGACTTGAATGAACCGTGTTCAACTTTGTCAGGTTTGGGGAAATGTTTTCAGGGGCACCCTTAGTCATTTATGCAGTGGATGGTACATACTGTGTTATCTAGGACCTGGGATTTTGATTTGTCCACTGGTGGAAGATGGTGTCAGCAGCTGTACAGGTATAACAGATATGTTAATGGCAATGGGGCAGCAGTTCATCACAGCCATTGACATTGGGTTTGGCTATCGCAGTAGAATGGGGATATACTCCTATGTGCAGAGAGCATAAAAAATAGAACTTTTTAAGAGAAGTCTGTCAGCAGGCCATCAAGACTTAGTCCTTAGGAAGAGAACAGACAAGAGGGTGGCAGGATCCAAGTTCTAAAGCCATTAGTGTACTTGCTAGGAGTATGCCCAGAGGATAGGAAAAGGTGGACATTTATTTAAAAGCTTTGTCTTGAGCTCAACACTGGAAATCCACATGGGCTGCAGCCTACGGCCCACCCAGACTCCCTGTACTAGTGGCATTTCAAACAACATGTCATACATCTGAGCATACAACTCTTACTCCTGAGGTCCTCGGCTGCAGGAGAAATCAGAAGCTTCTGCACAAGTGCTGGAGTCACGGGTGAAGCAGCCTTCTTGGGTTTTTATAGCAGCAATGACAAGTCCACTTTCCATTTGCTTGTATCTCCATTTCTTCTTCCTGCCATGAATCCAGAGGCGGCTGTTCTAATGATAAACCTTACCCAGTAGTGCTTACCATGTGTCAGGAACTATAAGAAATGTACATACAAAACCTCATTTAGTCCCCAACAATAAGTTTATTGGTTTGTCCTAATTATCATTTTGGAGATGAGGAGAGTAAGACATAGAGAGGTTAAGTAACTTGCCTGAGGTCACACAGCTAGTAAACAGATAGCTGGAATTATAGCCTGGGGTAGTCCATGCTTTTTACCGCTACACTGTATTGCTTCTTAATTCAGTTATACTGCTGAGATGTTAATAAGTATTACCTATTAACCTAAAAGGGTTTTGGGGAAATAACACTAGAAGCCTTGATTTCATTATGAGATTTCCGGACTGTTAATCTGTGCTGGGGGTGGGTGGGTTGGATGCAATGTCTTCAGGAACCAGGATTCTAGAAAACAGATTTCAGGAAAAGTTGATGTTCGTTATGAAAACACCCAGCTTTGTATACCTGTGTATTCTCGCCAGAAAGAAGTTTCATAGACTGAAAGGCTGCTTTTTCTGGCAAAAAGGAGTTACTAAATCTAACCAATTGCTTATGCTAATGATTCAAAAAGATTCTGTGGAGATCAGAACTAGAGTTGTGCTCACTGGACCAGAAATTCTCTCATTTCCAATGTTATCCATGGACATTATTTTCCTCTTTCAAGGACCAACTTGAAAGCTCTTTTCTCCATGACATTTTTCTCTTTTTCTCAGTCTGAAGCCTTCTCTCCTTCACTTTTGAAATATAAAATGACTTTAGTTCAGCAATTCACATTAAAAATTTTCATGTGCTACCTGACAGGGTAGTAATTTTTGTACATGTTTTTAAAACTCTGCTATTGTATCGTAAACTTCGGCGACCATAAACCATGTTAAAACCTCACAGTAAATTCCTACAGCGTTCAAGGCAGTCAAAGCTGTTTGCTGTTCAGTAAATGCAAATGATTTTTCATGTTGGTTTGAAAACTACTTTTGATAGGTATTGAGTTTTAGGTAAAAATATACTTTTGTTCTAATTTGTTTTATTATTAATGATAATATGAATGAGAGGTTGAAAGCTAAAGGAAGACACCTCTATCAATCAAAAGCATCAAACTTTTGACCATTTTCTCTGACAGTGCTTTGTTTTCTTTGCCCATATCCCAGGCACATATGATTTTTTGTAGTTTTGATTGTAGTAAAGATCTACCCTTTTATATTACAAAGATTTAATTTTATTAGAGCAGTGTAGCTTCACAGCAAATGTGAGAGGAAGGTACACAGATTTTCCATATACTCCCTGGCTCTCCCATCCCCTCCATGCATAGCCTCCCCCATTATCAACATTACTCCCTAACCTGGTGTATTTGTTGCAATTAATGAACCTATATTGGCATACCATAATCATATTTAATAGCTGCATGGGGTTTTGTATTCAAGAGATATTCTATGTGCTACTTAAATCTTCCACTAATGTGTGATACTCAAGTTGTGCCCTCTTTTACCTATTATAGTTAACACACAAAAAGTAAATCTGTATAATTACAATGTACACTAAAAAGAGTTGCAAATCTGGGGGAGAATGTGGTTAATGCTAAACTAAGTCACAAGAGCTCTTTGCTAAAACATTTTTTTTGCTTAATTTAGTGTAAATATGTAAAAGAAAGTTAATAGAAGAAATTCCATAATGACAAAATATGCTGCCAGAAATATGAAAAAATCAATCAGATAATTTATTTTTTGCTCAATCTGAAACAAAAAATGGAAAGTGGTTATTTAAGTCATATTTTGTTTAATGTAGAAACATACAGATCAAGAGAAGCTCATGGGGCTTAAGTGAGAGAAGCAATAGAGGGCTGAGAAAACTGGATCCAGCAGGCAATCAATGAAAGTTGAGTAGAATAGAACCCAAACATACACATACGCACAGTGGCAACTCATAAGCAAAGAAAACAGTAGCCCTAATATACTGGTCTTGCATTTCACAGTATGGGAGACTTTCCTAAGAGAAACACCCTTGCATTAAAACCCCAAGGTGACTTTTTACCCTACAAGAGTAGAGGAGGTAAGAAAGAGCTCTTGAGAGTTGATATAGTGCTGGCAATCCCAGAAGAGGCTGAACTGGCCTCATTCACTATGTCCTGGGTTTTTTTTCTCCCTCTTGCCTTTCTTTTCTTCCTTTTTCTCTCTTTTCCTTTTACTTTCTTCTTAGTATCCCACTAGTGAGGGCCTGTCTTGTACCGGACTCTGTTCTAGGAGCTGGGAAGCAGTAAAGAACAAGCAACATATATCCCCACTCTCATGGGTCACGCATTCTTGTGTAAGGAGTCATAAAATAGGCAAATGAATGCCTATACAAAAAATGGGTAATTTCTGATCTCGGCAATGAAAATGGTATAAGGTGATCTCATAATGACTGATGGAATGTCCCCCTTGAGATTAAGTCATCTGGAAAAGTTACTTTGAGTAACTCAAGATAAGCTAAGACTTGTAGAATACTCATTAATAAGACATTAATAAGAAGAATATTTGAGTCAACTACTCTTGCTGGTGAGGGTGGTTTGAGGCCCTTGGGCACCCTCCATTCCTTTGTAGGGGGACAAGGTTAAATGTACAGTTTTCTAGACAGAGTAAATAGCAAATGCAAAGACTCAGGAGAGACTTTGGGTGTTCAAGAAACCTTGTGTGGCAGGAATATAGTGACGCACACTTGTAGAAAAACAAGTTAATAACTGCTGCCTTCTGGGGGAAGAATAAATACCTTGGTGGGAGTCAGAGACTGTATTGTCATACCTTCAAAGCAAGAGCGAATGGGAAGGTTTTAAAGAACTTGAGATGGTTAATGGAAGCATCAGAGCAGAGCATGGTTCTGCCATTCTTTGCATGTGCATCATGGAGAATTTTTTCCCCCTGGAAAAAATTAATGTTCTCAAAATGAATTAGATTACATGTTAACAGACAGTTTATTAAAGTTTGATGCCTGAAATGTTACATTTATCATGCCAGAATAAACAGACAGAATAATGCCTGTGAAACTCAATTGTCAGTAGGAAAGAATTCCTTGATGGCACAGTTGATATTTAATTTAACACGTTAATGAGGGATAACTCAGGCTTACATTTTAGAAAATCAATTTACCATCCAATTTGTTAAGGCAGAAAAGATGAGTCAGTTTCTGATTATGGGGTGAGAAAAACACATACAAATTAGATTATGGAACTGCCTTGTTTTTAGATATTTGGCAAGGGAAACCCAGACAGGATACTTTCATGTTTGGGGCTCTAAAGAACAAAATTCTCAAAAAGTATGTGTATTAAAATGTACCACATTTTACATAAATGGTTGATTCAGTTTATGAAAGAATATTAAATCTCTAAGTTCCTTCATATTTTTGAAGAAAGATGATCTGGTGTTCCTAGAAGGTGAGCCATAGATGGAATTGTTATACCCCTGGGAAATCTTTCAGTTGAATTTCATGTAATTTTCTTCAGGCTTTGACATGAGTTGGGTTGACTACAAGCCATGTGTAATTTTAAACACACATCTGTGTATTTTTTTTCTTTTATTTTTTTAACCCTTACTCGAGGATATGTTTCCTTGTTTTTTAGAGAGAGAGGAAGGGTTGTAGGGAGACAGAGAGAAACAGAAGCATCAATGTGAGAGAAACATTGATCTGCTGCCTTCCATAGTGCCCTGACTGGGGACCAAACCCGCAACCTGGGTGTGTGTCCTGATGGTGGATCAAACCTTTAACTTTTTGATGTACCAATGATGCTGCAACTACCTGATCCTCCAGCCAGGACAGTGTATTTCTTTATAAATTGTATTACTTTATTTATAACTTTTGACTAGATTATAGTGTTTTCAAAGGTAGAAAACACATTATCTGTTTTTATTTTTGTGATGTTCTATAGAGCCTAGACCCAAGATAATATGGCAAACTTGGTGAATGAACATGATTTTTAGTGGGCATTATGTAGGTTTTGGTTAGGACATTGGAATGAAATACATAGGGGCTGAAAAACCATGGTTGTAGAGCCAAAACTGGCCCTCAGCCTCCTTTTATAAATAAAATTTTACTGGAACACAACGATATCTATTTACTTATTTTCTATAAATGTTTTGCTGCTACAACAGCAGAGTTGAGTAGATGGAACAAAAACTCTAAGGGCTCCAAAATCTAAAATATGTGGCCCTTTACAAAAAAGGTGTGCTGACCCTTGAAATAGTTTTTTTGCTTGCACTCAGGAGTGATCAAAAACAGTACATACCTACATTTCCTGCGAGGTTAAAGATTAAATTTTTACATCTGTATTTATTTTGGTATAAGTTGCGATGTAAAAATATAACAACATTACATTCCTACATTATACTTGCCTCTATTCTACTTACTGGGTAATCTATCTTTTCATCACTAATGTAAAATATCACATTTATTGTATATCTGGGAACTTGATTGGAGTATTAATTTTACTTAATATGTTTGAAGCCTTTACTATATGATAAGGACTCTGTAAAGCATTTTACCAGCATAGTTTTATTTATTATGCACAATAATTCTACGATGTTACTTTTATTATCCCCAACTTACAGAAGAAAAAACTGAAGTGTACAGATGTTACAGAACTTGTCGAAGGTCACACAATGAAAAAACTGTGGAGAGAGAAAATTTTATAGATTTAAAAGAGATGAAAATAGCGATTATTAAATAAATTTTGGAAGTTGAGAATGTATAAATTTATACATACTTTGATCATCTATTTGCTTTCTATTGTGTTAAGTATATAACAAATACTTAGATGGCACTAAGCTCTGTTCTAAGTGCGTTGTAAGTATTAAGCCTTGAAACAACCTTATGATGTAGGTATTATTATAGTCAACATTTTTACAGTAAGAAATTCAGGCATGGAGAGATTAAGTGATTTTCTGAAGGTCACTCACTCAACAAAGAGGTGTCAGAGCTGGGATTTAAACTGAGGGGAGCTTATTCTAGTATCCCTGCTTTTCTCTAGACTATTCTGCTTCTATTCCCTTTACTTGTTCTAGTAATCACAGAAAAAAATGTATATCTTATTATTTTAAAAAATGAGCAGTTGCTACCTGCTAGGACAGCCACTGTTGGAGACTGAGATAGAATTTTAATATAATTATATAAAGAGAAATCCTAAGAAAATTACCTAAATCAAGTAGTATCGATAAAACACCCTTGCTCTGCATCCCACAGCATTCTGGAATATGAAATGGTGTCTATTTGGTTTAGAAGGTGTGTTTACATGATATAATCTTATGGAAACAAGAAGAACTGGTTGTATGTATGGCCAGTCCTGAAAAGCATCTGAAACATATGAACATGAACTTCAATGATGAAAGAGTTCAATACTTTTTAAAGCATTAATATGTATTTTTTTTCAGTGAAATTGGCTGTAATTTTCTCCCCTAACTCTTTAAAAAATATTTTATTATTATTATTTTTTACTGTTGTCCAAGTACAGTTGTCTCCATTTTCCCCCATCTGCTCCCCTCCACCCCAGCCATCACCACCTCCCACCCTTGATCCTTCCCCACTTTGGCTTTGTCCTTGTGTCCTTTATACATGTTCCTGTGGTTTTGAAAGGAGCACCTCCAAGTCATATAAGCTTTTCAAAATATCTTAAACATTCTTTAAGAGCTATTACACTACTCTGTGTCATTTTAATTTGAGTTTGGATGTGTCAAATACAATGAAGTGAACTTTTAAACCGTGCCATAAAAATCACCTGTGGGTTCTGCAGAAGCTGGATTGATTACAGTCATTTTTTCAGACTTCTGTGAGTGAGTACAGTGGTGCCCCCTGCTGGCTATGGCCGCCTCAGCAGTTATTACATTAGGAAAAGCACCCCTTTAGGGTTTAGAACAGTTTCCTTAGAGCAAATCAAGTGAAGAGAAATACAGGTATTTATGTTTCCTTAATGGTTCTACTTTTAGGGTGGGACTCCAGTTTTTTCCGGGAAGATGTCGGTATTAGCCATATCCAAGCTGTATGCACAATCAGGTCAAAGTTCATGGCATTAGAAGATAACTCGGAGGGATTATTGAGGGAAAAATTGAGCATATCACATCTGCACAGCCTGTTCAGTTTGGTGCTACTCATGACTCCTGACTTCTTGAGAGCCAAAGCCTAAATCAGTTTTAAAAGGTTGGCCTCGCTTAAAATTGGGTTTGAAGAAGATGATTTCCTGGGTTACTGGCTAAGGACCAGCTTGAAAAGAATTTTATCTGCAAATACTGCGCTGGTCGTTGGCCCGAGCAGGACCCCGGATGGGCTGAGCCAACCTCCCGATCCCATGTCAGATCTTTAGTTTCTGATAAGCCGAACATTTCTTTGTTTCTGTAAGATGAAAATATTGCTTTAATTTTTCAAAACATTATTGAATTTTAGGTCTGCAAACATGAAATGAACAATGAATGAGTTGAACACATTTACAGTAAGCATATATACATCACTCTTCGCATTTTTATGCTTGCTTAGCTCTGATAATAGGAAATGATTGGATAACAATGGTTGGACTATTTTTAAGTAAAAGTACTTAAAATACTAAAATGAAGTTTATTTTCTATTTTTATACCAATCCTCCATTTTCACTTGACATGTGGTAAAAATTCAGATCAGCATGCAAAAAAAAAATCATTATAATCATAGTGATATAGAATTAGTGCTAATAAATCCTAAACCTCATGAAAGAATAAGAGACAGAAAGGGAATCACCAGTAAGTGAATTATTTTTCATAAAGTCCTAACAACATTGTTAAAATGCAGGACCTCAGTACAATTTGTTCAAGGACAGTATTTCCTTTAAGTAATGACATATAGTTCTACTTGTTTTGTACTCTCTGGTGGAACACTTGTTTATTGACGATGCAGCCCGAGAGATGTTTGTGTCTGGGGGGACTGAGGGACATGCTAATGTCAGTGCACTTATGTTTTATTCAGGACCACATCAGAGTAGCAAACCCAGAGTATTTGGGAAGTTTGATAATGCACAGTAATAATTCATAGCATTTAGTCACCAAACCAACAATAGACATTTATCTGATGCATACTGATTAAGACATGATATGTTATGGAACTTTTTCAACATTTGTATACCAAAGGAAGGGAACCTGCATGCTAGATCACTAAATTACACTGGGCTTTGTTTCTCCCCTTCTCTGTACATTTTCATTTGGAGGAGACAGACATTTGCCACTGACTAGCTACTTGATAGCTGTGTGAACTTGGATGACTTGCAGCATCTTAGACTCTTGTCTATAAAAGGGATCATAAAGGTGATCTTGCCAGTCTACCCACAGGATCCTTCAATATTAGCACAAGTAGTTGTTTGGCTTCTGTCTTATTCCTTCCAATGAGGGGGATTCAGTACCACCCAAGGAAATGAGGGCCATTTTCAGACAACTCCAAATATTGGAACTTTTTCCAAACACTGAGTTGTTTTGTTTTCAGTTATGTAAATGCAGGAGGATATAATGACTACTGTTTCATCTCACGATTTACAGACAAGGCAACTTTGACTTCAGGCTGTGAATGTGCCGAAGCTGTGGAGCTGAAGGGGCTGGGCCAGGGTGCACAGCCAAGGCTGAGATCCAGCTCCACGTCCCTCAGTAGAAGGTGACGGTTACTACAATGTAGAGAGGTACAGTCTTTGCCCATTTTTAAATTGGGTTGTTTGTCTTCCTTATGTTGAGTTGTATGGGTTCTTTATATATTTTGGAGATTAAAACCTTGTCTGGTTTATCATTACTAAATATGTTCCCCCATATAGTTGGTTCCCTTTTAATTTTGGTGATGGTTTCTTTAGCCATTTAACATTTTAAATTTGATGTAGTCCTATTCATTTATTTTTTCCTTTATTTTCCTTGCCCTAGGAGATATATCAGCAAAAATATTGCTATGTGGGATATCTGAAAAAAAATTTTAAAGATTTTATTTATTTTTAGAGAGAGGGGAAGAAAAGGAGAAAGAGAGGGACAGAAACACCTATGTGTGGTTGCCTTTCATGTGCCCCCTACCAGGGACCTGGCCTGTAACCCAGGCATGTGCCCTGACTGGGACTCAAACTGGTGACCCTCTGGTTCACAGGCCTGCATTCAATCCACTGAGCTATACCAGACAGGGCAGTTTATGGTATCATGACTTATATTTAAGTCTTTTATCCATTTTGATTTTATTCTGGTATATGATATTAAGTCAGAGGTCTATTTTTATTTTTTGCATGTACCAGACCAGTTCTCCCAATACCATTTATTGAATAGGCTATTTTTCCTCCATTTTATGCTTCTGTGGCCTTTGTCAAATATTAGTTGACCATAGAGATGTGATGGGACATAGCTAATTAGTAGCCATTCTTAGGTAGGAGCTGCCCAGCAGCTGTTCCCAGACAGCAGCCTTTCTTGATAAGCCGTTATCTCAAGGCCAAGCACTAACCTTTGCTTCTGCTTCTGTATGCTTGCTTTTAGCAGCTGTTTCCCTCCCTTTTTGCCTTGTAACAAGAATATAAGCAAACTGCAACTTAAGCTCAGAGCCCAGAATTTGGATCTTATCTCCTCTGGGTCCGCATGCATGAATAAACCCCACTTCGTAAACTCCCAGGCCATCTGAGTTGTCTTTTCCGTAACAGAGACATGAGTTTATTTTGAGGCTCCTATTCTGTTCCATTGATCTATGTATCTGTTCTTATGCCAGTACCAGAATGTTTTGATGACTGTGGCCTTGCAGTATAGTTTGATATTAGGTATCCTGATCCCTGCAACTTTGTCCTTCTTCTTCAAGATTGCTGGGGCCTTTTGGGGTCTTTTTTGGTTCCATATAAATTTTTGAAATATTTATTCTATATCTTTGAAATATGCCCTTTGTATTTTAATAGGGCATATTTAATAGGGCATTGTGTTGAATCTATAAATTGCTTTGGATAGTATGGAAATTTTAATGATATTAATTCTTCCAGTTCAAGAACAGGGTATATGCTTGCATTATTTGTATTTTCCTCAATTTCTTTCTTCAGTGTTGTGTAGTTTTCTGAGTACAGGTCTTTTACCTCCTTGGTTAATTTATTCCTAGGTAATTTATTTTATTTTTTTGCTGCAATAGAAAATGTTTTTTTTCCCCTTAGTTTCTCTTTCTGATTGTTCATTGTTGGTGTGCAAAAATGCCATCAATTTCTGAATATTGATATTATATCTTGCTATTTTACTGAATTTACTTATTAGGTCGAATAGTTTTTTGGTGGAGTCTATAGGATTTTCTATGTACACTATCATGTAATGTGCAAATAATGATAGTTTTGCTTCCTCCTTTCTGATTTGGATGCCTTTTAGTTCTTCTTCTTGTCTGATTGCTATGGCTAGAACTTCCAGTACTATGTTGAATAAGAGTGGTGAAAGCAGACACCCTTGTTTTGTTCCTGATCTTAAGGGAAAAGCTTTTAGCTTTTGCCCATTGAGTATGATGTTTGCAATAGGTTTTTCATATATGGCCTTTATTACATTGAGGAATACTCCCTCTATTCCCACTTTGCTGATTGATTTTATCATAAATGGGTGCTGGATCTTATCAAATACTTTTTCTGCATCTATTAATATGATCATGTGATTTCTGTCTTTCATTTTGTTTATATGATGTATCGCATTTATTGATTTGTAAATGTTGTACCATCCTTGCATTCCTGGAATAAATCTCACTTGATCATGGTTTATGATCTTTTTAATGTGTTGTTGGATCATGTTTGCTAGTATTTTGTTGAGAATTTTAGGATCTATGTTCATCAGAGATATTGGCCTGTGATTTTCTTTCTTTGTTGTGTTTTTCCCTGGTTTTGGGATAAGGATAATACTTGCCTTATAAAAGGGGTTCGGGAGTCTTTCCTCTTCTTGAATTGTTTTTTAGTAGTTTGGGAAGGAGAGGTGTTAGTTCTTATTTGAATGTTTGGTAAAATTCATCTACAAAGCCATCTGCACCAGGGCTTTTGTGTGTCGGTAGTTTTTTGATTGTTACTTCAATTTCCCTAGTTGTTATTGGTCTATTTTAGTTTTCTACTTCTTCCTGATTCAGTTTTGGAAGATGTATGTTTCTAGAAATTTGTCTGTTTCTCCCAACTTGTCCAATTCCTCGTCATATAGTTGTTCACAGTAATTTATTATAATCTTTTGTATTACTGTAGTATCAGTTGTTACTTCCCTTTCATTTCTGATTTTACTTATTTGGGTCCTCTCTCTCTCTCTCTCTCTTTTTTTTTTTGATGTGTCTGTTTAACGGTTTGTCAATTTTGTTTTTCTTTTAAAAGAACCAGTTCCTGTATTCATTGATCCTTTGAATTACTTTTTAGTCTCTATGTCATTTAGTTCTGCTGTCACCTTGATTATTTCTTTCCTTCTACTTGCTCTGGGCTTTGTTTGTTGTTGTTCCTCTAATTCCTTGAGATGTACGATTAGGTCATTTATTTGAGATTTTTCTGTCTTTAGGTAGGCCTGATTGCTATGAACTTCCCTCTCAGGACTGCCTTCACTGTGTCCCTTAGGTTTTGGGTTGTTGTGTGTTTATTTTCATTTGTATCCAAATACGTTCTGATTTATTCCTTGATTTCATTGTTAACCTATTAATTATTTAATAACATGTTATTTATTCTCCATGTATTTGAATACTTTTGAGTTTTTTCTTGTGGTTGGTCTTCAGTTTCAAACTGTTGTGTTCCAAGAATATGCTTGGTATGATTTTAATTTTCTTGAATTTGTTGCAGCTTTTTTTGTGTCCTACCATGCAGTCTATCTTGAGAATGATCAACATGTGTTTGAGAAGAATGTGTATTTTGCTTTTTTGGGGTAGAGAGTTCTTAAATATCACTTAAGTCCATTTGATCTAGAGTGTCATACAATTCTTTGATATTTTAATTGATATTTTGCTTGGAAGATCTATTTATTGTTGATAATGGGGTGTTAAGATCTCCTACAATGAATGTATTGCTGTCTATCTTTTTCTTAAAATCCTCCAATATTTTCTTTAGGTATTTAGCTACACCTATTTTGGGTGCCTAAATGATATAAAAGTCATATCCTCTTGTTGAATTACTCCCTTAAGTGTTTTGTAGTGACCTTCTTTGTCTCTTGTTATAGCCTCTGTTTTGAGGTCTATTTTGTGTAAGTATTGCTACCCCTGCTTTTTGGTGTGTCCATTTTCATGAAATATTTTTTTCTATCCCTTCACTTTCGATCTGTGTATATCTTTTGTTCTGAGGTAGATTATTGTAGACAGCATATATGCCAGTTGTGTTTTCTTATCAGTTCAGCTACCCTGTGTCTTTAGATTAGAGTATTTAATCCATTTATATGTAAGGTTATTATTGATAGGTACTTACTCATTGCAATTTTTCCCTTTGTGCCTGTGTTCTTTTCTCCTTCTTCTTCTTCCTCCTCCCCTTCTACTTCTTCTTCCTCTTCTTCTTCTCCTCCTCCTCCTTCATCTTCTGGCAGTCCCTTTAGCATCTCCTACAGTTCTGGCTTGGTGCAGATATACTCTTTAAGTCTTCATTTGTCTGGGAAGCTCTTTATGTCACCTTCCATTTTAAATGAGAGCCTTGATGGATAGAGTAGTCTTGGTTGCTTTTCATTAATTGGAATATTTCATGTAGTCCCTTCTGGCTTGTGTTTCTGTTGAGAAATCAGCTTATAGCCTTATTGGAGCTCCCTTGTATGTTACTAGTTGTTTCTCCCTTGCTGCCTTTAAGATTTGCTCTTTGTCTTTATATTTTGCCATTTTGGTTGTAATGTGTCTGAGTGATCCTCTCTGGGTTCATCTTGAATGGGACCCTCTGTGCATTCTGGATTTGTATGACATTTTCCCTCACCAAGTTAGGGAAGTATTTTGTCATTATTTTTTCATTTTTCAAGAGTTTCCATCTCTTGCTCCTTTTCTTCTCCTTCTGGTATCCCTATGATACAAATATTATTATATTTCATGTTGTCCCAAAGCTCCTTAAACTATTCCCATTATTTTTTAGTCTTTTTTCATTTTGTTGCTCTGAATGGGTGTTATTTTTCCTTGTCTTCCAGCTCACTGATTCAATCCTCTGCATTGTCTAGCCTGCTTTTAATTCCTTCTAGTGTGTTCTTCATTTCATATATTGCACTCTTCATTTCTATCTGGTTCTTATTCAAGATTTATACATCCTTTTTCTTGCTGATGTAGGTCCCACTAAGTTCCTTGTTGTTCTCACTAAATTCCTTGAACTTCCTTATAACCATTAATTTGAATTCTATGTCTGATATATTGTTTGCCTCAATTTCACTTAGTTCTTTTTCTGGAGATTCCTCCTTTTCTTTTGTTTGGGGGTTGTTTCATTATCTCCTCATTTCACTTGTCTCTTTGTGTTTGTTTCTATGTATTAGATTGATTTACTTTGATTCTCTGTCTTGTGGAGTGGCCTTGTGTGTTTGGAGTTCTGTGGGCCCCAGTGGTACAGACTCCTTGCTCTCCTGATCTGTATGCTCTAGGAATGTTCCTGTGTGGGTTATGTGGACTCTCCTGTTCCATTTTGTTCCTGACTATTATTGGCCCATTCATTGGTTGGAACTCCCCTCTATCTAGCTAAGAAACCAACTTCCACAATGTATTGTACACTGTTGTATAGGTGCTAATAGAACAAAGCAAAACAACACAAAAACAGCACCAAAACAACCAGGGGGTGTAGCTGGGTTGAGCTTCACAAGATGAGAGTGAGCAGGTTAATGCAGCAGTGAGTACCTGAGATCAAGGAAGATCACAATGATGTTTAGCCCACAACTGTGTAACACTGCCACATCTCTGCTTCATCTTTTTACAGGGCTCCTTTCCACTCTTTTCTGGGTAACTAAATAGTGACTATCTGGTATGTCAAAGATATGTGTATCATAATTGAGGGCTGAATCTTCCTAGAAATCAAATGTAATGTATGAGATATGTCCAGAAAGTATCCAGCCAGGTGCTATGAAAAATAGAGACATTTACTGAAGAAGATGCAAGATACAAGAAACATTGCACATAGGACAATGACACCTCAGTTCCCTTCAATGTAGACACCTTGGCACCTCACACAGTTCTCCTAATCGCCATCAGCTGTCCTGTTGTATTTTCCTAAATCTCATTGATGGTCTGAAATCTTTTCCCTTTCAAAAGTGATCTTAGTTTTGGGGAAAGCCAGAAGTCACAGGGTGCCAAATCTTGGCTGTAGGGGGTCTGAGTCACCTGGATGATTTGATGTTTTGCCAAAAAACTTGCACAAAATGTGATGCATGAGTGGGCACATTGTTGTGATGAAGCTGCCATTCACCAGTTGCCCATAGCTTCCATTGTATTGCATCTTAACCAATGAAGAACATTGAGGTAGTACTCCTTATTAATTGTTTGGCCTAGAGGGGCGTACCTGTGGTGGACAATACATTCCCAATCAAAAAACACAGTTAACATGGTCTCGATCTTGCTGCAACTTTGCCATGCCTTTTTCAGGTATAGAGTACCAGGCAACTCCCAATGGGATGACTGGGACTTCATTTCTGGATCATACCCATTAACCCATGATTCTTCTCCAGTTATGACTTTCTAGAGGAAATCTAGTTCATTGGTAGTGGTTTGAATTGACATTAGCAACTGCATCATGATGTTCCTTCTGCTCTTAGCAGATGCTGTGGAACAAATTTTGCCATGACTCATTTCATGCCAAGATCCTGCATCAAAATCTCAGATATAGTTTTTGGAATCCCCATATCAGCTTCTAGTTCTTGCACTATCAGTTGCCAACCATTGTTGATTGCAGCCTGTACACATTCAACATTCTCAAGTGTTCTGCTTGTTGCAGGTTGCCCAGAATGTGGATCATTTTCAACAGGTTCTTGACCATCTTCGAAGTATTTGTGGCACACTTTTATTTGCACTGCAGTCATTGCATTGTCCCTGAAAGCCTTCTGAATCATTCAAATAGTTTCTGTGAGGGAATTTTCAAGCCTAATGCAAAATTTGATGCAGATTCATTAATCTACTCACTCAGTCATTTTGAATGTGATGGCCACACAATACATGTGTTTACTCAGTGGTGTCTACCACCTCCATGGACTAGTATACTGAAATTATCATTGTTCATGTATGCACATTCCAATCTATTCTCCTTGCATTGATGTTATGCAAACTGTTCTCCTTATATTAACAATGGCTGGATGTCTGCTGGACAGACATATATCCATTGCATACTTTATACTTATTTCACAAAATGTCTGATTTGTATGGTTATAGCTAGTCCCATCTATAGCACCTCAACACACTTTATCAGGGAGAAAGCAATGTTGGGTTAGTCCCTTTCCATGCCACTCCACACCTTTCAGCTGTCCAGGATGATTTTCTTGTTCCAGGCTGGCCCTCATGTTTATGTTATCCCAATGTCCCCAGGAGTAAAATCTTAGGGCACACTATAATTTTAGTCTCTTTTGTTAAGTTTTACATTTCTAAAACTTATAATAATTCCTGGAATATAGAAGGGACTCAGTGACTATCTGTTGAATGAACAGATGAGTGATTAATCTGTAGAGGACTCTTCACATTTCAGGTCTATCTTTATCATAGACATTACTGCCTATTTATTAATACAAAACAGTAACCTAAATAACACATTGGTGAATGGCTACTTTGTCTTCTTTTCCTAGTGAAATGTGTCATGAACTGTGGATATTAACATGTCTTTAGGCATCTGCTTTAAGATGGTAGACTAAACAAAGCTTTTAAAACCCCAGTGGCATGGGAGTAAAGAAGTGTAAGAACTGATATAACCTTTAGCAGTAAAGGGTCTGTAGTTGAAAGTGATGTCAACAAAGTTTCTGGAAGACAGAAAGCTAATTAAGACCTGTTAGTGGATAAAATGGAACTGAAAACATACAGAAGCCTTGTGCATGAGAATCAGTTTTGCTGGAGAACTGGTGGCATGGTGGAGCCAGGTCTCACTGGCCTGGGATTGGGCTCATTTTTTCTCAACTGTGACTTTAGAGATGTCATTTTTGGTAGCTTGAAATGGGGAATGCTAGGAGAACAAATCAGGGCAATCCCCCCCTCTCTTTTTGTTATCTGGTTGGTAAGTATTTATCAACACATCATTGTGAGAAATCCTATAGAAGATCCAAGCTTTGGGTAATCTGGTCCAAAAGGTAGTAGTGAAAGGTGGGACTCAAAAAAGGGAGCAGAGGTAATTAAAGGTCTAGATCAACTGTTCTAATTAGTCCTTACTTATTTTACTCTATTTCTGCATGTCACTTGACATTTACCTCAATGTAGAACTCTAGAAGCTTATGTAAAACAGTGGTTCTCAAACCTTAGTTTGCCTCATACTCACCTGGAAGCTTGTTTAAACACAGATTGCTGAGCCTCACCCTCAGAGTTTCTGATTTCATCATTCTGGGGTGGACAAAACAAGAATTTACAATTCTAACAAGTTGCGTGTGTTACTGTTGGTGGTGGTCTGGGGACCACATGTCGAGAACCAGTGTTCTGAAGAAATTAAATGAGAACCTTAGGGTGGATGCTGGCATTGCAAAGCAAAGTGCTTCTCATTTTGACACCTGGGATAGTAGCGGGCAGGCTATCACCTTAAATTCATTACCTTTGCAACTTAAATTTAGCTTCCTGGGCAACAACCACCTTCCAGTAGCCCAGTTAGCTTAGTCAGTCAGCCAAGAGGCCCATTGAGGAAATAAAACCAGTTATGCTATAGCTTCCCAGAATCCACCTTATCTTTCTCGTAGGGGTCAGTCATTATATGGACATGTCCATGTAACCTCCGTTTATTCATTTTCAACTTTACATTCAACCTTTAGTGAAAACATAGATAATGTAATTATGTTCACAAAATAAAATGTCTATGCTATTAATGTTAATGTAAAAATAGAGAAAACAGCAGAAATTGGAAGAAAAAATCAAGAAGACAAGTAAAAAAGAATAAAGACATTAATATTTTACAAAGTGAACATCTGAGTGGTTGTTTAAAGTTGATAACAAAATACACAGAATTTAAGGTATATTATTCAACTTCACTAAGGCAACCAATAGAAGAAATGAAAGGATTAAGGAAGAGATACTATAAAGAAATAAATTCTCCTATTTTATAGTGGCATAAATATAGTTTGATGAAAACAAATAAAGAAAGAAACAAAGACATGAGCATATTATATAGTGTTTTGGAGGTGACAGCCAGAGCTAAAGACAGAATGGTTAAAAGCATTGACCTCTGAGGAGTGAATAGTTGGCATGGAAATTGAGGGAGCACTAACGCTTCTCACTATAATGTTGTGCTGTCTTGTAATTCAAATGCACATGTGAATGTATTCTTTTTAAAAAATGTGATTTACACTAAGATGACTTCTTGTTAGTATGAATAGTCTCGAGCATTTGTAATTTATGGCTTAGTTTAAAAATGGACAATGGATACACAAGTCTCTTTAATATAGGGTACTGGCAGAAAATATGCCATCCTTTATAAATAAAACTGTGCTCTGCTCACAGAATGCTCACCTGAACTGAAATTATTACCAGATGACTGATAATTGACTGACCAATTTTACTTTTCATCTAGTTTTTTGGGTATCTTTGGAGACTGTCAGTAATAATACAAGTAATCAAGGGGACGATGACTGCTTTTATGTCAGTGATTTCTAATAGACATAAAGCCAGATTGCAAATGGTCTTAACACTCAGATAAGCACTCCAAAGCTGTTTAACAAAAGAGGCCTACACACTGCCAGCTTTGAGGGATGTCAATAATCTGCTGCCCTATGAACTGCCTTGTGTTTTTGAGAAAATAGCATTTTTAGTCTGAAAATTTATAGTTACAAAAAGGTGAATTCATTTAGTGTGTTTCAAAGTCTATAATGGTCTCAGGCTTTATATTTAACCTGCATTTGGGTAGATCATATCATTTTACCAGAATTTGAAGGGGAGGGACAAAAAGCTATGAAAATGAAATCCTACATGAAATTGCATCAACTTGACTTTCAGTTGGCTGACTACAATTGTTATGGATTTTGTCCTTTAATGACAATAAATCATTAATGAAAAGGCCAGCAGATTTTATTTGTAGGTACCAAATTCTAATGTATGTGTGGCTTCATGTCTTTCCTTTGCCAAAAAGCATATTTAGTTATCAACTTTATGAGCTATTATGATTGGGATGCCACCATATCTTTAGCTTTCAGACCCTGACACAATCACAATGACTGCTGTTTTACATTCAAGGAGGGTGTTGTTGAATATGTCAGAGCATTTACAGTGACGATAATGAGGAAAAATTTCTCTATCAGCTGAGACAGTCTGGCAGAGTAAGTGCTGGAGGTGGGTACTTAATTTTTCTCTATTATTTAAGATAGAACAGAGAGGTACACATAGGCAATCTGAGTATATTGTTAGTAACTATCTCTGGAACTATAACAATAATTTTTTCAAAGAATCTGCTAGAACACAGCAGAGAGCCCCATACAATTTACCATTTTGTCAGAGTACAGGAAACTGGAATAGACTACTCATGTCTAGAAGTTTCTGGATGGAACTTGGGGAAAGTGCATTGAAAATCCTGTGTTGTGTAATTAATGACACATGCCTTGGTTACTATTAATCTTTTTTTGATAGGTTCTTTCAACAAGTTTGTTTTTCTAAATACGTGAAGTAAAGTTGAAAAAGAAATATTTAATGGAAAATTATATTTTTTTCTAGAAATGTGAAGCAGGTTTTTATTTTAATAGTTGAAGATAATTACTTAAGTTCTTCACTCTAGCTTGAGAAATTTTTCTTTTTACTTTTAGATGGCATTAAAGTTTATATATGAATCTCAAAATCACTGATTCCATTGCACTTGACTTGATTGAAGCTGCGTTCTATATCAGCTCTCAGAAAGTGTGCCCAATTTCATGTTTCTTGTTGGATAAAAAGTAACATTCTTCTTCATACCTCCAGATATGCTTCTTCCAAGCTTGAGACAACATCTCCAAAAAGATCTGGGAAAGGTGAGGGTATAGAATACTTTTGGTATAGAGTAGTTTGGTAAGACAGCAACAGAAAACTGGCATTTAATTCCTTTTTAGACTAGATTTGTAATGTGGCCTTCTATAAGCCACCTAATTTTTCTTTCATTCACAATTTTTACGTCTATAAAAATTTAATTAGATGATTTCAAGGACTCTTATGATTCTAAAATCTAGAGTTTGTCAAGAATTTAGATAGTTGTGTTAGTGATGATTCTGATTATTAGTAGAGGCTACAGAAATGAGCTTGATTTACCCTTGTCTAGTTTGTCAGTTCACAGGGGGCAAGCGTGGCTACTTACATTTATCTGTGGCACTTTCAGCATTTATCACAGTGTCTTGCACAGTCTGTGCCTCAGTCAGTGTTTAATTAGTGCATATTCAGGTCCTAGTGGTTGGTTGGAGAGGACTCTAGTAGTCTGTGGGATCACTGTATTGTGTATTTCCTCTAGCATTAAGGGAAAAAAAGCACGTATTTTCTACTCCCCTCTATAGTTCTAAGGGAATTACAGTAAAGGCTGGTGGCATTGCAGGATGCAATGAAAGTAGTGATCTGTATAGTTGCACTAGGGTTGGGTGGGGTTAGGTCGTAAGCTTTCAGATCTAGGTTATGACAATAGCGTGGTAGCTACTGAGAAAGGGCTGCGGGAAAGACTGCTAGGAATTAAAATATATAAATGAGACTCTTCTTGTGTCTCTGAATGCCTACTCCTCTTTTCTTCATCCCTTTCTTGTTAGGTCCAGAGCACAGATCCTCCTCTTCCTCTTTTCTCTTTGCTCTTAGTTTGCAGTTTCTCTGGCTCATCTCATCCCTTGGAAAGAACTGAGTATAGCTACCCATCAAACAGGGCATCCAAATTCAAAGTAGGGCATCCTTTTGCTCTTTATTTTAAAAATAGAGATGGATGTAAATTACCATAATGATTTACTTTAAGAAACTATCATAAAATGTTTGTATGGAAGGAAGAGTTAATAATAGTTTACATGAGTTATGAACCATGAGGCAGGAAAAACTTCTCTTGAGAGCAGACCAGAAATTAGATTTACTCTGACACAGTGAGACTGTTATCAAAATGTGCAGTGGCGTTTGTACATGTCATAAAGGTGATTATTCTGCATCTGAGCTCTGGCAAGTTTAAACCTCAGATGCTGTCTTTAAGATGATGAAAATGAGCATTGACAGCAGGTCTGGTGGGTTTAAAGAAATTCAAATGTTTAAGTATTGAGGAGATTGAATTTTGAGAAAAGATTACAGGAACAGGCTAAACAATTAGGATTTATTGTGAATGAATAGGAGCAGAGTGTTATGTGATAGCAGTTCAATATTTAGGACAATGATATGCACCGTAATACACAAAGCATAAACAGTTAAGCTACTGTAGAAGTTACTATATTTTAAAAAGTAAATGTAAAAGGATCATTATGCAGGATTCAAAGAGGATGCTGTGTCCCTGCCTGTATGCCTTCATATCCATTGATTTAATATTATGCCAACGTCAAAGTAAAGGCTAATGCATATGAGCTTAATGTAACACAAAATGCATTGGTTACTAGAATGAAAATTGAGACCATACCAAAAACAATTTTATAAAAGCAGAACAGAGTCAGAGGTCCTACATTACCTGGTTCAGGACTCACAAAGTTTCAGGAACGAAGGTAGTGTCGTATCGGCATGTGGCATGTGAGTAGACATGTAGATTAGCAGAACAGAACGGAGACGCCTGTCATAGGTCCACACATATTGTCAATTGGTTTTCATCAAAGGTAACAAGGCAGTTAAATGAGGATAGGATAGCCTTATAAAAATAGTGTCAGAACAATTGGATGTATAAGTGAAAAAATGAATATCAGCCCTGGCCTCATGCAGTGCACAAATAATAAACCCAAATAGAGCACAGACCTAAAAGTAGAAGGAAAAATTAAAAATCTTCTGGAAGAAAACGTAGGAGAAAACCTTTCTGACCTATGGTAGGTAAAGATACCATAAAAACAAAAATTGTAAAAGAAATAATGATAAACAGGACTGCATCTAAATTAAAAACGCCTGCTCATCTGATAATGACCATCAAGAAGATAAAAAAGGCAATCCACAGACTGGGAGAAAAACACCTCCCTCCCTCCCTCCCTTCCTCCCTTCCTTTCTTCCTAAGATTTGTATCTGGAGCACAAGAGAACACTTACAATGCAGTAATATTAACTAAAACAACCCAATTAAAATGAGCTTAAGATTTGAACAGACAGCTGGCAAAAGACAGTACACAAATGATGACTCAATGTATAGAAAGATGCTTAACATCATTAGTCCGAAGGAAAATGCAAATTGAAACCACGGTGAAATACAATGAGATACACCACCAGAATGGTGAAAACAACAGAAGGACCAAGATTTTGGTGAGAATGTGGAGCATCTGAAACTTTACAACATTGTTTTTGAGAATTTAAAATAGTGAATGACTTTAAAAAATAGTTTCTTATAATAGTAAATATCCACGTACCATATAGCTCAGCAATCTTACTCTTAAGTATTTATCCAAGAAAAGTGAAGATATATGTCCTTACATATACTTAGATGTATATTCTCATAACAAGTCTATCCATAATGGCTCCAAATTGGAATTATCCAGATTTCCATCTTCAGGAGAATAGATAAATTATGGTATGTTACAAAGTGGAATATCACTCACTAATCAAAAGGAACAACCTCCAGGTGTGTACAAAACATGGGTGATACATTTGGGGCAAAATATGATAAGGTTGACATAACTTTTGACCTCAGTCCCCATGGAAAATGATTTAAGTAAGATTAATGAGACTAAGAGGAATATAGGAACCGTTGTGTGGTTAAAGAACACAGCCATGTAAGAAATCCCAATTATGAGAAGTGGCCTTTAAAATCCTTGAACACAACTGACTTTATATGTTTGTGGGTTGTAGGCTAACATATCCTCAACATTCTGAAATGGACTTTGAAGGATGCTAAGCAATGTAATCTATACAGCAGGTCTCTAAATAATGTAATTTTGTTATAATGTTGATGAGAAAAAAAAATGATTCCCAGCTGAGACCACGGTCTGTATGAAGTTTGCAGGTGTCTCCCATGTCTGTGAGGATTTTCCCCGGTTACCCCAGTTTTCTCCCACATTCCAAGTGTGTGCATGTGAGGTAGATTCATGTGTCCACACTGTCCCAGTCTGAGTGAGGTCAACGTGGCATGCGCCCTGAGATGGAGAGGCATCCTGTCCAGGGTGGGTCCTCACCTTATGCTCTGAGCTGGAAGGGGAGGCTCCGGTCACCTGCAACTCTGAACTAAAATAAGAGGATTGGAAAGAATTATTTTGCTTATTTTTATTCATCTCTTTCTTTTTTTATTTTAAAAGATTTTTTTAAAAAAATTATTTTCAGAGAGAGGAAAAAGGAGGGAGAAAGAGAGGGAGAGAAATATCAATGTGTGGTTGCCTTTTGCACGTGCCCAACTGGGGGACCTGGCTTCCAACCCAGGCATGCGCCTTGACTGGGAATCAAACCTGTAACCCTTTGGTTTGCAGGCTGGCACTCAATCCACTGAACCACACCAGCCAGGGCTCATCTCTTTCTTAATGTATGTATAGCCCATGTTTATTTCAATGTTTAATATTAGAAGTGTTTTAGGTCTTTATTTAGATGTTAGGTGATGTTTTTGTGACCATAAATATGCTGTAGGAACTTAATTCTTGTTTATATCAACTAGCCTGGGATAAAATTGGTTTTGTTGTATGTCATTTCACTTAAAGTCATGTTTCCAAGAACCTGTTCCCAGGTTAAGTGAGGACTTACTGTAGTTTAGGAGCTTTCCCTTTTTGTTCTTTTAGCTTGAAATCTCAGCCTCTAAAGTCCGAGAATTCTTTAGATGATAAAATTTGGTTGAAATGTATTTCCAGAGTCACTGAGGCCTGGAAATTGCTTGTTAAAGGCTTATGTCAGAGTTAATTTTGTGTTTTGCTATAGACAATCAACTGCTCAATATCTGTGCAGCATATAACGTCACAGCATTCCAAAGTACAGAAGGAATACGAAATCTTATAATCTGACTGGGAACGGGTATTATTGGTTGTCTTTTTTATTTCCCATTTCACCTTTTCATACTGTGCCTTTTACATTTAAAAACTGTAGCCTCTATGTGAATACCTACTGTGACAGTGCGACAGAGCAAACAAGGGCCAGTTCATGTGGCTCTTTGGCGCATGACCCAACAATCAGAGTTGAGAGAAGCAGGTTTTTATTTACGAGATTCCAACCTCGGGGCACTGACAGCACTTATGCTTGGAGCCCAGTTCTTCCCGGAGACCCAGCTCTCCCCTAGCGCCCCATCAGGTTATAAGCCCAAACCAAGTCCTATAGTTCCCCATCTCCTTATTTTAAGCCAGCTCACAGCAGGTCTCTATCCTCTTGCAGCTGCTCTCTCCTTCGGGATCTGGGGTGTGTGGTCCTCAGCCTCCATGTAATAGTCCAGGGAAGCATGTGCTTTGTTGCACTGGATCATGATGAAGTCCAGGAAAGGCACAAATCCCAAGAGAGTGGCCTCTCCTTGTGTCCCGAGTCCCAAGAGTCAGCGTTTTGCAAGGCAGAGTCGTTTCCGAGTCAGCTAGAGTGGGCATGATCAGAGCAGCGGCATGCTGTTCTCTCCCTACAACCCCAGGCCGCAGCGCCGGACCCTGACCACAGACTGCTCAGCTGCTACATCAAGGCTCTCACTCCTCTACACTCACTCTGCCCTCGTGGCTCCTATCTCGCTGCCGCCCGCATGGCTAAATCTCTCGCATGGCTGCCCTCTTCTCTGCAGACCAGCACGGCTGCTACCTGTTCTCTCTGACCTCAGGGTGGACCAGCCTTTTCTCTCTCTGCCAATCCTTAGTTCATTTTTAAAAATTGTTAAAAAAGATTTTGTTTATTTACTTTTAGAGAGAGGGAAAAGAGGAAGAAAGAGAGGGAGATGAACATCAATGTGTGAGAGAAACATTGATCAGTTGCCTTTCACACACCCCTGGCTGGGGACCTGGCCTACACCCCAGGCCTGTGCTCCGGCTGGGAATCAAATTTGTGACACCCTCGTTCGCAGGCTGGCACTCAATCCACTGAGCCACAGCAGCAAGGGCCAACCCTTAGTTTAAATCCTGACCTGGAGCTGCCTACATGACCTCCTATGCAGCTCCTCCCACAAAGAGCTACATCCGCGTTTCCTGTATTGTTTACATTATCAAGGCTTCTACCTTCAGTGAGGGCAAGAGTAATTCAGTGGTGCAGAGGGAACCGCCTCCCTGCTTCTCAGTGCAGGCATTGTACAAGCCCTGGCTGTGTCATGAGTCACCATAGTTTCTGAAAGTCTTATTCACATTTTTTGCGCCAGGGCAGTAGCACAGCTATTAGGTAGCCTTCAGCTTGCCATTGTTATGAGAAGTATCTTAACTGCCATATTGTCTACTTCTTCCCTTCCCCCAACCAAAGGCTGTGGGGGAACGTACTTCCCTTTTGTTTTGTACCCCATTTCAATAGGAAGCTCACTACCTACAATTCTATATTTCATTGCTAAAGAGCCTCCATGAAATTAAAGATCCTTCTTCTGTAGAACACTTGTTTAAATTCTACAAATTGACTAAGTTTTTAAAAATACCACAGGAAGTTTACATTTCTGCATTTCACCCCATTAATATCTGCAAAAGCATATGGTTCCCCATGAAATCTTTATTCCCTTGGCTGAAATTTCCCTGTTCCTATATGCTTTTATGGAACCTTTCTTCTCACCTACAGAATTTTACATTCATAAAATTCTGAATGTCTTATCAAGGCAAGGACTCTAATCATCTAATTCCAGCTTACTTTTAAAAATTTCTCCTCCTGTCATTCTCTGATACCTCTTTTATGTGCCAACTGTGCAGAAATGGCCCTGGTTTGCCACGTGCAACATGCTCTTTCATAGTGACATACACAAATTTGGAAACACTTTTTTTCTTACGCAGTGATCTTCTATCATCTTTTAGGACTTGCTGTAGTGACACCTGTTCTAGAAATCCCCTGTGATCCCTTCAGGGTAGGAAAGTTTCTCCTCTGTTCTCTTGAATGCATGGACTCCTGCCTTCGACTCTGAATGTTAGAACGCTCTGACCCCATAGGACCTCTAATAATGGTTACCATGTGCCATACTTACAGGCATAACTACAACTTTTTCAAGTGTCACACACATTTTGTTGTCCCCAAAAGCCCCAGGTGTCGGAGCTGATCTGTTTGAGACACATGGGTCATTGTCCTTGTGTCCTCTGGCCCACGAGACCACATTTGTTCTTTGGAATGTGTTGCCCTCCCATCTCCTTCAACTCCACTTTCTCTTTGTTCTCTCCCTGACGTCTGGCTCTTGACCCGTACCTGACTTTGGTTTCTGTTCTCTTTACCAATGCGAGATGGTAGAGCCTCTCTCCTGAATCTAGCTCTGACCTGATTCACTCCGTCTCTGGGTGCTGTCCACACCTTAGGTTGTAGTTATCTTCTCACGGTGTGTTGATATTACTGCATCATAGCCATTCTGAGGCGTAAAAGTTGCAGCACATGCAGTGAAAGGAAGCAATGAGCCGAGATAGCAATATCTGGGAGCTAGTAACCAACAGAGAAGAATGATTCTAGAATTAGGTAATCAGTCTGAAAAGTAAGGACGAGTGTACTGAACAAAACCACCTAGGCAGGATAAAGGCAGGACGTACACAAATCACGAGAATCAGAGCTTCCAGTAGGGAAATAATTCCAGAGAGAAGACACGGCCAGAACCCGAGCAGCCGAAGTGCCAGAAAGGAAGGCAGAGTGGTGAGGCAAAGTCCGAGCAGGTAACTGTTGACTGACTACATCTGAGTAGGTGCTGGGCACACGCTACACATTGAAGGATGAGTAAGGGAGTCACAACCCCTGTTCAACTGCTTACAGTTGAGTTGGAGACACAACAAAATCAGCAGCTACAACCCTTTGTGAGAATAGCTGTGACTGTGGAAGTACAGGATGCTGTGGGGCATACAGCAGGGACACCCACAGTACTATTGCTTCCACCTGTTTGAATGCTGTGGCCAGGCATTCCAGGGGTGTTTCTTTCTCTGTACCCTCAAATCTGAGGCTCACTTCCCTCTCTGGGGACTTCTTTGAGGATCTCCTGATCCTGGGTCCCAACAAACCGCTTTTATCCATTTCAATCTCAAACTGCTTTGTTGTTTCTATTCACAGCCCGGCTGCTCTCTCCGCTACTAAACAGTCCTTTCATTTATGTCACGTTCACTCCCTAATGCATCACCCAAGTGGCTGCTCCAGTCCTGTCCCTTCCAATCAATCTCAAATCTTTCATCCTCAGCACATGACCTTGTCTCTCATTTTCCTGAGCAGATTGAGGTCATCGAGTGAGGCTCCCTCATCCCTTCACCCCTTGCTACATGCCACCATGTCACCCCTGCTGCATCATGCTAGTTCTGCCTTTTTTGCTTATCCCCCTTTCTTTCCTCCTGATTTGGAGAAAAAAGTAACCTCCTTTTCTAGTACTGACTTCTTCTCCTCTGCATCGGCCCCACCTCTCCTTCCTTCCATGTAACGTCTTCTGTTTCTCTCTCTCTCTGGCAGCTTCAGTTTCTCCCCCTGCACTCACTTCTTTTCCAGTACCAGAATGCACGTGTATGTGCTGGACTCAGTCTAAAACCAATTTTTCTTTCCCAATTCTGAGTCTTCCCTTCTTTTTTCACCCACCACTTCCTTACTGTCACAACCAAGCCCCTGTAAAGGTGGAAACATTCCATGTTTATGTGGCAATATGTTGGTAACATGAGAAAGGGGACATTGGATTTATGTGTTCCTCTTGTTTCTATCCAGATTTATTCTTTTTTATCTTCCGTTCAGATCATTATCATCAGTCTTGCTGGTGGTTTTGCCATCAATCCCTCTTAATCTGCTCTGCCTTGGTAGTGAATACCTGTAGGCAATCATTGAATCTCTTGGTTAAAGGTATAGGCTCAAGGAATTGGCCACTGCACTCAAATCCTGGCTCTACCCAAAAGGACTATCTGTGTGAGGTGGACAAATACTTAACCAACCCAAACCCCAGGTTACTGGTTTGTAAAGTTAGTAGAACAATAACACCTGCTTATTTGGGCTGCTGTAATTACTAAATAAATAATAAAGAACCCTTTAAAATAGAATGCAGCATTCCTGATGAAGGGGAGCAAGATATACCACCCCAAAATATGCCTCTTGGGCTTATTGATTATTTCAAGCTAGTTATTTTTAAGAAACAGTGCACACAGATGAAGCTCTGAAAAGTGAGTAGAAGTTATGCTTTTGTAAGAGACATTTACATTTATAAGGGAAATCTGCATTTGTAAGAGTGCCTCTGTCTCTGTTACACTGGAGAGGAGTGATTCCCTTGTGAACAGAATTTTCCTTGGTTATCCCTATCAGTTCCTCGTCCGCCAGGGCCTACCAACATCTTCTGTTTTTAGCTGGAGATGATGTTTAACATGGTGGCTGGGGCCATTTTAGGGAGTTACTCAGTTCTCCTGGGTCTCTCCCATGCATACAGGGAGGTATATATATTATTAAGCTTCTGTTTGTTTTTTTTCTGTTAATCTGTCTTTTGTTAAGGGGGTGCTCAGCCAGGAACCTAGAAGGGTAGAGGGAAATTATTTTTCCCTCCTCTACAATGGCAAAAAGTAATCACTCAATAAATATTAGCTCTTGTCATTTTTAAAGCTATTTTCCTCACATAGTATCCTTTTCCCAGTATCCGTAATTGCAAGAATTTCTGGTTAAATCAAGTTGCCAATACTTTTCTTTGCATATGATGAGCTGCCAGGTGTGGAGGTGGTCAATTAAAATAATGAGTTAACCTGAAAGTAACAAGTCTTAACTCACTGGGACAGTGCTGGCATGAAGAAAAAAAAAGTGAGAAAGAGAGAGGCATCAGTTCCCCAGAATTTCACTTTCCCCCACATAATTGCACCTGGTAAGAGGTTATGATGGATGAGCATGAGGCAGCAAATATCTTACAGCCTATGAAAAAAGGCTCTTGAATTTTTTAAGAACTCAAGGGGCTGAGGAAAGGGAGAAGGGGTAGGAGGAGGGGTGAAAACGTAGTGAGTCAGAGGGGAGAACAGTTTTTTAGCCAAGGTCACTTTTCCCCTGAGGACTTTTGGGTTAGGAATGCAGGTATGCACATGTAACTCTCAAGCCCAGAAGGAGGGGGCACCACACCTCTCCAGTCTTTGATTGCAACTCTCTGCAGAAAACTGCAACGAGGGGTAAGTATAAGGTTTTAAAACCAGTGACAAAGTTTTTGAAAAGTTAGGAATAATCAACAATTTTAGAATTTTTATAAGAAAACTACTTGTTTAGATTCCAAGTGGCTTAATGTCCAACAGACACTTCCTGTTTTATCAGACAGAAATTATTTGCATCCCTGCCAGAAAGAAATCTTTAAGTTAATCTTTGCCTTTCAGACTTGTAAATAGCTCTGACAATAAACGTCAAGTCTAGTGTTGCATTGGTAAAAGAAAAAAAACAACCTAGTAATCCCTTCAATCTGTTTCCAAGTTTCAGATAATTTTCCTGACACTGGGAAATGTGGTTACTCTGACCTACCTCACAGGGTTGCTGTGGCAAATAAGACAGTGTATGCTAAGCCCGTAAGAATTACGTAGTATTCACCGCAATGCTAGGTGCTGTCATTATTATCAGATTGCCATTATTCCTCCTATATAACCTTGGCAATCCTACTATTCTGTACTATTCAACTGAAATATTCTGTTGGAAGGGGCACTGCAATGGCCAAGATAATTGGCCTGTCTTTGGACATCACTATCACTATTTTTTGCCCTAGCATTTGGCCTAGTTAACTATCCCCTACATTTTGAAACTTTCTCCTTCTTTGGTATTTTTTCCTAGTTCCATTTCCTTCTTAGTAAATCATTTTTCTTGACTCACCTTTCTCCTATTAGCTTTTTTGTAAAAAAATATTTAAAAAAATATTTTTATAGAGAGGGGAAGTGAGGGAGAGAGAGAAGGAGAGAAACATCGATAGGTTGCCTCTCGCACACCCCTAGTTGGGCACCTGGCCCCCACTGGGGACCTGGCCCAAAACACAGACATGTGCCCTGACTGGGATTGAAGTGTGCAACCTTTTGGTTTGCAGGATGACGCCCAGCCCACTGAGCCACACCGGTCATGGCCTTCCAGTGCTTTAGTTTTCTCCATCTTGTCTTCTCCATGCCTTAATATCTCATACAGGCAACCCTATTTCTAGTCTTCCCTTTTAACATAAATTACAGACCTATTTTCAATTACATTTATGAAATATGCCCCTGTACATTTTGTCAGCATTTTACACTAAACACATCTTGGTCAGGGTTATTATTATTTGTTTAATTTCTGAGAAGCAACCAGTATCCTAAGACATTTGCACTTGACAATCCTCACTGTAACTTTTGACTTGTTTCTTTGTTTATCCCTTATATTTAATCAATTGCTGAAACTTTCTGACTTTTGCTTCAAAATACCTCACACATGTGGCTGACCGCTGCTTTGGTGGCCCCCAAATGAACTATGACTGCAATATTCGCGCCTTCTGTAGTCCCAGCAGGGTACCGAAGGGACCAGCACAGTCTGCCCTGGAATGCAGGCACTGTGGAGAGAGTTGCTCTCTGCTGGGTAGGCTCTCTGCTGTATTCAGTCTGGGTTTAACTTTTCCTGATGCAAGCATGATGCATTCAAAGGCTTGATAACACTCGCACCCTGGACCTGGTCTTCTTGGAGTATTTGCTCTTGGGTCACTCCCTTTCACTATTAAGCCTCCATATGGAGAGAAGCACAAGACACGCCGTGTGGAAGGCAACTGAGGAGCTTTGGTCAAGAGTTCCACCCCAGTACACAGTTTGTTTTTTTTTAAATAAATCTAACCTCAAAGTCTCTTAATTCATCTGTTTATGTCACAGACCTGATAATCTCAAATTATGCATCTCCCCCAATAGTGATTACTTATTAATATAATACAGACAACAGAAACAACATAAAAATAGTTGATAGAATCACGGACTATGAGAAAAGAAACTGCAGTAAGAATTGAATTACTTTTAGATTAACCCCAGTCATCTTAGTGAATAATAAAATAGTTCACTAGTAACTGATAGGAAGACAATGAAGGTTTTCCAAATTTAAACTGACTTTCTGAAATACAAAGGCAGGAGACAATGTTTTCAGAACATCAATATTCTTATTTTCTTATTTTCAGTAAGAATTCAGCAAGATTTAGCAAATACACCTTTTATAATTGTTGTGCTCCATGTACTCAAAGATGTAAACCAAAACATGAGCATAATGAGGAGAGAGATGGAAAATATAAATGAGAACCAAAGGGAACTTTCAGTGGAAAAATGTAGTATCAGAAGTGAAATTCCTTTGGATGAAACTAATAGGAGATTCAACACTGCAGAAGAAAGTCAGTTTTACTGCATAACAATAGAAATTATCTAAAATGAAAATTAGAAAATAATATCATGGGGAATGAAACACAGCCTTGATAAGTTATGAGAAATTATCAAGTGATCTAACATGTAATTAAAGTCCCAGAATGACTGGGGGAGGGGAAGAAAATTATTTTAAGAAATAATGGCTGAAAATTATCCAGGTCTACAACACAAAGCTCTATGAACCCCAAGCAGGATAAACAAAAAGAATATCACATCAGTGCACACTGTCATGAAATTACTACAATCTGATAACAAAAATTCTTTAAATTTTTTTAACTTAAATTTTTTACTAATAGATTTTTTCCCATTACCATTTAGTCCCCTTATACCCTCCCTGCTGCAGTCACCGCCCTGTTGTCCATGTCCATGAGTCCTTTTCCCTTTTTGCTTAATCCCTCCACCCCCTTCCCTCCACTCCCCTTAGCTGTATGATTTCACTCATATGTGGAATCTAATAAACAAACTGAACAAGCAAAATAGAGACAAACCCATAGAGAGCAGCAAGAAAAATTCTTAAAAGCAGCTGGAGGAAAAAAAATGCTGAGAAAAAAAGAATTAGTACAGACTCTTTTACAGAAATTTTGTAAGCCATTGGGCAGTGGAGTGGCACTGTTTCAGGTGCTGAGGGAAAAACAAATCAAGCTCTGAGAGTCAGACACTGCAGTGCCCCTGAGCAGGTTGCTGGGAGGTGGTGGTGCTGTAAAATAACAGCAGAAAAGGACTCAGAGTAAATTCCCTGTCTCTGCCTCTCCATCTCTCTTTAAAGCCTAACACCAGCCTGATGTGGGGGGAGCTGGAGTAAATGGTCGTGAGCTGTTAGAGCCGGGCTCCTCAGCACAGATATGCCTGTCCCTGGGCAAACACTGTCGTGAATCCTTGGTGACTCTGCATCAATTTGTTCTGCTCAAGTTGCCTTCTGCTCTTCTCCTTGTAGGTTGTTTTTTTCCTGACAAAAATTTCTGTCTTCCTTTGAAAATATTTTCACTTTTGAATGTTTTGATGACAATTTGAAAAACTTAAAATTAAAATTAAGAAAAAAACAGAATATGAGCTTCCTGTACTAGGCCTGTTTTTCTATGCTGCACTTAAATCACTAAGAAGGATGGATGGCATATTGTATGTACAAAATTATATGTTTTGAATGAATAAAAATTAGTACTTTTGTTCTATCACCTAGAATAGCATTAATGTTTAATGTTTGGTACTACCATTTTTATTCAAGAAAATAAAAATATTACAAATGAAACAAAATTCCCTTTTAACAGCCGCTCTTGATTTTGAATTCACTTCTCTGTACCCCGAGATGCAGCATCATTGTGAATCTGGCGTGTTTTCTTCTCTTTGTTGTTGCTCCCTTGCGGACAGATATAGAGGAATATACAGGTATAAAAATATGATGAGACATAGATATACACTAAGGCACATGCAGATACAGATTCCCTCCCTGTCTGCCTATATATCTGTAATCTATCATTAATGGCCACCTAACAAGTCTAGATGAATACCATTGACGGAATGGCACATTTCTAGGAGAAGTCATCCCCAGCATGCTCATGTGAATATTATTGCTAATACACTAGACATATTGTTCTATATCTACTCCTTTCATTTACTATTGTATTTTTGACAAGGTTCATGCCTTTTAATTGCTACATAGTATTATTTTACTATATGAATAGGTCATCTTTAATTTATCTAATTTCTGAGTGGTGAGTTTCTAAGGTGTCTCTAATTATTTAATATAAAAATTGCTGCAAACATATGTTCATATATGCATTTTGTATGAGGTTCTATATAAAAATTTCTCTGAGGATATGTTACCAGAAATGAAACTGCTGGGTCATAAGGTATGTTGCTTCTCAATTTCGTTTGACTCTGCACGTTGCTTCACAGCTCACCGCACATCTGAGCACTCATATAGTATGGGCCATGTATGGTACAACTGGTTTTCATATACCCTTGCCAATAACTGCTGGGGTAAAATGTTAACTTTGGCCAATGTGAAAAATGAAAACTGTTGTTTTGTTATTATTTTAACTCAATCCTTTCCTAACAATGAGGTTGAAACTGTTTCCAGGATTTACAGGCATTAATATGGGAATTAATTACCTGTTTTTGTCCTTTGCCCTTTGTGATATGCCTTTACATATTTTTTCATTTTGATTACTCTCTATAGTAAGACAACATCCTGGTTACATAGTGGCAATACATAAATATTTATTGAAGTTTATTCATAGAATTAGGAAAAGTATGTCCTATTGGTCTTTGAAGAAATTATCTTTTTCTCTGTGATTTTCTAAAGAAGATAATTTTTAATAGAAGTTTTAGGTTCCCAGAAGAAGGTACAGAAGTTTTCCATATAGCTCCTGCCTGTCTCCGCCCCTGCCCCCACCATGTACATAGCCTCGCCCATTATGAACATTCCCCATCAGAGCCAGGCATTTGTTACAGCTGATGAGATCTGTGCACTTTTCTGAATCCTGAATATGGTAGAATGTGGGAGGCAGGGTGGTTTAATGTGAGGGTCTGTACTTTGAGTCAGGTTGACTTGAGTTTGGGTCCTGGCTCTTTCAGTGAATCACCATGTCATCTTCAATAGTTTACTTAGACTCTGAAATTGGAATAATAATCAGTAACTCATAAAGGTCCAAATATTAACTTTAGAAAGTAAATGGAAAGCCCTTGGTACAGTGACTGTCACATAGAATATGCTCAATAATAATAGTTCTCTTATTCACACCATTCATTCTAAGCTGTATATGGAAATAAACATTGCTTCAGTCAGAAGAGCTGTTAAGTTAACCTTTCTCTTTAAATGTTACACTAAAACCCTACACGGGTTTCTTGAGGGCCTAGTAGTATGCTTAATCTACAACTAAGTGTTTTTTCTCTACTTGGGGAACATGGTATTAACTCCCAAGTTAAAACTAAGCAATCTAAACAACCAATCAAAATAGGAGTTATAGCTGTGACTGACAGCATTTCTTAATATGCTCTTTTAAATTTAATACATTGAGCTGTTCTTTTTTAAAAATTTATTTATTTTTAGAGAGAGAGGTAGGGAGGGAAAAAGAGAGGGAGAGAAATACCAGTGTATGGTTGCCTCTTGACTGCCCCCACTGGGGACCTGGCCCACAACCCAGGCATGTGACTAGGAATTGAACCAATGACACTTTGGTTCACAGGCCCATGTGCAATCCATTAAGCCACTCCAGCCAGGGCTGCACCATTCTTTTTACACTATAACCCATATACAAATTGGGGCTAGAGAAGACCAGGTGAAATGCCAGTGGCTAGTTTGCAGGGAAGCTTTGGGGGAAAGTACAACTATTATATGCTGACACATTTCTACTTCAAATTTTGCTGAAGTCTCCTTCTTAATAACCAGAAGCATATTTTTAGACATTGCATTGGTTTCCAGTCTAGTGGCCTTTTTTAGGAGAATGATGAGCTTTGCTTGAGAATTTAAATGTACAAACATATGTGGACAGTAGGGGTCACAGTTGTCTTAGATTAAGATCTGAAAACTGGTGTGCACAATTGCATTTTGTTTGTTTTACCATTGTTTTTAGATTTATAGAACAATAGCTATATAATATGAGTTTGGTTAGAAAATGCAGTCTTTGGCCATTTTAGGAGGCTTATAATCTTGTCTTTTCCTTTTTCTGCAGATTTGCATAATTGTCTTCAACATTCCTTTTCAGAGGAAAGAAGTCTTTATTCTTTTCAAGCAAAGTTCTGCTTGATGGTGTTCTTTTAGTCACTGTCAAACCAAAAAGGATTTTTCATTAGAGACTTTTACATTTTCTAATCAAAGTTCCCCAAAACACATTTTGAATAAATGAGTTTCATATTTTACAGTGTTGCAAAAATTATTTCTCTTTTTCTACTTTGAAGAAATGAATGAAATTCCTAGATTTTCCATTTTGCATTAAAGCTCTAGTTGCTAGGAAATTATTATTGTAACTTGTTATTTACCAGTGATTGGTTAGAATAGATACATTTACTTAAGTCTCTGTCTCACTCACTGTAATGCATAAGGAGAGTTCACACAGCAATGATAATTTAATACAGTATTTGGTGCAACAAATTATGTACTTAGTTCATAACTTTTTGATTTAAAAATATTTGCAGGAGATCAATGTACTAGGAAAACACAATAGGGCATACTATTTATTGTAGATTAAAAGAGGATAATGAAGCACTCATGAAGAGATGCAGTAATTGTAACTCACATTCCTAGTGCGAGTTAACGTTAGTACAATTTGAAAGGCCTGTTTTGGGCAGTATCTGCATAGCTGATCATACCCATACTTAGCCACTCTGCTCCAAAAATTATACTCCCAAACTGGATGATAGCAGCAATATTTACAATAGACCCAAGTTAAAACTGTCTGGAAAAAACTTATCAATGTATATTACACTACTTTGGCATAAAGTGAAAAAGGCAGAGTAATGATGAATTTGTTTTATCAGTGCTTCGTAATGTCTTCATACATATTTTTCCACGGTTCAGCATGTGATCCTTAATTTGCATGTTCACAATCATATCTCTGCCAGGGCACCTTATGTTGCTTGGATTAAGAACAATTTATTCATTTTAACTGAAGTTATAGAAGGCTAATGAATAAATTAAGGCAGGTGTATTAATTTATGATAAGTAATATTCTTTTTCATTAATTGGAATATTCAAGTCCCTTGTTGAGGTAAACCCTTCTCTTATGGTCAAATTAATCATTAGAAAGCATTTTTAGTGAGTGCAGGATGAATGAATAGACGGGAGGAATAATCAAGAGGAGTTTTTCTTCAAAATATGTTGATGTTGATGCCTTGTGATTTATTTTTCTTACATAACCAAGTTATTCCCCCCCCAATTCCTGGGTTAGTGTCTCCCAGACATAGTCTCTCATTCTGGAGGATGCTATGTACACAGTGCATCCTCTTAATTCTGTGGGCTTCCCATTTCTTATTTTCAGGCTGACCATTTTCATTTTGGTCCTATCACCTTTTTTTATTTATCTTTTATTGCCCATAGAAGACATGCAGATAATGAAGTCTCAAACGACTGCAAGTGCATCTCCGTTAACCTAACTGAGACGGTATCCAGGTTACCTTAGGAGAGTCACAGTGTTTTTGTCACATATTTATTAGTGATCTCACTGTACTCCCCTATATGATTAATCACATCCTTTGGTTGCTGGTATGTTCAAAGGACTTTCTCAATTTTAAGTTTTTTTGGCTTACCTTGTGGTCTTGCTTATGAATTTCTGATATTTTGAAGTAAACTATTTTCATTTCTTTATGACATAAATTATTAAACTGGAAGTAACATTAAAATATCATTGTTCTTTCCCCCATTCCAACTACAGTAACACAGCCAGTTCAGCTAGATGAGAATATATTGTACTTTGAAGAAGTATATTCAAGGAAGGTAACATAGCTATTCTCCAAACCATCCCACTTTTTGACCAGTCCTAGCATGGAGGAAAGAAAGCAACAGCACTGACTGTGAGGACAGAGCAGTACAATAGTAGTATTGTTGGGAGAAACTCAGTTTTAACTAAATCTGGAGAAGTGCTTGAAAGAATCATAGGCAAATTCCCTCTTGCCACTCATAATCTTTTGTTCACCCATTTTTAAAATCAAGCAGCCATAGGGCCAAAAACAACAGAATGAGGAATTGACTACAAACTCATGTACTGGGGCGGTGATATTTTCTAAATATCCCTCAGAAGAGACTCAACCCCAGTGCAAGATCTGAGGACACACAGTCGTGCAATTGAGAAACACCTGAAAGGAGAGAACTTATCTTTTCAGAACTAACTGCACAGAGCCATGGAGTCAACAGGGCTGATGGTTTTACATTCCCACATGCTGACCTTGCCACATTTTTACAAGATGAAACGAGAGCAATTGGCTAAATGTCTTGAGAATTAAGTCAGAAATACAGCAAGGTCAGGTACCCATGGTTAGAGAGCAGGCATAAAAGGCAGAATAGATAAAATATTTGCCTTTTTAGAGGGTTTTGAATAAAGAACACTTAACATTTCCATTAACATTCATCTTGCTGCATGACAATGAGCAAAGAAAATTGATTTCAACATTTGAATGCTTGAATATGAACCATGTTGTAAAAGTGGAGAAAAGAAAATTAAAATTATTTTTTGTTGACCTGATTACTTGAATTGGTGACTGTGGTTAGATATAACATTGATCATATCAAGTGATGATTTATTTTTATTTATTTATTTATTTTATCCCACCCACTAGAAGTGATGATTTATTTACAAAAATTTATTTTTCCTTACACCATGTTTCCAAAACATTGTTTTTAAAATTTTTTCTGCTTTCATGAATGCTGGATTCCTAATTTTAGATCTCTTTAGTTAATGAAGATTCACTTCATTCATTCATTCATTCATTCATTCACTGTCTATTCTAAATGCTTTCCTAGGCACAAAGAAGTCTAAGAAATAATCCATGTGCTTTAGGCATTTATTATTTAGTAAGTGATGTGGAATAAATTACCAAGTAAGTACAGTCTAAATACAAATGAAATTCATGTTGAAAGAGATGCATTAGTAACTTGTGCCTCATAAGAAAAAACAAGTCCTGTTATCAGGGAAGGCTGCAGAGAGGAGGTGACATTTTAACTGGGTCTTGAAAGGTAAGTAGTACTTCGGTAGCAGGAAAAAGTTCAAAGAGCATATCCTTGGCTAAGGGAACAGCAGTAAGAAGTACATGAGCCAAGAGTGGCTTGATGTGTTCAGGCCACTATTGGTGACATTCACTGTGGGAAGAAAGGTAGTGAGATGGGAGAGAGTTAACTAGGAAATAGACCAATCTGATAGAGACAGAAGCTAAAGTCAGTTTTCTGACAATTACCAAAATGAGTTTATTGCTGAATCTATCGATATAATTGAGAACAAAATATTTTATAAACACATTTTATCTGGAGGAAATCTCAGAGATCATCTAGTTTAATTACTCTTTTTCTCTCTCTCAAAACAGAGACTCAGAGAGGTTAAGTATTTTTAATCAAGACCATACAGCCAGGTAGGTTAGGTATGAGAATTCCCAGGTCCCTATAATTGGTCTGTGGTCCGTTTGACCACAGTGAGTACAAGAGACG
>PVIA01003124.1:0-103394 GCA_004024845.1 Tonatia bakeri
TGGCTCTTCTGGACATTGGTTCCGTCTGTTCTCAGGTGTCAAAAGAGCCAGGAGCTGTGAACTGAGAGCAGCATCTTGTATCAGGTTTTCCTCATTGTCTCTCGAACACTTGCCACGGCTCATGCTTGCTAGGACCCCCCAGAGACAGCGACACTCTTGGCCTGGAAGGAAAGTCTTCGCTGAGACAGAATGGGGGCCAGGAAGGGTGCACAGGACCCCACTAAATGCGAGAACAGGAGCCGTTATTTTGAGGCCAGGCCTTTGGAACTGCTGTGCGGCTAGGGGTGGCTGTCCCCACCTGAAGATGCCTCTTGTCCGGTCCGTTTGGGTGGCCTTTTTGCAGAAAACTGCAGGGACCTCTGTGCCAGGGCCCAGCTGCCATGGAAGGATGTTTCCAGCCGCTTTCCCACCCAGCAGTGGGAGGAACCTGGTGTTTAGCATGTAAAATTCTTGCTTGAAATTCAGTTTTTCTAGAAGCCAGTGAATGTGTTTCAAGGTTATAAAGAACAATGTAAAACCAATTAAGATGATCACTTGATAAGTCATATTAAGCTTTCTTGAAAAATGACTTTCAACAAATTTGTAACTACTAAGTCACATTCATGAAATTTCCTTGTGGTTCTTATAATTCCTACAAAGGCTTGTGGGTCGTGCATACGTGCAAGAGGGGAAGCTGACAGACAGACTGCCAGTCACATGGTGAGCACACCTGTGCTGGAAAGCAGCCCCTGTGGCCCTGCATTCCATGCTGTGGGGTCTGCCCTCCAAGTACAGCAGTGTGGGTAAGATCCTGGGGTCTGCCCCACAGGCTAAGTCTGATTGCTGAGAGTGGGGTGTGCACGTCACTCCAGGCAACGACTTTCCCCACACTCGCTGTCCACTTGCTACCTCACCGCTTGGGCCTGGGGCGCGCCAGTTGACGGCGCCTTGCGGCAGTGGGTGGCAGACGGTGCTAATCAGGCCCTCACAGCCGCGCAGACAGTGGGAGGCAGCGCTCTGCTGAAGCCGCTCCAGGGTCCGCATCCCGGCGCCACACCTCTGCCCACCTGTCCCCGTGGCTGTCTGGTTCAGGAACACACCATAGCAGGACGAATGTGCACTTCTGTCCCACAGCTGAGGTCACGGTGACACACTCAGACCGGGTGTCGAACTGCAAATCAGACAGCTGGTTCTCCTGCAGAAGTGACCGGTCTTCACCCGAGTTTGTTAGTAGCTTTTCTGAGCTGTACTTCTCATGTCATCCCACTCACCTGTTCACATGTACAACTCAGTGGCTTATAGTACATCTGGAGTCAGTACAATCAATTTTAGAACCCCAAGAAAGAAACCCCATACCCCTCAGCTGTCTGTCACCGTCCAATCTTCCCCCAGTCCTAGGCACCATGATCTACCTTCTCTCTCTTTGGATTTGCCTCTTCTGCGAGTTTGCTGTAGAGGGGAACCTATAACACGTAGGATTTTGTGGCTGACCTTTTTCACTCGGCATATTTTCAAGGTTCCAGGCTCACGTCCATTGTAGCAAGCACCAGGGCCACGTGGGGAAGCACCAGGCCCGTCAGGAGGCAGCGTGGTTTCCGTGGGGAGGAAAGGGTGAAGTAGAGTGAGTGGGATCAGGACTGGCTCGTGTGAATCATTTCAGCCGCTCTGGGGCATGGGGGCTGCCCTGTTGTCGAGCACCTGCCCTGGGCTGAATAGTGGTGAGGGCACGGGACGGGGCCCTGAGGGTGAGAGCTCCCGACAGCAGGTGGTTGAGGGTGTGGGCTCTGGATTGGCTGGTTTGCTCAGAGCTCCTGTGAGTCATGGCCTCTCTAGGAGTGGGCCGCCCCTCAGCTGGGGGCAGGGGTGGGAGCAGCACAGCCCTCCCAGGATATGCTGGGCCCCTGGATGTCAGAGCATCCGAAATGTAGAATAGAAGGCATTACTTACACAGCTGGTCTGTGGCAGAGGTACCGATTCATGTCTTGATCAAGCAGTCATTTCCAAGGCTGCGTATGTTACAGAAAGACTTGATTGGTGGCTGTCTGCTCTTATTTTAAAAGTCTTAAGTAGCTTGAGTGGTGTGGTGGTTAGACTACTACAGACAAAAAAGGATAATTTTTCGCAGGTAACATTGCTACCAAATGGACATCATGAAACTTTTCTGTAAGAGTCGCCCCTGAGTGACTGCATAATGCACCTGCAGCTGCATTATGCAGAGTTTTCTGTAAGAGTTGCTCCTGCATGATGCAGGAGGCTGCAGCGGGCCTTACGCAGGAGTGCGTGTGGCGGACGGGACTGGCAGTGCTGGTGGCCGAGAATTCAGTGACCGTGCATTGACAGCGTGTAGTGGACAAGGTGCCACTCAACAGAGACACAGGACACAACGCAGTCGCCTGGATGAGGAAGGTGTGGCTGGGCGCTGACAAGGCCTAATCCTCCGTCTCTCCTGTGAGCCAGGGGGTCAGCACTCCCTGCCTCAGTGCCCCTGAGACCTGGCAGAACCTCGCCACTGAGTCCTGAGAACTGACTAACTCCTCATTTTGAAATACAGGAAGAGTCCTGAGAAGTTGCAAAATAGTGGAGTCCCTGTGTGACCATAATACTGTCTAATGGGACCCTAATCCATTGTCCAAGCCAGGACACGGACGCTGGCACAATGGTGGCTCAGCGGCAGTGCCTGTTTAGAGTTTGCCAGTTGTTACGTGTGCTCTTGTGTGCGGGAAAGGCGAGCATGTAGTTCTGTGATGTTTTTTCTCACGTGTGGACTTAAGTGACCAGCACCACCGTCCAGACGCAGAAGCATCCACCACCCCAAAGAGACAATCGTTCCTTTTTTTCAGTAGTGATCAAATGTGCATAAGTGCAGTTCTGCGGTGCTAGTGAGCGCATCGTCGTACAGCCATGCCTCCCGTTCATCTCTGGAACCCTCTCGCCTTCCCCAGCTGACACTCCGTCTCCTTTACACACCCACTCCCCACCCCCACCCGCCCCCGGCTGCCACTGCCTGCTCTGAGTCTCTGTGGGTCTGAGTCCTCTAGGACAGCGGTCTTCAGCCTTTCTTATCTCCCGGCACACATAAACCAACTACTAAAATTCTGCACCACACCAAAACTTACATATTTTGCTGATCTGACAAAAAAATGGGTGTAATTTTGATTCACTCACACCAGGGGGCGACAGTTGTGTTGGCTGTCGTCTTTTTGTTTGACGTCTAAGGGAACGGAGCCCCAACTCAATAGTCCTCGAGAGCCCTGCAGCGCACCATCCGACAGTGTCTGTGCTTTTGTGACGGGCTCGCTTCACGGAGTGTGATGTCCCCAAGGCTCATCTGTGTGGTAGCATGTGTTAGAGGGTCCTTCCTTTCTATGACTGAACAAACTGTCATGAAAATAAATGACTCCCCCACCTGCTCTGTGGGAGGCACTGCCTCCACTCTGTCCTGTATCGGGAAACAAGATGGCAATCAGAATCAACAAGTGCCATAGGCCCTTGAGCAGTGCGGGGTCAAGGTGCCTGGCCTCTGCAACCAGTGGTTTCTGGGGGGTGTTCTTCTCCTGTGGACTCTGATCGAAGCAGCGTTGGCCCCTCCTCAGGCAGGACCTTGGATCACAGGGACAGTATGTCCGTTGTACCAGGACACTGGGCGAAGGACACATTTCAGGATGTCTCCTGTTTGTCCAACGAGGTCACAGTGGCCTGGGCAGGGGTCTCGTGGTGCAGATCTGTGTTGCAAAGGCCTTGCTGTTGCGATTCCCACCTCTGCAAATGGGGGTCGTCTACTACAGCGGTGACTGTTAGCCACCGACTGTCCTGATGCCAAGGTGCCTGATGCCGGGGTCGCCATGCTGAGCCAAGTTAGGAGTGAGCAGCTGCGGTGGTGTGCATCTGTGTGCGAAGTCTTCACTTAGTGGTGCAGTCTCCATTCACGAGCTTCTTCATCACTCCTCTGCCAGAGTGTTCTCGTGTACAGGCAGCCACCTGCACACTGCAACCTCCCTACATTCCCACCAAATTAAAACTCACTCAGCACGCTGAGTTCCTCTCCCCAGTAAAGCTCCTGAAAGAAATGCAGTTTCCTCTGGGGCCGGCCCTGTGCCCACCCCGAGGGTGACTGTCTCCCTGCTGCTGAGACTGAGACCAGAGTTCCAGCTGCTTTCTTCAGTGTGCTGGGGACCCGGGAGCTGGGTCTCACAGGCCATCTGACACATCTCTTTTTAACGCTGCGGCCGTTTTGGAGCAGCACTTCTGCACAGGGCTCACACCCTGACACCAGGCGAGATGTGTAGCCTGGCGCAGCGAGCCTGTGAAACGGAAGGGGGACCAGCCTTGTGGAGCTGGGCTTTCTAAGGGCTGCACCTTCCACTCCATGGCACAGATGATCACAGAGTGTGCGTCTGAGAACTCAACTCTCGAATTAATGAGCAGACGAGAGTGGACCACCCTCTGGATCCCCCTTTGCGTGTCAGGTTGGTTTACAGTCATCACATGAAATGGGATCACAGCCTGCCATCCACCTTGGTGGTCAGATTCTGTTAGAGTTCTTACGAACCGGGGTGCGTGCCACTCATACCACACCCTGTCATCTCTGAGTGCGTGTGTGTGTGTGTGTGTGTGTGTGTGTGAGAGAGAGAGAGAGAGATGTCGGCACAAGCCACACCAAGCACAGAGCTCTGCATTTCATCTTAGCTTATTTATAGTGAACAAAACCGTTCTCTGCATTTGACTCCCTGCTGAGACAGAAGGGGTGTTGGGATGCTTTGTTGCTATTATTTTACCAAGAAAAAATATAGTGCAATTTGCACCCTGAACCATCACAGTAGAGACCAATTTCCTGTCCTCCAGAGTTGGTGCTTCAGCCAATACAGTAAGACCAGGCGCAGCTTCACATTTCTAGAAGGATCCTGTGTCCTGTGGGGGCGTAAAACAGCACACAGCCCACATCTGGGAGCCCAGCCATGAACACGGGGGAAGCACATCCCAAAGGCGGTGACTGGGCCAGCATGCGGCGCCGTCCTGAGCTATCCTGCAGCTCCCGTCCTAGGAAACAGAGCGAGAATGTGCTTCTAGATCACGAGCTGCTGACCTCCAACATCTTGTCCGTGCTGCAGCCACAGGCAGAGTGGGCCTTCAGGACTGACCACCTGCACTACCCTGCCCACTTTCTCAGCGGCAACTCTGTCTTTGCCTCCATCGCAGCATCCCTGAAGGAGCAGCCGAGGGCCACCCTCTTGTCCGATGGCAGCCCCGCCCTATCCAGGAATGTCGGCATGACGGTCTCGCCAAAGGGGGACCCACAGTCAGCACCCAGCCTAGTGGGAACGGGCACAAGACTCGGGTGAGTGGGGCCCTCTTTGCTGTGGGACGCGGAGGAAGGGAGGGGGCTCGGAGTGCAGCACTGCCCCAGGGATACTGCAGACACCCTCTCCAAGAGCAGACCCTCCGCCGTGGGAATCTGCTCCTGGGCCCCCACCAAGCAGTGCAGCATTAACACTCAATTCAGACTCATTCTTTTACCTCTTTTAGAAATAGTGTGTTTGCCCTGGCTGGTACAGGTCAGTGGATTGACTGCTGGTCTGCGAACCAAAGGGTCACTGGTTCAATTCCCAGTCAAGGCACTTGGCTGGGTTGTGGGCTACGTACCCAGTAGGGGGCACGTGAGAGGCAGCCACACATTGATGTTTCTCTTCCTGTATTTCTCCCTCCCTTCCCCTTTCTCTAGAAATAAATAAATAAATCTTTAAAAAAAATAAAAATACAATGTGTTCTGGGTAGACTTGGCAATTTGCAGCCACCTTGCTTTATGCTCTTGAAGGGCCCTTGGCCAGGGTCCCTTTCTGTACTCAAGATGAGGCTGAAAGTCCCCCTGACGTCCTGCGGAGGATGCATCTCGTGGATTTCTGCCCTGACCCGGTTTTCAAGGGCCCCAGGGTGGCTCCCTAGAGACTGCGAGTTCAGCAGTGTTCCGGGCGAAAGCCTCATGCTGAAAAGTGTCATCACAGTGATCCTGGTGAGGGCTGCTGGGGTCGCAGTGCTGGTGTTCATCCTCTGAGAGGGGTCTCCTCCACCCTCCACATAACTCTCGTTAGAAAGCACCCTAGGGGTGCCCGTGGCCAGTGAGGGCAGCACTCGACTCATCCGCACTGGAACTGTATCTGAGCTGAAAGTGCGTTTTGATGGAAGAGGCCCTGGTGTTATGTGGGCAGACTTCTAATGCTCAACAGTGATTTTGTGACTAAGTTAAGGCTTATAATAAAAGCCACCAAGTTCTCAAATAGTACTAAGCAGATTGATTAACAGTCTAATTTGCCTTAATAGACTGGGGCGTGCATGTTTAATTCAATATTCTGAAATGATTGTTTTTATGATTGTTACTTAGACCAGTCACAGGAGAGATGGATGAAGCCGACTCTGTACTTTTGAAACTTAAGCAGGCTGGTGACGACTCCCTTCCACTCACACCCCCGACTGCTGAGTCCACTCTCCTGGAAGGTACAGCCCTCCCGACCCCCTCACTGGTGGTGACCCACGGTCTCCACCCACCCCGGAAAAGGCCGGCGCCGCATGGGTTTGTCCGTGGAATGAAGGCTGGGGCACCCTGAGCAGTGGCCTCTTGCTCTTCCCGCAGACTCCTGCACGGCCTCCCTGAGGAGTGAGATCGAATCGGACAGCCGCGAGTTTGAGGCCGAGTCCTGGAGCCTCTCTGTGGAGCCCTCTTACGCAAAGGAACAAAAGAAGGAGGTGGTGAAGAGACAAGATGTGATTTACGGTAAGAGGCAGACACCCCACACAGGCATTCCGCTTTCTTCTTTTTTCTTTTTTAATTTTCTCTTTTAATTTTTTCTTCAAATATTTCCACCTGGGAGTCTGGGCAGCACTGCTGCTGCCTCCTAAGACTGTGTCGCCCACTCCCTGCTCTCCCCCAGGACAGCCCTGCCTTGCGGGTCAGGGAAGAGGTGGTCAGGGACATCTCCAAGGACGAGGATGGCCAAATGCCTGGGCCTGACTCATCCCTACCTTGTTGGGGCCCCTGAGAGAGAAGACAGGCTTGAGGGTGGCTGTGGTCAGGGGGTGGGGGGCCTGTCTCTTTCTCTTCACTTGACTGGCACCGGCGTCTTGGTAAGCGCCCCTTCCCACCGGCTGTCAGAGGACCAGGCCAGTGGCTGTGCTGGGTGCCCCACCCATATCCCTCCAGGCCCCTCTCAGCAGGTTGACAAAGGCCCAAGGCAACCACACTGGAACCTGAGGTCTTTCTTTCCTCAGAGCTGTTCCTTGTTCTTAAGGTAACCATCCCCCAAAGTGACAGTGTTGTGTCACCTGAGGAGGGGTTTTCCTGTCCCTCATTGGCATTCTGGGAGGTAGTTCTGGCATTTCTAGAGGTGTTCTCACTTTCTATCCCACACAGCAGGGCCAATTCTGGGTCCCCACTCTCCCCTCAGTGTCGTCGCTGGCCCCTACTTTCTCCCGCTTTTCACACACTCAGCCCCCAGCCTGGGCTGGAGGAGGGTGGGGTGTGGATGTGTAGGAAAGCCCTGCTAGATGCGTCCCTCGGGTTCCCAGAGCCAGGCCAGAGACCCTGCAGGGAGGGATGGGATGACAAGACTGGATGCGTCCGTTTGGGCAGCCCGATGCCACACTGTCCCCACTGCCAGACAACAACGGACTGCTTTGTCTGGACACTGGGCCCGGCGCTGTGGCCCCTGGTTTTGCTTCTAACAGCTTTCAGGCCTTTACTTGAACGACAGAAAAACTCCAACATAAAACCTGATCCTTCTTTGCCCTTCACATGAATTAAAGCCTCACTTGAGCCTGCTTTTCCATCAGTTAGTGTCTGAGTCGGCTGCTGAGTCGCATGTCGTCTGAGGTGTGTGGGCTGCACACCCCTGGAGTGGCTTTTGTCCAGACAGTCTTCTGGCTTAAAAACAGCCTCCGAAACGTCTTTGCTTGAGTCTGGGCACGAAACCCTCCTGTGAACTCGAGGTCCCAGTGCACACCCAGGGTCTTTCCTCTCCTGATGTCACTCTTCCCCTTGCCACTGCCTTATACTGGGACCTCTGCAGCACTGGTATGGGAAGGCCTGGCCCCAGGTAGCTGCCCTACAGGGACTCGGTCTTTGGTGGAGAACTGAGGAGCCAGCCTGGTGCGTGGTGAGCGGGCAGTAGACACGAGTGCCCCTGTGGGACACAGGAGGAGCCAAGCCAGGGTGCGCCCCCTGCGGTAGGTAAGTGCTGCCATCCCGGTCCTGCAGAGCTGATACAGACGGAGGTGCATCATGTGCGGACGCTCAAGATCATGCTGAAGGTCTACTCCAAGGCCCTGCAGGAGGAGCTGCAGTTCAGCAGCGAGGCCACCGGCCGCCTCTTCCCGTGTGCAGACGACCTGCTCAAGATGCACAGCCACTTCCTCTCCCAGCTGAAGGAGCGCCGCCACGAGTCCCTGGAAGAGGGCAGCAACCGGAATTACGTCATCCGGGAAGTCGGCGACCTCCTGACGCAGCAGGTGGGTGAGGCCAGGTGAAGCCCCTCCAGACTCTGTTCTTTCCAGTAACAAAAAGACAGCTCCCAGCAGTATTGCAATTTATAGAAATACACATTTAGTCTTCTTGCATACTTCTGGCTCACGGCTTTCACAACCCTTGGAATTTCCCAAGTGATGAGAGCATGAAACCGTCATTGGTCATGTGGGCAAGTGACTTTCAGAAAGAGCCTAAGGGTGGGAGTTCACTGCCTGGGGACCCAGCCACATGATGAGAAGGTTGGGACTTCCAGTCCCACCCTCCAACTTCGGGTGGGAAGAGGGGCCAGAGGGTGAATCAGTGGATAGTGGCCATCAGTAAGCCAACAGAGCTGTGTAGTGGAACATCCACAGAATCCAGTAGGGTGCAGAGAGCCTCCAGGTGGTGGGCGCATGGAGATTTGGTGAGAGGGCCATCTGGGCAGGGCACAGGGGCTCTGGGCCCCTTCCCACACAGGCCCCACGCATCTCTTCCAAACTAGTGATCTAGTGAGTAGTGTGTCCCTGAGAGTTCTGTGAGCCGCTCTAGCAAATTCCTCAAGCCCGAGAAGGGGGCAGTAGGAACCTCTGCTTTATAGCTCATCATTAGGAGCTCAGGTGACAGCTGGTGTCTCAGGATGGGGACACTTCCGTGAGACTGAACACTTAGCCTGCAGCATCTGATGCTGTCTCCAGGTGGATGGCGTCAGACCCTGCTGCTGTCTCAAAATGGTTGGTATGGCAGGGACCACCCCCACACTGGGCTGGGCCCCACCCCGTGGGCTGAGCGCCTGCCACTCCAGAGGACAGCCGCCCTGGGCCCTCCCAGTGGGGCGTGCGCTCACAGTCCCACACCACGGGCACCTACATAGCACCACACTTGTGCAGACACCGTCCAGGTTTGCCATCTGGGCTTTTCTTTGGTTAGTTGGCTGGTCTTTGTTTTTAGTCCTGGTGGCTGTGTTTTTGGCTCTTAGAAGCCCGTCTGTGGCTATCTCTGGCTACCAGAGCCATCCATGGGAGGGGCGCTGACCCCGGGTTGACTTCTGAGTCAGCCTCGGAGCCTGCGCCAAGGTTGCAGAGACCCCGTAACCCCTCGTCAGGCCTCAGGGTGTGCCAAGGTTTCTGAGTAAGCTCGTTCAAGTGAATGAGAAGAATGCCCCTTTTGCGTTTAATTTTTTCTACCATTCTTTGGCTTAAATTTATTTGTCCTTCTCAGATTTCAGGAAGTTGTCACAGCACCTGTGGTGGCATAAGGCACAGGTGGCAAACACAAGGCCCGAGGGCCAAATCTGGCCCTCCACCTGGTTTTATCTGTCTGGTACCTTGTTTCAACCTGGCCACAGTGCCGAGCTGTCACTTAATTAAGGAGTAGTCACATTTATACAGTCCTAAAATCACATTTGGCCCTTTGCAGGCAGCCGTAAGGCTGATGTGGCCCCCTGTGAAAATGAGTTTGACACCCCTGGCGTAATGCCCATCAGCAGAAAGTTGTCTCCTTTTACCTTTACTGGCCCCTGCAGTGAGACACCCGCATTAAAGTGTCTCTGGGTGTGAGTGTGGGTTAGAGAGGGCAGTGCAGTCCCTGGTGAACCCAGGGCTTATGCAGAGTCAGATGAACTGGAAGAAAACCCTCCCTGGCAGTTTCCATGTTTCATTTCGGTAACATCCCATGGGCTTCCTTCAGTTTTCAGGTGAAAATGGAGAGAGAATGAAAGAAAAGTACGGTGTCTTCTGCAGTGGCCACAACGAAGCAGTTAGTCATTACAAGTTGCTGCTGCAGCAAAATAAGAAGTTTCAAAACTTGATCAAGGTAAAAAAAAGTTTTTGTTTAATCAAAACACATCTTCTTTGCCATAGGTTTTTCCCACACAACTGTTTGGAGAGCTTGAGATTAAGGAACCTATTATAAAATGATTTTCAAGTCTCTGTTTCATTCAGAACGTGTCAGTGGAATCTCCTGGAGAACCCTCAGGTGCAAAGCAGAGCTCGAGCTTTGTTCCTCAGCCCCCAGGGTGGCCCCTGAGACACCCCGGGGTGGGACCCGCTGACCACCCCCATCAGGATGTCGAGACAACACCGTGTCACCCCAAAGGACTGGCCTTCCCTGGGAGGTGCCCCCCCACAGCCACCTGTGGGGCCTTGAAGCACTCTGGCTGATGCCAGGCGTGCCTTACTCCAAACCTGTGTCCTCTCTCTTGTCCCCTTGTGTTCCCCCGTAGCCTAGGGATGACACATACTCATCTTTTGCCTAACAGTGTGTGGAACTCAAAACTCAGAACAAAAAACACTTCAGCCAGCCCAGGTCAGCCGGGTTGGGCAAGGCCCCACCTCCTGTGTTCTAAACAGTGCACCTGGTCGAGGCCATTGGGCTCTACAGCAGCCCCTGCCACCTGGTCCCGAAGGGCTCCACCATCAGTGCCTGTGCTCGAGGGCTTCATTCTGAGGTGATGCTTTGCACCAGTGGCCTGTGGTTAAGAATAACATGCTCTTCATTTCACTCTGTTATCACAGCGAATAGATGTGGAAGGGGGAGGGGCACTTCCGGGCCTCAGTTCGTCTGTGCTGAGCAGCAGAACAGGCCCCCGACATCCTGGGTCAGAAACACCTGGGAGGTGGGAGGACTCTGGTGAGGCAGAAGGATATGGAGCAGAGCACTGTCCCAGAACCCCATCCCACCGCCCCCCACCCCACCCCCCAGTGACTTTCCTGGTTCTCTGTTAGTGCCAGCCTTTCTGAAGTACAGACGGGCAGCAACACAGAAAGGCCGGGGGGCGGCATGCTGTGGAGAGCTGCTCTCAGCCCCCACTGAGAACCGGCTTCAGGAAAACACTTCTTGGGTTCTTTACCAGAGTTGTGCATAAGCAGCCAGCAGGGAGCCAATTCCGAAGGCATAGGCCCAGTCTAGTTCTGGAAGGTTCCAGTGGCCATCGGTCAGGGTTGGGACCTTCATACACGTGGGTGCGGCGTGCATCACACAGCTCTCCAGGTGGCTCCCACAGCCGCCCCCTGGCTGGGTCTGGCTTCTCAGAGGGCTTCAGGGCCTCTCAACGTCAAGTAAGACTGCCTCTGCCTTTGTTGCCTTTGCATACACGGCAGGTGACCCTGCTTTAAATGTCTGGGAAGAAAGGCCCCTGTCCCCCGAAAGAGGAAGGAGCCTCCAGCCTCAGTGTCTGTCCGAATTACATTCTCTGGTTTGGCAGGAGATGAAGTGTTGGTATGTTGTGACTTTGTTTTTATTCTCATAGAAAATTGGCAACTTTTCCATCGTGAGACGACTTGGCATGCAGGAGTGCATCCTTCTGGTCACGCAGCGCCTGACCAAGTACCCCGTGCTAGTGGAGCGCATCCTCCAGAACACCGCAGGTGCGGCCGCCTCGCTGCCGTGCCGGTCGGTGCCGGGGGGCAGTCTCTGTCTCCCTGCCCCCTTTTAGCTGTGGCTTGGATGAGCATCCCTCTCTGATTTGTCCCTGGTTCTCTGGGTTTTGCTGAGCTCAGTGACTGTGAACTGAGCTGCCACCATGTAGAATCCACTGTGTTGGGTGCTGGGGTTTCCAAAAAAGGAAGGTGGGCACCCGGTCTCATCTGCTTGCCATTACCCTTAGTCCCTGGCCCAGGCATCTGGGGAGCAGACAAGTGATGGAGAAAGTGCCCTTGTTAAGGCCACTCCTGAGTCATCCAGACAGGCAGAGAGTCCATGACTGGGACCACAAGAGGGACACCTCTGTAGCACGGAGGGCAGAGGGGAAGAGAGCACGCAGCCCAGCTCACAGAGCCACACCTTCCTCATCTCCAGGGGTCTGGGCCAGGGGAGAATGAGCAGGCTCCCCCGCCACAAAGCCATGCCCCCAGCTCTGGGTAGCAGCAGGAGGCGGCGGGAGTCTTACGAAAGTTGGAGGGCACGGGGAGTTTGTTGTGCTGGCAGGGCAGCGCAGCCCTGCAGGGCTATCCTGATTGCCGGGACTGCGCTTTAGTTGCTGCGTCCGACAGGCACTCTGGGTGAAAGTGAAGTGGTGGGCTGCCATCTTTGTTTTGGAGAACCTTTGTGTCTCAGGAAACTGTAGTTGGAAGGTGATTCCCAAGGGTGCTCCAAGCAGTGGCCATAGGGACAGCACCTCCCAGACCCTGTTGTGTGTCCCCCTCTGTCGTGTTTGCGATTTCGAAGAAATACACTGACGCTTCTGTGTGTGGCAGCTGGCACTAAGGACTACGAAGACCTGACCCAGGCCCTGACCCTCATCAGAGACATCATCTCTCAAGTGGACACCAAGGTCAGCGAGTGTGAGAAAGGCCAGCGCCTCCGAGAGATTGCAGGGAAGATGGACCTGAAGGCGTCCAGCAAGCTCAAGAATGGGCTGACCTTCCGCAAGGAGGACATGCTGCAGCGTCAGCTGCACCTAGAGGGCACCCTGTCCTGGAAGACCGCGTCAGGGCGCTTGAAAGGTAGAGTCCTGCCCCTCCACTGCCTCAGATTGGGGGTGCCCTCTGGATCAGTGAGCACCATTATTGTTGGTGGGGGCGGTGCCAGCCAGTACAGGGCCACCACAGCCTGGCTGCTTCAGGGATGAAGGGAGGTTGCATGCAGTCAAGATGAGACAGGCAGCCAGGGGTGTGGCAAGGCTGAAACAGTCACACCAGTGCCCCCTCCTCCGGTCTGTGGGGTGGTGCGGTATACACCAGGAGGGCATGGGAACCCACTGACTTCTGAGCAGAAATCTGAAGCTTTGTGAGGCTCCAGGGCTCCTTCTAAACAAGCCATAGCGGGTGCATCTGCAGGGGGCCCAACCTCCCAAGGGCCTGGTGTGGGTAGAAAATGCCCCCCAGACCACCAGCCTCAGTGTTCCCAAGCATCCCAGCACTGCTCAGGGTGTGCTCCGAGCCTGGCTTTCACAGTCCGTGGTGCAGCTCCAGACCAGAGCAGGCTCGGACTCACACCTGAATCCCCTGTCCACTCCACGAGCCTCTGGAAGCATCTGGACCTGTCCATGGGCACCAGTGTCTATGAAGATCTTAGAGGGAGTGACAGAGTCTTCAGGGGGTCAGATGACAGGATGTGTTTGTTCGTGCTGTACACGATGTGCGTCCAGCCCATGGAGTTGAGTGCCTCCTGTGCGCCAGCCCCACATGGGTGGCAGAGGGCCCCTGGCCCTCACGGGGTGCTACTCACTGGGCAGAGAGAAAGAAACCAGTAAACAGAAGGATCATGAAAAGTATGTAAATGCTCTCCAGGAAGCCAGAAGGCTGCAGTGCAGGAGAATTCCAAGAGGGGATCCAGACAGAAGGGGTTCTGATGACGCCCTCTGAGAAGGCGATATTTACCATGGCGTGAGCGACCGTGTTGAAATGTACTCGGGACTGGCTCCCACGGGCAAGAGCTCTGCTGCCGCCAGGAAAGAAGCCCAGGGGCACAGGGGAATGGGAGTGCAATGCAGCGGTAGGGGCAGGGTGTGAGCGTTCAGCCACTCAGGTCCCAGGTGACCTGGGGGCAGGTGGAACGGGGGGTGGGGAGGTGAGTTCACATGTGAGAAATCAGCAGGAGAGCCTCAGAGCCCAGCCCCAACGGTGCCGTTAGAATGGGACAGCGGGGCAGCAGGAGAGACTTTGACACCCAGGGAGGTGGGGGGATGGTGTGAGGCAGAAAGGAGGCCCATAGGCTCGTGCAGAAGCATCAGGTGCTGGGCTCAGAGTGACCTGGGCTCCTTTTCATGGCACCAGAGGGCACCTGGGCTTTCATGCCTCCCTGGCCGCCCAGCAGAACCCACGTGGCCGAGTCACCCCACACGTTTCCTCCTGTCCTCTCTCCTTAGACGTCCTTGCTGTCCTCTTGACTGATGTGCTCTTGCTGCTACAAGAAAAGGATCAGAAATACGTCTTTGCTTCTGTGGTACGTACCCCTCTCTTCACACAAAATGGTGGTTCAAAGCTGGCTGTGCAGAAGGCACTGGCAGGAGGGGTGGCAGGCCTACACTGAGGACACGATGGTACAGCCCCGGGCCAGGGAGCTAGAGAAGCAGTTGCGTGTGGCCCCGGGTCCTCCCCAGGGCCTGGGGTTTCCAGCAAGGCAGGCGAAGGGTTTTCCGAGAACAGGGTCTTGTCTAGTTGGCCTGACTAGGCTTCAAGGGCTCACACTAACATCCTCTGTAGTTTCAGCCGTTCTGCATTTCGGTGGCTTTCTCTGCCATGGCACCCAGATCCTCATAGGCCTGGTGCCCTTGCCAGGAAAGCACCGCATTCTTCCCAGGGGTGTGCTGGCTTATCACTGAGGACAGAAGCTCAGGCAGCCACACCCCTCTGTGTTGTGACCATGTTGATCCCATAGCACGCTGGCCCCAGAAGGCCCTTGTCACGGGAGCCCAGCCTGCCATGAGCTCCCTGCAGCTGGCGAGCATGTGTCAGATTGGGATGCCAGTTGTCCTTCCCAGCCTGTGTCCACCGGGAACTTGGCTTCCTCCCCTGCTCTCCTGGGCAACCCCAGGGTCCTTCAGGATCTAACAGCATAGACTTCATGCAGGGGGAGGGCATCAGGCCCTCCCCCCACAGCTGAGGGGCTGGGAGAACTGGTGTGCCTCCAGATCTGCCCGCTGAGGGAGGCACCCCCTGTGACAGAAGGGTGAGATCATGCACCTTTCCAGGGATTTGAAATGGCCTCTCAGGGGTTTCCCAGCACTGCAGATGGGGTCAGGCTGCTCTGTCCAGCACTCTGTGTGTGTGTCTGCACCCTCTCTCGAGGGTGACACAGGGGAAGGCCATAGTCTGCTCCCTGTGTCCGCATGTGGCTATTCCTCCATGTGCATCTGTCCTGGTCTCCTCCTCTGAGAGGGACGCCAGTTGGATGGGCCAAGGGCCCACCCTGATAACCTCATTTTAACGTAATCACCTCTGTACAGGCCCCTGACTTCAAACACGGTCACAGTCTGAGTGCCAGCAGTGACGGCTTCACCACATGGGTTTGCAGACACGCCATTCAGCCCACAACATGCACTTAAAAGCACATATTTTGCCAACCCATTGGCACATCGCCTCCCGTGGGGCACATACCAGAAACACTGGGGACCCTGGGTGTCTGGAGCCCGGGGTTGGAAGATTGATTTGTTGTTACACACTTGTTTCTTTTGAGTTTCATGCTGTGTGTGTGTGACTGATTCTGAAACACATCTGTCTAAGCACATTAAACAGACACATTAAAAGGTCCTGGCCAGGTTGCTACAGTCATCCTGATACGCCAAGGTTGCGGGTTCAATCCCTGGTCAGGGCACATGCAGGAATCAACCAGTGATTCAATGGTGGAACATCAAATCATTGTCTCTCTGTCTGTCTGTCTGTCTGTCTCTCGCTTTCCCCCCACCTTCCTTCTCTCTATAAATCAGTAAATTAAAAGATTTAAAAATTAGAAAAGAAACAGACACATTAAAGAATACAAGGATGTCACTGCAATGGTGTCTTATTTCCCCAAATGGTAAAATATGTCTGCTCCCACTTGTTGGAAGACAGATGGGGCGCCTTGCGGCAGGCAAAAGGTGACCCTCCCCACCACTTTGCATTCATGCAGGACTCAAAGCGCCCCGTCATCTCGCTACAAAAGCTCATCGTGAGGGAAGTTGCAAATGAGGAAAAGGCCATGTTTCTGATCAGCGCCTCCCTGCAAGGGCCGGAGATGTACGAGATCCACACCAGCTCCAAAGAGGAGAGGAACGGCTGGATGGCCCAGATCCGCAGGGCCGTGGAGAGGTGAGCGGGTGCCCTCTGCTGGCTGTTTCCCCCTTGGCTTAGATGCTCTGTGACTTGGCTGGGACCTTGATCTGCCTGAGAGAATACCAGAAACCACAGGCAGACAGGACTCTCCTTTGCTTTTCTTCTCCCTCTTTCCACCTTGGCGCTTTGTTCACCCTTTATTCAGAGGGGACAGATGGCACCGTTTCATCTCCTTACAACAATGGCTCAACCTGTTGGCTGGAAAAAAGGCCCCGATGTGTCTGGCCAGAGGACACAGGGCCAGGCAGGTCTAAATTCTAGATTGGTGGGACACTCCACCTGACACACAGGCTGTCCCCACCCCACTAACCACCCCTCCTGCAGGGGTCTCCTGCAGACCTGTTGGAGCAGGTCATAGCATTCTGTCCTTCCTTCTTGGGCCCGGGGGTCTCCTCAGGACCCCAGCCTGGGGCTTTGCATGATGCCTAGTTCCTGGTCCACCCAGCAGATGGCCCACGGTTTCCTGCTGCTCTATTAACATAAATCTATCACAAAGGGAGACACTTCTTAGCAGCCAGTTCTGTTGATAGCCCTCTCAGTGCCCATCTCAGAAGCCAGTCAGCCTGTGAGGCATTGTCACCCACCTGTCCCCACAACCCCGCAGCTGTCCAGATGAGGAAGAGGGGCCCTTCAGTGAGGCCGAAGAGGAGAGGAAGGTGGCTGAGGCCCGAGCTACGAGGCTGAGGGACTTCCAAGGTAAGAGGGAGTTGGTCTGAACCTCTGTGCCCACAGTGATGTTTCTGTTCCATCCCATTGGGCTCAGCCATGGAGTGAGTCCTGACACGAGTGGCCAGGAGTCTTGCTGTGGGTGCCTGGTGGCCCGGTGCTCTGTGGCTGCTGTTTGCCATGCGGTGCGGTGGGGGTTTTTCGGAGTTGTGTGGGAAAGGGAGGCGGTGGCACTCGGTGCCCTTCCAAGCACAATTGCTTTCCCACACACAATGCCCCTCCCTCAGTCCTCATTCAGGGAAGGGCTCACTGTGAGTGTCCTAGGTCATGTACCAAAGGACCGCACGGGACCTTCTAGCCACACAGGACCCCACAGCCTCCTATAGCCAGGCAGACCCACACCAGCCCTGGCTTTGCAGCCAGAGACCAGGGCTTTCCCCTCCATGTGTTAATGTTTCAGCTACTTAATCAAGATGTAATTCTCACCACATACAGTTCAGCCATGGAAAGTGTCCTATGTGATGGCTTTTGTGACCATCAGCACAGTCGAGTTTAGGCCATTGCACCGCCCCGGCAAGAAACCCCCTCCCTAACACTGGCCACACCCTGTCCCTTCCTCCCCCAGCCGCGGGCAGCTTCTCGTCAGCTGTCTCTGTGAATTCGACCGTTCTAGGGACTTCGTATAAGTAGAGTTATAAAACGTTCTTTTGTATCTTGCTTATTTTACTTAGTGTATATCTAAGGTCCATCCACAATGCAGCAGGTCTCAGAACTCACTTTCTTTTCATGACTGGCTGTCTGCCCATCATGTGAGGGCAGCACGTGGTGCTCACTCGTTTCCTGCCGGGTTTTAGCAGGCTGGTGTGAGGCTACAGTGTCCTCCTCACCCAGAACAGTTCCTCCCTCTCCCTTTTCGCTAAGTGCAGCGTTCTAAATTAGGTTCTGTTTAGCCCTGACACATGTGGTTAAGTTGGTCGGGCATCAGGCTGCAAAGTGAAAGGTCAGTAGTTTGATCCCCGGTTGGGACACGCCTGGGTTGCAAGTCCGGTCCCCAGTCGGGGTCTGTGCAAGAGGCAACCAGACAATATCTCTTTCTCATGTTGATGTTTCTCTCTGTCTTCCTCTCTTCCCCCCGCCCCGAAAGTAAATAAATAAAATCTTTATAAATTAGGTAACATTTAAGCAATAAGTACAAAAAGGTAGTATATATTTTATCTTTGTGGGGAACTGCACATTTCAAAATATTAATAATATCCAAAGAAAGGGGAGGAGATCTCACTGGGCCCTGGAAGCCCACGTCTTCTCACCCAAACTGCCGTTTCTCCGAGCTGTCGTCCTGCAGGCGCCTAGAGTCTCACAGCAGCGTCTCCTCCCTGCGCTCCCAGCAAGTTCTTAGGGGGTTAGGGACGCAAAGGCAGTTTTTTGATCAAGATAGTCTCTGCCACCTTGGATCAAAGGTTGGACTCACCCTTAACTTTGGGCCATCGGGGACATGCCCATCAAAACCCGGAGCCAGGCAAGGCTGTGCCCTCTCCATGGTGATCTTCACCTTGGAAGTTCCAGCCAGGTAAAATGGGAAGAGACAGAAGCAAGATACAACTGGAAGGGAGGCAACAGGATTTTAGTTAGTTTATTTTTGCACGACATGATTATCTGCCTACAAAATACAATAGAATCACCCAGACAAGATAACAAAGTTGGTGATTGGTCTAAACGTGATGTTGATACACTAAGTCACCAGTGTGGACGTCTAATTAAGTTGCAGTCACAGCAGCCAAAAAAGTATAAAAACAGGGAGACTTGAAAGGAGTTTGACCTCAATGCCTGTAAGACTTTCAAGATTAGGAAACTAAGCCTTCCCAGGTTCTCAGGCTGTCCCACCACGGCTTCCCCACTCTCCACGGTGGTTGGTGTTTATAATTGTGGGATGCAGTTGGGGCTCACTGCCTCCAAAAGTTTGAATGATGGGAGTGGCCTGCCTGGGCCAAAGTGGTCAGCAGGGTCCCCGAGGCCAGCTCCACTCTGTGAGGGCCCCCAGCGCCAACTCCTGGGGAACAAGCCCAGAGAGGCTGAGCGCCACCTCCATGTGGCTTTGCAGAGCGACTGAGCCTGAAAGACCAGCAGATTGCACAGAGCCTCCAGGAGAAGCAGCACATCTACCTGGAGATGGCTGAGATGAGCGGGCTGGAAGACTGGGCTCCGTCACGCCACCTCTTCCGAGCAGGGGACCTGTCGGAGAACCTGCAGGGGGAGCTGATCCTCAAGTCAGCTGTGACTGAGAGTGAGTAGCCGTGCCCCAGGGTCCTCACCGAGCAGTCTGCCTGCCAAGCACCGTCCTGCCTGGGTAGCCTCCTTGAGAGACCCTGGTCTGGGCACAGGGCCCACTGCGGTCTCGTGCCACCTGTCTAGAGCTTCTGTCTAGCTAGGCAGATGTGCATCCATAGCAGCGTTAACTCCCACCAGTGCCCGTCGGACCAGAAGGTCGTTGGACACAGACCAGTACGAGCTCCTGGGTACGGACTCAGACCGCTTCTTGCACCATCAGCAGCCCCCGCTGTTGCGTGCGGGGCAGAGTTCTGGGTCCTGGGGTCTGGAGTCGATGGAGACGAGCTCCCTACATTCACGGGGTCACTCTTCTTTCTGAGTAGTGGGTCACGTTTGGTGGGTCACACCCAAGGGCTCCTGGACCCAGCAGCTGGGGAGTGGTGCTAGCCAGTAGGTAGGTGGCCCACCCCTCTGCACCCTGCCCAGGCCTGCTTCGCAGAGCAGTCAGGGCCCACACCAGAGCCCCCAGCAGCTTGTGTGTGACGGCTGCACCCCCAGCTGACCAGGACGCCTGTCATCCTGGCTGCCAGGTCTCGTTAGCTATGGAAGGACAGCCTGCACCCCCCTCTTTACAGCAAACAAGACAGACACAGCTCCTGACCTTCAGAGTGGAGAGAGCAGGGCGGAGGGTCATGTGGACGGGGTGCCCACTCAGGCACCTCCCCAGCCGTAGCAGTGTTCTCCTTCCTTCCACATCTCCAGGGGTCTTGTCCTTGGCCCCATTCTGTGCCTCGGCCTAAAGTGCTCTTCCCACCACCCCACCTGGCCCCGCCTGGCATAGCCAGCCCTGTCCCCAAGGCCCCCGACACTCTGTACAATTCATCACACAAACAGTGGCCACTCTGAGTTTCCTCGGGCACAGGGTCCGGCACGCTGGTCCACGCACTGCCCCACAGGGAGCCTATCCTTGAGACGGGCTGGCCTCCCCTGGTCGGAGCGCCTGTGCGGGGAGCGGGGCTGAGGGCCCACAGTCCTCTCTCCGCGATCCTGGCACCCACCGCTCGGCTCCGCAGTGACTGGGGCACTTCCGTCTCCTTCACCAGTTGAGGACATCCAGAGCTTGCTGTGCGAGCAGCTGGGCAGCCCCAACAGCCAGGGAGACAACGGGGGTGCTTCCAGGGGCCCGCGCCAGAGGGCAGACGCCTCCGGAGGCTGTGGCAGCGCCAGTGGTCCCAGCAAGAGTGAGTGGCGCCTCCTCCCCCAGGGCTGGGGCTGCTGGGGCCTTGGGAAGGTCAGCAGTAGCAGGAGGTTCGGGGTCTTCCCACGTTTCCTCTGCACGGTGTCCTTGGCAAAGCCTGGCATCTCCTGTTTGGCATCTCTCCTGCTGCTTCCGGTCAGCATCCACAAATACTTGCAAGCGTCGGTCATGTTTTGACAGCACCCAGACCTGCTCCTGCTGACCCCTGTGCTGCAGATGCCAGCCTTTCGGCCCAGGACCTAGGGCAGCGCCGCATCTCCTCCCTTGCTGGGTGGGGGTTCTGGACCCCAGTGGAGCCCCAGGCATCCTCACATGCCTGGCTTGGAGTTTCTAGGTGGCTATTCTAAGAAGAAGGCGTGCAGCGATGACTCGAGCCCCCGAGACTGGCACGACCCCGCCAGCAGTCTGGCTGCGAAGCTCAGCGACACCCCGGGGGCCTCCGAGGGAGCACCACGGGCGGTACGTTGCCTCCTCGGAGCAGTCCTGAGCTCTGTGCAGAGTCTGCCAGGGGATATAACTGCTCACGAGTGAGCAGCCTGTGTCCTGGTCACCTAGTTCTCCATCCTCCAGTGAGTAGCAGTGCGCCGTTTGCTCTGTGGTGGGTGGTGACGTCCCCGCTCAGGTGAACGTGCAGCCAGGTGACCCTGCATGTTTCTTCAGACCCTGACCTCGGCAGGCAGCCCTGGAGGGGGCAAGCTCCTCCCCCACAGGTGGGACTTCCCAGGCAGGGACTAGGGGCTTTCTGCATCCTCCCCCAACGAATACTGCCGCCCCTGCTGCTCCGAAGGCCCGCTCTTGCCAAGCATCAGAGTGAGAGCAGGGCCGGCCACTCCTGGCCAGGGCCGAAGCAGGCCCACAGCAGGTGCCCACCCACCTCCCCATTTTCTGAATGACTGGGCAAGGCCTGCCTCACACTGAGGCAGTGTCTCATCCGTTAGGAGTGGGTTTGGCTCACCACCTTAGCAGCTCTGTGCTTTGACATTGTGTTTCCACAGGCAGAGGCACCGATCACTGAGTCTGGGCCCCATGTGCCCACTGCCCTGGAGTTGGAGGTAGGCTTGGGGCTTGTGAATCTCCCTGGGGACTGGCGTGAACACTAGCAGGGCTTTGGGTAAAGAGCCAACGTCACTTTCCCTCGCACCCTCTCTCTGCAGCTTGTCCAGAGAATCCAGACGCTGTCCCAGCTGCTCCTTAGCCTCCAGGTACAGGGCTTGGTGGGCAGTGATAGGCTGCACTGCCCTTCACCTATTCAAGGTTGGGATCTGGGAGAGGATGTGGCCCCTCATGGGTCCCCTTCCCCCAGGCGGTCATCGCCCAGCAGGACAGCTATGTGGAGATGCAGAGGGCCACCCTCCAGGAGCGGGAGAAGCAGTTCCGGCTGCAGTCCACACGTGGGAACCTGCTGCTGGAGCAGGAGCGGCAGCGCAACTTCGAGAAGCAACGGGAGGAACTGGCGGGCGTGCAGAAGCTGCAGAGCCAGCTGCGGCTAGAGCAGCAGCGCTGGGAGTGCCAGCGGGAGCACCAGCGGCAGGAGCTGGACCTGGCCTCTGCCCGGCTGCAGCAGCGTGAGAGTGAGGCTACACAGCTGCAGGAGCAGCTGACCCAGGAGCGCGCTGAGCTGGAGCAGCAGCGCCGGGCCTACCAGCACGACCTGGAACGGCTTCGCGAGGCCCAGCGTGCTGTGGAGCGTGAACGCGAGCGGCTGGAGCAGCGGGAGCAGCTGCGGAGGCTCAAGAAGCAGAACACGGCACCTGGGGTGCTGCCGCCTGAGCTGCCCGCAGAGGTGAGCAGGGCAAGGTGCAGCGTGCAGGTGCCTTGTGAATGCATGTGTGAGAGAGTGCTGGTGGGAGAGGAAGTGTGTTAGTGTAACTGGCAAGTACATGTGCTGTGGCTGTGAGCACGCGGGGGGGGGGGGGGGGCAGGAATAGGTAGTGAATGGCATCTCCGTGGGGCCCAGCACAGGGCTCCACTCCCAGATCAGACCCTCCCAGCTGAGAGGCTGGGAGACTGTGGGCTGGGGCCGGGGCAGGTCGGGGTCAAGGCTCCCCTGGCCCAGCCCAAGCCCTGTGCAGAGGGTGGTGCTGAGGAGAGCTCCTCCCTGTCGGCCCCAGGGAGGGCTTCCAGGAGGAACATGTGTCTTCGTCACTCTCTCAGGTCCAGCCCCCAGGCCACGCCACCAGCTTCAATGGGGAAGGGCCCGAGCGCCCTGAAGTGGCCCGGAGGGACAGTGCCCCAGCCGAAAGCCGGCTGGCCAAGAGTGACGTGCCCATCCAGCTGCTCAGCGCCACCAACCAGATCCAGAGGCAGGCAGCAGTGCAGCAGCAGATCCCCACCAAGCTGGCCGCCTCCTCCAAGGGCAGCAAGGACAAGGGTGGCAAGAGCCGGGCCTCCCAGCGCAGTGAGAGCTCAGGTGAGCTTGCAGCTTCAGGCGGGGTGGGTGGGGTGGGTGATCTCTGGGAGGCGGGTGACCTCCGGTGCCTGCCCAGCGCCTCAGCCTGGCCTGGGAGGTTTGTGACACCAGAACAGCTAGTGCGCGAACAGCGACGGACCCCAGGACCATCCTGCGGAGATGCTGGGAAGAAACCGGAGGGCTCGGCTGGCAACACGGCTGAGCCCCCACGCCCTACCAGAAGGCTTTTCATTTCAAGAAGCACAATTGACATGACAAACCCCAGGTCCTTTCCCCTTCAGTCCTCAGAGTGAAATGGGCAAGGGAGTCCCGTCTGCTCAGAAAGAAGGGGTCTGGGAGGCCCTTGTAGAGGGTCACCAGAGGCCAGACGTCAGAGTGCCTTGCTCACTCTGATGACACTGTGACTGATGCTGCCACCTCCCGCCAGCCCCACCCGGTGCCAGTCTGGGTGCCAGGGGCCCTGCCCAGTGTCCTTGCACTGAGGGGGTGCTGGGCCCTTCCTCAGAGCACTGTGTGCAAGTGGCATTTCCCTGTGAAGCTCCAGGCGCCCTTGGGTGCTGGGAGTGTGCAGGCGCTGGGCAGGGGCCCTCCCTGCAATGCTCCTGCACCGCAGGGCCTGTGTCCAGCACCACGGGATCCGGAGGCTGGCTCTCTCCAGGGACTTCCTAGGGTCGGTCAGGGGCTGTTCTCTGTGTCTTTGTCGTTGCATTTGGGCTTACGACCTCAGTGGGGCTCAGACAGGTGCTGTGGGAAATGCTCAGGAATGGGGTGAACTGTGGGCGGTGGGGGGGTGCTGTGAGCCTGGAGCAAGGTCATGCAGCCCAGGCTGAGCCCTCTTCCCCCTGCCAGCCTCGTTCGACCTAAAGCAGCAGCTGCTCTTCAGCAAGCTCATGGGCAAGGACGAGAGTGCCTCTCGGGGCCACCGCTCACTGAGTCCTGTACGGCTTGGAAGCCCCAACTCCACAGCCCACGCAGGTGAGCCCAGCCACCCGGGCAGTGGGGCGGCCCACCGTGCCAGGGGTGCTGATGCCCCACACTCCCGTCTTCTAGACCTGTCCTCCCAGGCCCCGAGCCCAGCGCCAGTCGACAGGTCCCCTGAGCGCTTCTCCTTCTCGCCCACGCCACTGCCCCTCACACCTGGCAGCAAGGAAGATAGCAGCAAGGAAGATGTCATCTTCTTCTAGGGGGTGTGGCTCCGGGTGCAGAGCCCTCCCTGTCCTGTCCGCACCCTACTGTGCTCTCTGGCAGGTCGCCAGCTGTCTGACCCTCCTCGCTGCCTATCACACCACTGCGGACGCCAGGCCTGGCCCTGGACTCAGGGCAAGGGCCACTTGTTATCTGTAGGCTCTTTCTGCAGATCAGCAGTGGTGCCTGGGTGACTTTCTGAACCTCTCTGTATGCGGAAGAGAACATTCGGTAATGGAAGGTTGGGCCAGAGCTGACCTAAGGAGCTAGTTTAGACCCTAGCACCCGCTTTTGGAGGGAGAGAGGATGCCAGAGGAGCGACAGACAGATGGGTGGTTCACACGGAGCCTGAGAGACCCTGAGGAGGGGTGGGGCAGTGTCAGCTGTGCCCCTGGCAGAACTAGAGTGGAGATTGCACATGTCCGTGGGGAACCACAAGGCCAGGGCGTGGGCAAGACAAGAGCCACACACAGCCTAACAGGGACAGAGGGCCACAGGGCAGAGTGGCTGGAAAGGGTGGCCAGTGGCCCTCAAGGTGAGTTCCTTCAGGGTCAGACGCTCATCTTGAGAGGGTCTGGCTGTAATTCATCTTGATTTGGTGGAGGTTTTTAAAACCTATCAAACGTGACACTTCCCTGAGGCGCCTCACCCAAGGCAGTGATGCGCTCCAGGTGCTCAGCCTGTGGGAGCTGGGGCAGCACGGGGTCTCAGTCCCCTGACATGGGCTGGTGTTCCCAGGGCCTCTAGGAGGAGGCCCCCAGGGCTGCACCCAGTGCCCATGCGCAGAAGTCACTGTGACAGAGCAGCAGGCGGGGCTCTCGAGGGGGGAGACACTGGAGAGATCACACTTGTCCTGGAGACCTCGCATGGATGGGTGGCTGCCTCCCAGGCACCTCCCGTCCAGCACACTGTTGGCCAGCTACCCCTGGAGGAGGCTGGGGCACCAGTCCAGGCACATGACTGTAGGTGTAAGGGCAGTGCCAGTGTCAGGGTGGAGATCGGGTCTGGCCTGCGTTCCACTTCCGGCCAAACTCAAGCTCGTGTGCTAGCGCAGAAAAGGGGACATCATAGCCTTTTCTGCACCCCTGCCCCCTCCACTGGGCCCGGAGCTGCCCGGGAGCAGCAGCAGCAGCACCAAGTCACAGTGACACAGCCAGTCAAGGACAAGGAACTGAAAGCCACAGTTGGCAGCGGTCCTGAACACAGCCCCCATGGCCCCTTGGAGAACCTCCCCCCACAGACTTTGCCTCGGGGCCAGCAGCATCAGCGAGAAGAGTCCTCCTGCACCTGACACTGCCAGCACCGTCCTGTGCCACGTCTGTGCTCAGTATTTGTGTGTTTGTACTGAGGCCAACCAGCACTTTAGAAAATCCAGCTTTGCTTCCTGCCCTTCTGTGAAGAGAACGTTCCTGGGCCTCACAGAGCCAGGGTTCCAGTTCCTGGGAGAGTGAGTCCAAGGATTCCTCGTGGGCATGTGGTGGGAAGGGGCATGCCCTGCCTCAGCCAAGGGCTGTCCGGTTGTGCCCTGCAGCGGGACAGGCCTGGGGCACATTCTCCAGGGAGGGCCCGGGTCACCTGTGACAGTCGTGGCTAAGCCGGTGTTGCACCCTGTGGGGTCTGCATGGCCCCAGCAACTGTGATGGTGACAGCGGCATTTCCTCAGGCAGGATGTCTCAGAACCTCCTTAGAACTGAAGACCCGATTCTAACAATAAAAGTGTCTTAAGATGAGCTGACAAGAGGCACTGCTTTGGGGTTTGCTGTAGGAGCTGACTGAGCATCAGTGCCATGTTGGCAGGGGTCCCCAGGGCATACCTCCCCAGGCGGGGCTCCTAGGACCATCTGCTACAGCAGGAACTCAGAGGCCTGGACACCAGGCCCAGAGCCTTGAGGGGGCCTGAGAGCTGGGGTGTGTTGCCACCTCAAGGCTGCCTGTCAGCACTCCTGCCCTGAAGCTGGGATAGAGAATGCAGGCCTCAGCACCAACTGTCTGTGCTGAGGGAGGGGTCTGCAGGGCCGCTTAGAGCTTGGGCCCATCAGCCTGCTCTGCTGCCTGCCAAGGGGTCTCCAGGCAACTGTTTCATCTGGCCATTCAAAGCTAGAGGCAGAAGCCCCAGGGGAAGTAGCCCCCAATCAAGGTCAGCTTTGGGGAATGTCACCGAGCCCTCCCACCCTGGTGGGGCCCCTCCCACCTAGGCCTGTCCCTGTGGCCCTAGAATGTCATCCCTATTCCCCAAGCCAAGTTTGCTACACGGGCTCCTTCTAAAATCAGTCACCCTGCCTCCACCCCTGGACCTGCCTCCATCCAGCCCACCAGGCTGCCAGCCCAACCTGTGTACTGCACGCCCGGGTGCTCCTGTGGCCTCCCTACAGCCATGCCGCATAGACAGGCATCTCCCTGAGTCCCCAGATGGGCGGGCAGGTGCTGCTTGGACACACACACCCCCAATCTCACCAGTGTGCCATGTGCTGGACACGTCACTGTACCCAGTCTCCACAGCTTAGATGGGAAGGCTGGCCCAGCTGGGCTGGTGCCCTAGTCCAGAGGGAGATTGGCCCAAGGGCACGGTGGGCTTTCTCCTGCACCCAGGTGTCCGGGTGGCCCTCCACCCCCACTCCTCCTAGCCACTGGCCCGCCTTGTCGGAGAACTGGCTGGCTAGCTGCAGGCAGAGGTCTCAAGGGGTCTTCTAGGTTCTGGGGAACAAGAGGTTGCACCCAGTCCCCTTCCCCACTGGGACCGGGGAGTGGAAGATTAAGGACATGTCAAGATCAGCAGGCATACATGGGACACCACCCTCTATGGACGCCACGAGCAAGTGGCGGCCGACATGACTGGAAACCAAGGCACCCACCATAGCTGCCACCCTGAGGTGGACACACTGGCCCACACTGCTTGGCCCCAGCTGGGAACCCATGAAACACTGAGGCCGGCCCTGAGTGGACAGAAGCCCTCCTCCAAGCTATAGCTGAGTGTCTGCTGCTTAGGCCATGGCAGGCATCTCAGGACGCCCAGGAGGGAAAGGGTGTGGTGTGGGCTGGGCCTGGCTGCAGCTCCAGCATGGCACGGGTGTGGGTGCAGGTGACTCGTGGGAGACGGCAGCTTGGGAGCAGCAGGTTGTGCTGGCCGAGTCTGAGAGGACCCACCAACTGGAGGTGGCTCGGGAGGTGTGTGTGCCCACCAGCTACCACACCCAGAGGTGGCCCCTGCATGTCCTCCCTCAAATAAGGCACAGGTGCCCCCCAGCAGGGGGAAGAGGCATGGAAGTGAGCAGACCTGTGGACGGAGGGGACCAGAAGTGGTGAATTTAGGAGAGGACCCACCAGCCCCAGCACCACACTGTCAGCTGATTCTCATTTTGGTCCTGGTCCCGCTTGTCTTTATTTGAATGCAGGATGCAGGGATGGAAGTGAGGCTCTGCTGAGGCCCGCTGTGGCCTTGTCCCCTGTGTGGGAGCCCCGGGGTCCTCTGCTCTGGCCCTGAGACCCACCTCCAAAAGAGGCCAGGCCTGGGTGGAAAGGACCAGGCCCCTAGCACCTGAGGGACCTCACCTTTGGGCCGCATCCTGCCCCACTGTGGGTGTGTGCCCCCCAAGCCACTCCCTGTGTTTTCTGGGCGGCATCTCCCCACACCTGACCTTAATTTGCTCAGTTAACAGACTCAGCCCCAGCCCAGGTGATTGCTCTGTGGGAAGGGCCACTCCATCGAGGTTCCAGCTGTATCCACAAGTCCCCAGGCCATGTCAGGAGGTGGTGGTGTCAGCCCAGCCACTGGCCTGGATGGCCTGGTACACGCTGAGGAGGGAGGAGATGGTGCCCAGGAGCCCCACCAGCCATGGGGGGAAGCGGCCTGCCCACAGGATGCCTGGGGGCAGCCAGTGCACGGCGTTGGCCAAGTCGGCCAGGTTGCTCAGGATGGTCAGCAGTTCAGACTGCATCTGGGCCCGCATGGCCCTCCGCTGGCTCCGGGGCAGCTGGCTGTGGGGTCAAAGAGGAGTCCTTCAGGGACAGTGCCCATGTTCTCTGCAATGGGCAGGGGAGAAGTGACCACACACCCTGCCTGTGAGCCAGGAGGAGGCCCCATCACCCCCTAGAGGGAGCCCAGGTCTGCAAGGAGTCCTGAATCCACACCTGTTCTCCTGCCCTCCTGGAACCAGGTGGTAGGGTGGGCGTGGGGTGTTGGACAGATTCCAGGCACAGCTCTTTCCCTACTAGGACAGTGAACACTGGCCGTGGTCCTCTGCTGGGCACATGACTAGGCAGACTCAGCTTGCAGTCCTGGCTCTGCTATCTCCTGCCGACTGGGCCTCGAGCGAGCCTCCTTTTTCCGTGTGTAAGAGTCCTGCTACCCACTGGAGGCTGCCGGGAGGCCAGTGACCCACCATGTCCCAGCCTGGCCCTGCACAGGCATGGGGCTAATAATTGCTGGTGACTCAGCACCCCCTCCTGGGGCTGGGAAACCCCCTGGGCCTGGGGGAGGGAAAGTCAGCCTTTCTCCTGGATGAAATACCTGGCGAAGGCCGGTGTGGGGCTCCTCAGCCGCTGTCTCAGCTTCAGGACCATCCACAGGGACCTGGAACACCCGACAGGAGTGGGAGCCCGCCCCACCAGAGTGGCCAGTGGAGCAGGGTGGGGGTGTGGGGGTTCAGTCCCCAGCACTAGCCCCAGGTGAGGCTCTGTGCCTGCCTCTTGCCAAGGCAGCCACAAATTACCCATGACCATGCTGAGCTCTGCAGTAAGTGGCCCCACACAACCCGTCTGGGGTGTCTGACACACTTCTGGACCCCAAGGGCTCCTGGGTCCTACAGCTTACCCACCCAGGCCGCTGTGCCTGGGCCCCTGCACCCTGCAGCCTGGGCGAGGGGCAGGAGGGTGAGCAGACATGACCAGTCCTGCCAGTTGGAGGGCTGACTTCAGCCAGACCTCAGGACTGGGAGGGCCAGGGTCTGGTCACATCTCCCCAGCAACCATGAGCCCGCCCAGATGCCATGTCCTCAGAGAGTATGGGACCTAGGGCAGCACCTGCAGTGAGGTAAGTGGATCTGCATCAGAGCCACCTGGGGCACTGAGGCAAAACCCGGGGTCTGGGTCCTGGGTCCCCAGACCAGTGGCATTAGGACCTCTGGGCCCCATACACCAGGCACCTGCACTTCGACAACCTTCCAAGGAACTCGTTGGCACCAGAGGCCTGGAGGACTTGCGGCCGCGAGGAGCACACAGGCTCCGCACGCCCACACCCCCACGGACAGCACAGAGAGTCGCACGTTCTGAAGACAAGTGGTTGTAGGGTGGGCACACCCAGTTTCCAGGCGGTAACACCGCCCCGTGTGATCCGGCAGTGGCTGGTACGTGTCAGGCTATGTTTATCCAAACCCACCAGACGTGCGACACAGAGGCCTCAAACACAGCCCGTGGACTTGCAGTGATGCTGACACGACCATGTGGGCTCACTGATCACAACAAAGCCCCACTCTCAGGCCGCGCTGACAGCGCATGCGTGGGGCGGGGCGCACACCTGGGGTCAGGGGCAGGAGCGTGCTCTCCTCCAGCTCAGTCTTGCTGTGAGCCTACAACGGCTCTAAAATAAAGTCTGTTTTCTAAAACAGATGGGACCAAGACTGCCCTGCGACAGGAATGGTGGCTCTCCTGGCACCAGAGGTCACAAGGACCCCTGGGAGCTGCAGTCTCAGGAGTATCCAGCCCAGGCCCCCAGTCAGAGTCCCCAAGGACATCAAAAAGTCAGCAGACACAGTGACCGTGACCACCAGGGGACGTCAAACCGAGAAGAAGCCTTGTCCATGAACAAGGAGACCAGAGCAAGTAGCACGGGGTCCTCATAATGTGAGGTCACAGGCTGGAAGGGTTGTCAGAGTATAAACGGGGGATCTCGGGCTTGTGGGTGATCTGAATTTCCACTTTGGGTGTGTTCATTTTCCAGACTCTGATGAGCATGCCCATATCATCAGGACATCTGTAACAGGGAAAGCAAGGACTACTGGATGTCACTGTCTAGCCCAGGGACAAGGGACAGCAGGAGTGGGCACTGCCCACCTCCACATCCACCCCACCCCCACAGTCAGGGGTCACCCACCTCCCTTCTGAGACTCAAGGGAACTTCGCTTTATGAAATTCTGCCACAGGAGGCCCTTCACCCCTGTGCTTCCTGGGGCAGGGGACTCTGAACTAACCCGCTCAGCGAACTTGCAGAGAGGAAGACATTTGGGAGGAAACCATCAGTTTAAAGTTCTAGACACCTTACAGTTTTGGGAAGCATATAGCCAGCTGGGAAGCTCCTGGCTGCTTTATCTGGGCTGTTTGCCAACAACAATGCAAGCAGGACTCAGAAGCCCAGGGTGACAGCCAGCCGCTTCTGTGTGGCCACCAAGGTACTGCTTCTTCCTGGGCCCAGCGGGCACAGTCACAGCCCCCAGGGTGCCACATCCTACTCCCCAGGCCCCATGAGTGTGTTCCCTTATGTGGCAAAAAGAACTCTGCAGGTGAAACTGAGTTAAGGGTCTTGAGATGGGAGATGACCTAAGTGGGCCCAGTGTTGTTACGAGGGTCCTCGTGGGGGAGAGGCAGGAGGGTCAGAGGAGGAGATGCCACAGAGGCAGGGGCTGGAGAGATGTGCTTCAAAGACAGAAGGCAGGGCCCCAAGCTCAGGGTATGGGAAGGAACCCCCAAAGCTGGAAAAGGCAGCACACGCTGTCCCCTGGAGTCTCCGGAAGGGCCGCAGCCCTGCCCGCACCTTGACATTCGCCCAGTGCATCGCATTTGGACTTTGACCTCCAGACTGTGAGATAATCAGTCTGTGTCATTTAAAGCAAAGTGTGTGGCGACATGATAGGGTCGCCTGCAGGGAGGTAGCCACACAGGAGGAAAAGCAGGGATGGCAAAGACCCACCCAACTGCAGCCTGTCCGCCCACAGGACCAGAGACTGCACTGCACCCTTCCGGCCTGCAGAGGGGCGCCACAGGGCTCACCTGGCAATCCCCAGCAGCAGGGAGAGGCCCCAGAAGGCCGTGCTCAGCGCCCACCACCGGGCAGAGTCCACGGGGAGGATCTTGGTGTCAGCGGCCCAGGCAATGTGTTCACAGGGGTAGTACAGCTGGTCAGCCAGGTTGCCCACGACAGATAAGCAGCGAACCAAGATGTCTTCCTCCTACAGGACCAGGAAAGACAGGGTGATGCACCTGGGGGCAGACTCACCCACTGCCCACATTAGGGACCAGGCTATGCCAAAAAAAAAAAGCAAACAAAAAAAAACCTTTAAATTTGTTTAAGTTCCCAGATGATTCATGCATACCATGACTTGGGACACCCTGCCTCAGAGCCTTGCTGACCTGCCACAGGCCTCCAGGTTCCGCCCAGGGGTCTCCAGGCCAGGCCCTCTGGTGAAGGACCAAGAGAAGGCAGGGCAGGCTGCCTGCACGGCAGCCCAACAGGGCAGAGCTGAGCAGAGCAGAAACACCGGCTGCATGGATCACCTCCCCCAAACCAGAAGCAGGTGGTCCCCACCCTGGCAAACAGGCAAACTGAGGTGCTGAGGGTGAGTGCCACCTGCCCCACTGAACAGCAGAACCCCCACCCACCAACCCTAAGTTCTGAACCACACTCCCTGCACCCAGCCAGGCAGGCCCAAATGGAGGCTGCAGAAATCTGGTCCCTGAGGCTGCATTCCCCACCCACCCCCTTATGGTCAAACCTTTAATCAGGCGCAGCCCCAGAGCTGTGCAGGGAGAAGATGCTCATCAGAGCAGGGAGACCAAGACATAGAAACGCAGGACCAACAAAAGGGGCTCTTGTTCTGGTCAAGAGGTACATGAAGAGCAGGCCCCCAATCCCTTGCCTGGGACTCAGGGGGGTCTTCAAAGAGGAGACATTTGGGGTGGGGGCCCTGCAAGGATGCATAAAAAGTATGCCCTGACCAAGTAAGAGGATAGGAGGTGGGTGTCAAACCAAGAAAAAGGTCCAGGGAAACACTTGGATTTTGGATGATCAGGCAGGCCATGGGCACTGGGGGGAAACAGGCACCTGAGCATCATGTGGCTCAGAGAGGGCACCCCTGGGAGGGCAGGGGGCAATGTCCCCTGGGGAGACACATTTGCCCCCTTAAAGGGAGCACAGATCTACTGGCACTCCTGTGGAGTGAGGCAGTACTGCTTTCCCCACAAATATATAAACAGCTTACATGTCTGTCAGCAGGGCCTGGTGGAACCAGTCACCGCAGTGCTACAAGCACACAGCAGTGCTGCAAGCCTGGCCATCGAGAGGGAGGGACTGTTTTGGACTGACATGGACTGTCTCCAAGTTATACTGTTGAGTGAAAAAAGCAAGTGGCCAGACAGCACCGTACTGTGTGGTGCACACAAACATGGCCATCTTATTGCAACTATTTACATTAAAAAAATGTATTTGCCGTGAGGATACAGGATTGTTCAGGAAGAAAATGCCGGCAGCTGATGACAGTAGCTGCCTCTAAGGAGGAAAACTGGGGGCTGGGAAATCATTATATTATTATCTTTAATAATATAGTCTTTAAGAATGGGTGAACGTATTAGTTTTTTTTAATTAAGTTAAAATAAGAACATCTTATTGCAAAAAAAAAAAAAAAGTAAAATAGAAAGAATACACCCTGACCGGTGTGGCTCAGTGGACTGAGCGCTGTCCTGCAGACCAAAAGGTTGCTGGTTCCATTTCCAGTCAAGACACATGCCTGGGTTTTGGGCTGGGTCCCCAGTGGGGGGTGCTCGAGAGGCAACCAGGCAACCTATCGATGTTTCTCTTGCATATCAATGTTTCTCTGCCTTTCTTTCTCTCTCCCATCCCCTCTCTAAAAAGAAATAATATTGTTTAAACAAGAAACTGCCCACACCGTGGCCAGCAGACAAGCCCCTACAGCCCAGTGCCCCGTTACCTCGGCCCCCAGGCCATATTGCGTGGTGCACACGAACATGGCCAGGTCATCGAAGAGCCGAAGGATGGTCCTACAGTGGCTGAGCTGGGAGGACAGCACCAGCAGGCGCGTCCCCACTTCTGACCTGGCTGGACAGTGTCCCACCAGAACCCCACCAACCAGCTGGCTGCAGTACCCCAGGGTCCGGATCTGTGGGAAAGCAAAAACCGTCAGCATGGCCAGCTCCGAGACTGGACCTGACCACCTGCCTGGGCATGGGCCCAGGGGGCAAGCAGGCAGAAGAATCTAAATCAACAAGATTTTAATAAAAGCTTTAAGTGTAAAAAATAAATATGTAGGATGAATGGAAAAATACGACGTCATTGTCCAGAAGGCACTGTGGACACTCTAATGAAGGGCTGGCACTCATCACGGAGGGGCACAGCCTCTGGAGACAGATGTGATGGAGACGTGAAAAGGAAACCCCATTTCCCACCTCCTGAGTCCTCCTCTTCCCAGCTGGCAAGAGGACCAGACAGAAATGTATATTTGCATCCACTGGGCTGGACCAACACCCACTGCTGGGCTGGGAAGTGGGGACATGATCCAGCTTCAGCCCAGTGGACTAAGGGTCATTCGCTTAAGTAATTTTAGTGAGAAGGAACCTGCTCAGTGGGTGATTTCAGTATTGTGAACTGGGTCAGCTTCACTACCCTTCTAATTTAATTTCCTCTCCTTTTCGGAAACTGCTTTTTCCTGTTTGTTTTTTTTTACTTTTCTTTTTTCTTCATACTGTTTTCACTTGTGATTCCTGTTCCACCCCTTTGGAACAGCAAAACACTGCGATTTAAATGTCCAATTTGGCAACTTGGCGGGGGCGGGATGTTAAAACCAGAATGCCTAGGTTGGAACCTAACTGCCCAGCCAGCAGTACATACCCTGATGCAAACTAAATGCCTGTGTTAGAGACTGGTTAGGACCAGCTGAGAGTCCATCTTGCATGGAACCACCTGAATGTCCAGCCAGAGGGGATGTGGTCAGAAAATAAACATCCGAACATAAGAGGAAGCCCTGCAGAACCCTATTTTGTTCAAGATAACCCAGGGACCAACTACAGTGGCCTAATCAGACCCTGAATGTCCACACTTGGGGATCTAGTCGGCATGTAAATGTCCAGCCAGGCTGAGTTGTTGGGAACAACATAAATGCCCAACTACAGGGGGTTTGGTTGCAACCTAAACGTCCAGCCATAAGGTGTGGCCCGCATCATCCTAAATCCTCATGAGACTGTCTGGGACAACCCAGTGCCCTATTTCAGGATCCCGAAAGTCCAAAAGTGAGGGCCAGGTTGGTGCCACTGAATGTTGGCCGGCACAACCTGAATGTCCACCGCTAGGGGACCGGGTTGGAGCCTGCTTGGCCGGGGCCTCTGCCATGGGGGAGCCTGAGCGACCCCAACCCCTCTCTGGCCTTGGTTTCCCGGTCTCTGAGCTTTGGCCCGATTCCGGGACCTCGGGTGGCGCTCAGCCCCATCCTCACCAGGCGGTCTCGGCCTCGGTACGACTCCAGCGCCGCAGCCAGGCCGGTCAGCCCCGCCATGGCAACTTCGCTGTGACGTCAGCGCGCCGCGCAGGGGGCGGGACTGGCATGAGGCCCCGCCCCTGGGACGTTCTGCGCAGGGCGGTTGCAATCCTTTGTTCCCCCACCCCACCCCTCGGTTTCTTTGTGTTCTGCAGCTGCGACGCGCGCGACCGCCGTCATGTGCACCCGGGACAGCCCTGGGAGCCGGCTGCCTTCTGCCCGCGGGAGCGCGCCCGTGACGGCGCCACCGCAGCTTCTGTTTTCAGTAAACCAACCCATAAAGTTAACACCTAACTAAGTAAGTTAACACAAGAAAGTAAATTAATTAAAAAATATATACATATTCCAAGCAAAATCACCAACCTGTTCGGATTCAAGGAGAGAGGTTTTTATTTTTAATTTCTGTTTATTGGTTTTAGAGAGGGGAAGGGAGAAAAACGTCGACTTGTTCCACTCGCTTAAGCATTCATTGGTTCCTTCTCATATGTGCCCTGACCAGAGATTGAACCCACAACCTTGGCGTATGGGGAAGACCCAGGAACCAACTGAGTACCCCGCCAGGGCGGAGACAGATTTTTCTTTTTAATTTGTTTCACCCTTTTTGCATCTTCTGCTTCTGTATAGTGAGCATATGTGGCTGTTGTAATATATAAGGCATTTTTAGAAAGTTGCGGAAGTGCATAGACTCCTAGAACAGACAAGAACCCGGTCATGGAGTCACTGCAGAGAGGGTAAGTGCTGCTGAGAAGGAGATTAAATTTTCACATTTATAGCACGTTGTAGCTTTTGAATTTTGTGCAATATGCTTGTATGGTCTCACCAAAAAGTCAAATAAGTTTTTTTAAGTTAACACAACCTGTTTACTTTTTAAAAAATTGTGGTAAAATTGACCATTTTTAAATGTACAATTCAGGGGCACTCACTATATTTATGGATTGTGCAAACATCGCTCCTTTCTAACTTCAAACCATTGTCATCACCCTCAAAGGGTGACAATCAGGGTGATTGTCATCACCCTGCCCCTGTCACTCAGGCAGTCACTCTTATTCTTCCCTCCCCCAGCTCCTGGCGACCGCCAGCCGGGGCCCGTGTCCAGGTTTGCCTGTTCCGGGCATTCCGCGTAAATGGAGTCACGCAGCCGTGACCACTCGTGTCAGGCTCCTCTCACTGATCCGTGTTTCTGAGGTGCAAGCACATCGGAGCTTGTCTCAGTCAGTACTTCACTCCTTTCTGGGCTGAGCGATCTCCTGTCGTGTAGATGCACCACATTTTGTTTATTCCTTGGCTTGCGGACATCGTTTCCAGTTTTGGGCACGTGTGGATAATCCTGTGGTGAACAGAAGTGTGCACGTGCGAGTCCCACCTTTCACCGCCTTCAGGTGGAGACCTAAGAGTGGAATTACTAGATAGTATGGTAACATTGTGTTTGACTTTTTGAGGAAAAGTCAAAAGGCAGTTTTCCACAGTGGCTGTACCATTTTACATTCCCACCAATAATGTACAGAATTCTCCCCATTCTTGCCAACACTTATATTTTGCTTTTTAAAAAATTATTATAGTCATCCTACTGTGTGTGAAGTGGTATCTCACTGCAGTTGTGTTTTGCCTTTTCCTAATAACTAATGACGTTGACTGGTTGCCTTTTGCAAAACATCTCTTCTTGATCTCAACTTCTGTTACTCTACTCTTCCTGCCTCGGTCACTCCTTTTCAGCCACTTGCCTTGCTCCTGTTCCTTAAAGATGCAGCACATCCTGCCCCGGGACCTTTGCATTTGCTGTTCCCTCTGCCTGGAACGTTGTCCCTCCAGAGAGACACTTGGCTCCCTCTCTCGCCTCATCCTCATGTTTACCCAAACGTCATCTTCTCTGGGGCCTCCCCATCACACGGGAGGAGCACTTGCTACCCACATTTCCTGCTCTTACTGTTCTCTTAGCTTCTAACATTACCCAATGCCACCGTTAATTTTGCAGCTTGATCTCGTCTAGTTGTTTGTCTTTTCTCAACAGAACGTGGACCACACCAGGGTAGGGGCTTTTATCTGTCACGGTCACAGCTATAGCTCCATACACAGCCTGGCACAAAACGGGTTCTCAGTAAGTGTCACTGCCTGCAGGGCTCAGCTCCTGCTCCACCCACACTGTCCTGGGAGATGGTGTCCACTCCCACAACTTCCCTAGCCACCTCTTCACTGGCCTCTCCCCCATCTCTCACCGACTCTGACCTGTCTTCTGTCCCCACCTGCTCCCTGGACATTCCCCCACACTCAGCAAGTCCTAGACTGACTGCAGCATCAACCCCAAACACCTTGCTCTCCCATGTCCCCACCTCAGGGCTGCCCCACAGCCAGCCGGCCGCCCAGCCAAAGAAGACCTGGACATCATGCTCACCTCTTTCCCTCCACACACGCTCCGCCTATGTCCCAACAGTCACCAAACTATCCCTTGGATCCTTCCAATTCTTCCCAGCCCATAGTCCCCTCCATAGAGAACCCATAATTTCTCCTATCTGGGCCCCTATCCCCTGCCACCCTGAGCCTGCCTTCCGCACAACATCCCAGGAGACTCTTTAGTTGCCACCTCCAACTGCAGCCCTCCTTGATTAACACTAGGGTGTAGGAGTTGTGTACCTCCACCCCTCAACTGGGGACACTGTTCCTGACCAGAAAAAAAACCTAAGCCAAGCTCTTGGCCTCTCAAGGGAAGAGGAACTCAGGCTGCAGAGCCTGCATGAGCAGCCGGGTCCCTTTTCTGGAACCCGCACTGTCCCTGGCCACCTTGTAACAGCCCACTGCATGCCAGGCCCTGCTCTAGGCACCAAGGGCACAGCAGTGAACCTCGCAGGCAGTGCCCAGCCCCCCAGCATCCTCCACTGCCTAGTTAGAGCTGAACTTGACCTTTAAGAAAGAGACAGGAGCTGGTCAGGTGTTCGCAGCTGGCCTTGCTGTGGCTGAGAGCTGACCTGGCAATCACAGCGAGGCCTTGGGGTTCTCCTACCAGACAGAAATGATTTCACAGAATGCCACCCTCCAACAAGGCCACTCAGAGACTGGGGTAGAACAAGACAAAACAAGCCCACTCTGGGTTTGAGCTCAGGCAGAATGCGTGCGCTCAAACAGCCGGACATTCACTCTTCCCGGCGGCTCTGAGTCCCTGCTGCCCCTTCACCCGCACAGCTCCAGTCCCGCTTCACTCCTTGCATTGCAGGATGAAAAACAAGACCTTCAGTAAAAGAGTTACTTCTCTCCCTTGCTTCCTGCAGCACCCAGGATGCAATTCAGGGGTCCAACGTCCCCCAGCAGGCAGCAGGACCACGCCGAACTGCATCCTATCTTTGCATCAGCCTGGCGGGCCAAAGCCCTTGGTGGGCTCAGGGCTGGGGAGCAGTTGGTGGGGCCGTGGCTCAGTGAACAAAACAACAACTCGCTTAAATTCAGTGAAACGGGGCCACCTCATAAGTAGCTCCTGGAGGCCCAAAACTCAGCACACAGTGCCGGCCGGACAGCAAAACTGTGTCATGGCCATTGAACTTACTCAGAGACTGGATCTTGTTCCCAAAGTAGAAGAGATGGTGATGACGTGATGCCACAGGGGTGTCAGCTGGAATGGCAATCATAACTCAACGCCAATGTGTCAGATCACTAGGTTGTAAACTGTAAACTTACGTCTTGCATGTCAGCTGTGTCTCAGTTGAAAACAAGAATGAACCCATTCAGCAGGCGATTGGGGTTTCACGAATGGGGACAGGTCGACTACCTGTTTACATCTTCACTGCATGTTTGTCTTCTTTCTCTTTAAAAAATGTTTTATTGTGGTAAAACATACATACAATAAACAAAACACACCGTTTTCATCATCTCGAAGTGGCAGCAGAGCATCCACGCTGTCAGGCCGTCATCCTACCATTCGCCTGCAGAACTTGCCTGTCACCCGGGACCAGCCCGGGTCTGATGAGTCCCTTTACACCCCCGAGATGCCTGCAGCTCCCTGCGAAGTGTGGGCTTCCCGGCTGCAGTAAGCGACCCGGATGTGTTCCCCACAGGCATGTTCCCGATGGGGCTGGAGGAGAGGGCGCCGGCGTGAGCGAGGGCATGTGGAAGGTCTGTCAGCCCTGGGGCGGCAGGGAGCTGCACAGTGACTCTGAGAGATCGCCCATCTTGCGTGGGGACGTTCAGGGAGCTGACGAGGAGGGACACCCAGGAGTGTGGCAGTGACAGACACCGGCAGCCCATGGCATCAGACCCTTTTGGCCACTTTCCGAAGCCGTCACCACTCCCAGCCCTGTTTTCCAGATGACAAAATGGAGGCTTCAAGAAGCCAAATCACATGGAAAGCTCCCTGAGACCCCAGGAGGCAGGATTTTCTGGCCTTGCTCCCCAGCTGCCCCCAGAATTGCTGGGGGACCATTGTGACAGCATTGTCTGGGGAAGCTCTTTGAGTCACAATGGACAGGGCTGGCCTGCCCCCACATGCAGCCTTGGAAAGAGCATGTCAGCACCTTATGGGAGACTGGGGACCGGGGCGTCTTGAGGGTTAGCACTGTACCTGCCGAGGGCGTTTTCGCAGACTCGTTAGCTCCCCTGCCTGGGCTTGAGGTATGTACCCTATTTTCTCAATCCCTGATGAGGAAACCGAAGGTCACAGGAGCCCAAGGTGACCTGGCTAGTAATTTCAACAGTCAGATTCTTCCCTAAGCCACTTGACATCTTCTCAACTTAAACTATTTTAGGTGGCAAAATGATGATTTTTTAAAATATTTTATTTATTTTTAGAGAGAGGGGAGGGGAGGGAGAAAGAGAGGGAGAGAAACATCAATGTTTTGTTGCCTCTTTTATGCCCCCTACTGGGGACCTGGCCTGCAACCCAGGCATGTGCCCTAACTGGGAATCAAACCGGCGACCCTTTGGTTCACAGTCTGGTGGTCTACTGAGCCACACCAGCCAGGGCAAAATGATAATTTTTTAAAAAGAGCAACAAACTTAGACATGGAAAACTGTGTTTTTGTTCAAACCCTTGATGCATGTTTTCTAAAGAGGATGGCATGAGCAAGTATCTGTGAAAGAGCTTCCTTCAGGAAGTGAGCCTGAGTGGGGGTGTGGCTGGCACTGGGGGGCCTGGTCTCCCAGGAGCAAGGCAGCCAAGGGGGAGACACCTCTACTCTGAGGAAGGCAAGGATGTCCCAGTCGACTAAGCAGGATGCTGGGAGCCTGGAGCTGAAGGTCAGAGAAGTGAGTGGAGGTATGTGAACCTCTGACAGCCTGGGGACAGACGGGTGTGCAGGGGAATAGTGCCAGGACAGCTGCAGAGGGCAGGGACACTAGCGAGGAGGGATGTGGCAGAGATGGGACACAGCCAGAGCGAGAGAGAGAGAGAGAGGAGTGGGTTCCCAGACACCGAGGGGGGAGCCCTGGCCTTAAGACTGGCTGAGGGCAAGGAGATCAGACTGACTGGGGAAGGCCGGAGTTGACTCTGCGGCTCTCCCCACTGCCCACTCTGTGCCGGCCTCAGGGCCCATGGCTGTGCTCTGTCCCAGGGGCGCTGTTCTCCACCCTCTGCAGGTCTGCTCCTCTCTCCTCTCAGCAACACCTTCCTTTTTGAAACTGCAACCCTCCCACCTTGAACCTCGCCCTCTTGCCTTGGGTGGCTTTTGTTCCTTGCAGTCCTTGTCGCCTTCTATTTACGCTGCAACTGATGTTTTCATATTGTTATATATTATATAATATTCATTTATTCACCATAATTACGTAATTATATGATATATAATAATTTTGTAATGTACTACATTATATACTATTTTTATAGTATATTATTACAGTCTGTCACCTCCCTGCCTCCTTATCACCTCCACAAGGTCAGGGCTCTTGGTCTGCTTGTTAACTGATGGGCCCCTTTCTGTGGACCTGCTCCCAGCCAAGCAGGCAGCAAAACTGTCAAAGAAATGACTACTCATGCCTGACTTTCCCTGGGGGCAGCACCAGGGCTGCACCTGTTTCTCACCTTGTCTTCAACGCCGAGCCCAGTGTCTGGCACACAAGGAGTAGAGGACAGCATGGTCCTGGTAGGCACCTGCTCAGTCCCGCCTCCCCAACTCCTCACAGGTGGCGGTGTTTCGCGATGGCCGCTGACGCCTCCCTGCCGAGCCCGAGGGCCCAGCTGCACTTCCTTAAGGCCTCACACTTCGCTCTGGGGCCGGACCCGCAGCTACACGTGGGCACCACGGATTCCACGACGCACCGGGACTTCCCGACACACACTGACGTCCCGCGCGCACAGCCCTGTCCGCCGCCACCCCGAGCGACCCTCTTCCAGCAAGACCCTCGCTGGGCCAGAGAGGAGTTAGTGTCTGAGGCGCACTGTGCCTTCGTGTCGCCGCCCAAGCAGTCGAAGGAGCGGGAGCGGGCGCAGGGGGCGCGCTCATTCATCACGCAGACCAGCCACCTGCATCTGCAAGAGGACACGCATGGACGCACCCTTTTTTCTACCGCGCGCGCTGACTATGGTTGGCCAGAGCTTCAGGGGCACGACAGCGGGCAGAGCCCAGGCGCGCGCCTCATCTTCCACCGGGATTCGATGCCATCCGGTGACCGAGACAAGTTGGGCATTCCGCCAACGACTTACCAAGCACTCTTCCCTCCCTACGACGCGTGCCCGCAGCCACGCGCGTCCTGCAAGCACCTCAGTGAGTGCTCCCCTGGCTACCTGCATTATTTGCTCAACCCAGAGGTTCTCAAAGAGGACTCTGCGCCCCACCCCCCCGCCCCAGGGGACATTTGGCAACGTCCGGAGATCGTTTTGGTTGTCATAACTGGGTGAGCAGGTGCTAATGGCGGGAAGTGAATAGAGGCCTGGGTTGCTGCTAAACATACTACCACAGGCATTGGACAAGCCACCCTCCATAGTTACCCAGCACCAAAGGTCAATAGCGCGAGGCAGAGAAACCCTGGAACCTCCTTGAGCCTCATGTGGCTGCCCACGTCCCCTTCCCAGACGAGGAATCTGAATTGCAGGGGGCCAGAGGCTGCAGGGAATTAATCCCATTTTCTCTCATCCTGCCCATCCTCAGGAGGCCCCACTGCCTTCAGGTGGGACCACAGGAGATGGGATGACAGGACCTCCTATCAGAGTCAGTTCCAGGCCGTGTCGGGCCCACCTGCCTTGATGTGTAAGAGGGTAAATCAAGGCTGCTGGTGCTGCTGGGGAGGGCAGTCATGAGGCTGGGTGGCCTTGACCTTCCCATCCCTGTCCACTCACAGGATTCCTCCATTGTGGCACTGGGAGACTTCAAGATGGGCTATGGACCCCTGTGTTCAGAGCAGAAAGAAGCCTACAGGCCCCAGTGTCTGCCCCCAGACAGGTACAAAGGGACCATTACCTTCCACCACCAAGACAGGGTGAAGGGCTCTCGGCAGCATGTGTGGGGTGCCACCTAAGGCCAAGACAATCCTGTGCTCCCATCACCTGCCAGCAAGGCCTGCTGTTGTGTGAGATCTCCCTGCATTAGCACCACATGCTTGGCTAGTGGGAAGCCTGCCCCTGTCCCTTTTCCTGGGAGTTTCTAGGGCCCAGACCAGATGGATCCCCCCTCATACTCAGGTATGACAAGACCAGGGCCTGGGCCCACACCCACTATGTGAGTATTGACCCTGGAAATGGCCGCTTCCATGACGGGACCACCGAGGCTGAGCACGCCTGTGCCCGGAAACCAGGTGAGAGTCCGCCAGCTGTCCTGCCCCCTGCTGCCACGGCAGCCGCCTAGAGCTGCTCAGTGCCTCCTCCGCCCCTGGCGGAGCCTTTTGTTCTTCACCATGACCGGACTCCGAAGTCACACATCCTGGAAGGAAATCGTTGCCAGGGCCCAGGCAGCCTCACCACCTCCATGCACTTCTTCTACGGCCAGGTCAGTAGGAAGTGCGGGTGGAGGCAGGGCTCATCAGGGAAGAGGACTTCCCAGGTAGAGTGAATAGAACGTGCAAAGATCCTGAGGCAGAAGTAAGCTTGACATATGTGCCGTGATCTCCTGGAGGGAAAGGTAAGTCCCTTAAGGACCCCGAGCTTCAGTGACCGTGTCTTTAAATGAGAGTGTACCAACTCCGTGCCATCAAATAGGGCCCAGAGAAGGTGTGACCTGTCCAAAGTCACATAGTGCCCAGCTCTTCCCTCCAACTGCGCCTTGGGACATCTCGGACATGGGAGCTTCCTAAATGCCATGTGGTCCTATAGCCGCCACCGGTAACCAACCCATGTAGCCGCCACGTGCCTCACAAGAAATTGCAAAGCCACGTGACCTTGGGGGAGTCGAAGCTGCTCAGACAGTTCTTCCAGACCTCCATGGGCACGGACTATTACCCCCGTGCCACACAACTGCTGCAGAAAGCGCGGAACCTCCACTTACTTCCGAGCAACCTGCCAGAGGGCACCGGTGGTAAGCGAGGCCCCGCCCACTCATAAGGCCCCGCCCCCACCACAGCTCTGGCCCCGCCCACCTTCCAGAGTCTGGCTCCACCTCCTGTAGGGCTACATCCCGCCCCATCAACCAAGATCCCAGTTCTGCCCTTAGACAACCCTGCCCCCTCGTGGTCATGATCCCCGCCCTTGGACTCCCCACGGTAGCGACCCCAGTCCAACCACAGCCCCGCGCCTTTCCCCCATCACACTCTGCCTCAGTTCCCTGACTCAAGAGTCAACCCAGCCTGGCCCCACCCCCAAGGCGCCTACGGATTTGCCCCGCCCCTCCCGTCTCCTCCCTCCTCCTGGCCTCCTAACCCAACTTCAGCACCTGCCCAGGCTTCACCCTGAACCCGACCCCATTCTTAACCCTCTACGTCCTTGCCCTCTGGGGTCTGCCTCTCCTTCCTCAACCTCTCAGTTCAGCCACCACACGTCCAAACCTCCAGAGCCAGATTTTTTAACCATGAACCAGAAGATGCTGAAACCACACAGGGCAGTTCCGGCCTGCGTGACTGAGGAGATGCTGCAGCGGGTGAGGGAGGGGTGGTCACTTCCCTGACCAGGAAACCCCCAGATCAGTGAAGAGTTATCCCAGGATGCTTCTACTGTCACTTGAGACTCAGAATTAGTGCAAGTCTGCAGAGGGTCACTCTCGAGTCAACCCAAGCTCAAGGTCATCATAACGCCACCCCAGCCTCAAGACCATTCCAAGCTCATCAACAGGGTCATGCCAGGATCAGCTCAGGGACACCTTCGTATTACCAGCATGTTTAAAACCCAAGCCAAGAGTTGGCTCAGGGTCTCCCAGAGTCACCCCAGCCCTTGGGGTCATTCCAGCCCCTCCTCCGGTTTCTCATCCTACTCCTGGGTCAGCCCAGACTGCCGCCCCTTTTGACTACCTCCCCACTGATGCTCCTAGGGCAGTGCAGGGACCAGAGGGTGACCCAGGTGGGTCAGCCACCATCCAGGCTGCCCCGCCAGGCTACCCCCCTCCCACCGACTCTGCAGTGCAAGTATAGCCACGTGGAGCCACCACTGGGCAGACAGCACTTCTTCTCAACCCAGCACGAGGATGACTTCACCTTCAAGTACCAAGGCCCAGCAGTGCTGAGGTCGGGCAACTTCCAGGAGAGCCACGTGCCCCTGGGCTCCCCGCGCGGGTGGGGCTGTGGGGGTGGGAAGGTGAGCCCTCAGGACCCCTGGGTCCCTACCTGCCCGTGCCCTCGACAGCAATAAACACCATCTTGGCATCATCCCACCCCTCTCCATCTGTCAGCCACGAAAAAGGATGCTTGGACGAGTGGGGCCTGCACAGGAGAGAAGGATCCCATCAGAGACCCTGGAGGCTGCCCCACTCTGGGCAAGGAGGTCACTCAAACTCGTGCAAACACCTGGCAGCCAGAGCCGGTGTCAGGTGTTCAGGAGCCAGGACAGTTTCTGAATGGTGTGGGGAGGCAGTGTGGTGAGACCCTGAGGGTGCAGGCTGTGGGACTAAGTACACAGAATCCAAATTCTGAGTCCTCCACATCCTGGACAGCAGCCTTGGGTGAGTCACAAAGCCCTGTAGCCTCGGTTTGCTCACCTGTACAATGGAGACAAACAGCAACTCTCTCACTGAATGTTGTACATGAGAAGTGCACACACGTCACCGTGTAGCCAGGGGTCAAGCAGGGGGAGAGCTGACCTTCTGAAGACCGTCAGGAGGGAAGAGGAAGATGAAGGTGTGAGGACAGTGCCATCATTAAGGGACTAGGTAGGGCCTGGCTGGCATGGCTCAGTGGCTGGGCATCCTCCCGCAAAGCCAAAGGTCGTTGGTTCAATTCCCAGTCAGGGCATATGCCTGGGTTGTGGACCTGGTCCCCAGCTAGGGCACGTGCGAAAGGCAATGGATTGATATTTCTCTCACATGTTGAGGTTTCTCTACCTTCCCCTCTCTCTAAAATAAATACAATCTTTTAAAAAATAAAAGATTGTATTTGTTTATTTTTAGAGAGGGGAAGGGGAGGAGAAAGAGAGGGAGAGAGACATCCATGTGTGGTTGCCTCCCATGCACCTCTAACTAGGGACCTGGCCCTCAAGCCAGGCAGGTGCCCTGACTGGGAAGTGAACTGGCGACCTTCAATTCTCAGGCTGGCACTCAGTCCACTGAGCCACACCAGCCTGGGCAGGATCTTCAAAAACAGAGAGACTGGGTGGGACTCACAGGGGCATGAGAGGAGCGACATGCTGAGAACTGTCAGCAGTCTCTTCTGTTGTGGGAGGAGCCTGGGGGATGAGTGCTGTGCTGACTGGCCGGGCGATGGCCCCCACGTCAGAACTGACAAAATCCACCAGGACACGGTGAGGTTCAAGGGGACAGGTGTCCCACCAGCAACAATATGAAAAGGGTGAAAAAGTGGAGGATGGGGTGGGACCCTGAAGCCCTGGGGTGACCCAGTTAGCAAGCACGTAAAGGACTGGTACCTAGGATAGCACCTGACCTTGAAGGCCTGGGCTGCGGGGAGAACACCAGGAAGCAGGTTCCATGTGGGATAAGACAGGTCTCGGTGGCCATACCCAGGGCCTGCCTCTGTAGGCTGTTGAGAATCAGTTTCAAAAAACAAATGTGACTCCCTGACTCGATAGTCAAATCTTCCAAAGGCAAAGGCTCCCAATCCCATGGGCCACTAAAAGCCAACCCCAAGCCTGACCAGGCGCCTTTCCCCATGGGCAACAATTCTGGGAGGCTAGCCTGCCATTTCCACGGAAAGGACAGCAGTTTGGCTTTCAGTCCTACAGGGACAAGAGGGCCTTTCCGGCTCCACTCCTGCATCCACGCTGACCACAAGAGGGTCACCAGCTGCAGAGTACCTCTTCTGTGTGCCCCACTAAAGCTCTCCACAGCACTCTTCTAAATCACTGCATGGCGACCCAGGGCTCCTCAATCTCAGCGCTCTCTACTGACATTTTGGTTGAGATCATTCTTTGTTGTCAGAGGCTGTGCTTTGCAGGTTGTTTAGCATCAACCATGACCTTCAGCCATTACATGCCATTAATACCCTTCCTCTCCCCGACCCAGCTGTGACACCCCAAAAAATCTCCAGACATTGCTACACGTGCTGGGGGAGGGGGGATTGCCCTGATGGGGAGCCACTGCAACGAAACCATCTTACGAGGATTCCCAGGACAAAACCAGGTATTCCCGATGAAGCTGGCCTGCTTATTGACCATATTACCCAATCAAAAGGCTTTTCCTTTTTGCCTTGCCTGCCAGAAAGCTCAGAAAGCTGGCTTTGGTATTCAGTTCCGTGTAGTTCCAGTTGCAGGAATATCTGTGCTCCTGCCAGGTTCTAGGCATGGTTTAAAGCAACCCAGACACCAGGTGAGAAACAATGGGTAGGAGTTACAAGAAGGCAGATTTCAGCAAAACTTGAAGCATTTTCTAACAGTGAAACTGACCAGCCCCAAGATGGTTGCCAGGGAGGAGAGAAGTCGTACTGGAACTATTTAACCAGTGCGGAAAGGCACAGTGTTATGATTCTGGATGTTCTTTATGTCCATCCCTCCTATGTCCCATTCCCCTTCTAAAAAAAAAGGCATTTTCTGTGAAATACAAAACCCAAAAAGGCTTATGAAATAAGATGAATAGGATTGAATGTTAAAGGAAAACAACTTTGGCGATGTAAGAATCACCCAGCAGCAGAATCCAGAGCTGCCACTTACCTGTATCTCCGCCCTTGAACAAGTGACCGTGTGCTGGCCCTCGTGTCCCTCCTCAGTGAAAGGGGTGGCCACCGCCCTTCAGGCTCAGAGCAGTGACAAGGGTTAAGTGCAGTGAGCATGAACGTACTCAGGCCAGGGCCTAGCACTCGGCTGCAGCTCAGTAAGTGGTGCCTAAACTTTGCCAATGTCATGGTCATTTTTGCTGCAAGTGACAGAAGCCCAACTTTTGCTCAAGAGAAAGAGATTTTACTGACTTAGAACCCACAAAGTCTGCACTTAGGCCTAACACCAGGCACGCTGGTTCCACATCAGGGCTCCTCCTCACAATCTAATGATCCTCCAAAAGGTGGTACCCCAAATCCTTAGAATTGAAGCCCCAAAGGAAAAAGGTACATCTCCCTGCACCGACTGTTACTGGAATTTAAGGGACACTCTGGTCCGTTGGAGTCACATGCACTGTACCCAGAGGGACAGGCTGCTGAGATGGGCGTTCCAGGTCACACAAAGCTCTTCAAGGTTGGAGCCCAGCCTGGTGGATTCTGTCTCCAGCAACAGACCTGTGTCAGCCCTTCCACTTAAGATGCCTCGCCCCGGGTCACACAGTATGGAAGGTGGGAAGACATCTAATAGGCTCTTCTCTGTGAGGGTGACTGTTTCCTTTACAGGCAGGGAGTGGTCGGTGTGGGAAAGTGGCCTGGGGCATCAGGGACTCCCCTTTCTCTCATATTCCCGATTTTATCTCCTATCTGATTAGTAACTTCCTCTTTCAACCTGGGGCAGAGAACTCCACTCTGGCAGTCTCACAAAACTGAGTCCTGACTAGATTCTAATCTCTGCATATATTACAACATCCTGATACTTTTTTTCCAAAGCCCATAAGCCAGTCTCAGGAGGCACGTGGTTAGAGTCCCAAGATAAAACAGGCAACAATTTAATCAGCTCTTTTCCTTCCACACAACAGAGATGTCCAGTATCCCGAGGGGGACTCTTCTCCAGGCCTCCTGGGCAGCTGGTGCACTGCACGAACCCTGGGAGCCCAGTTCGCTTCCCAGAGGGCATGCGCGTGTCCTGGCCCTAGCCCTGGCCCTGGCCCTGCACCTCACTCTGCTCAGCCAGTCTCACGTTTCAAGTTGTTTCCTTTAACACACTCCCTTTCCAGGCACTCATTTCTAAAGTCGTCACAACTGCCATGGATGCACAGGACAGACACCCAGTGAGAGTAGCTCCCATGCCCAGGAAATTTGTTGGTGCATAATATTGGAAAGAAGGGGGGCTTCTGGCTTCAGTGTGGCTATAGCCAAGAGCTCAGCTGATATAGCCAGAGCCTCCAACTCCCAATGTCACATCCTGGAGCCAGCTGACTGGTCTGCAGCCTCTCCCTGCCAGACAGCTAAGGAGGATGGTTGCAGGCAGCATGGGGCTCTTAGAGAGCTCATGATCCCAGAAGAAAAATGAGACCTTCCGAAGTCACGCCCCTCCTCGCATTGTTCTGGCCAGGGAATAAGGCTCTCTGATAAGTGTAGGTCGCATGGTGGGGGGGAGGGCTGTGTTAGATGCAATAGTGGGGCCCACAGAGAGAAAGCGAGGCACTGACAGAGACACTGTGCGCCAGAAACGGCAGCATCCTTATCAGTGTTATTTACAGCAGGGTCATCTGGGAGCGGGCAGGATGGAGAGCCAGCTGCACGACCCAATGGCAGTCTCAGGTCTCACAGGTCTGCTGCAGGCTTTTCTCAAAGAAAAACTGCAGAAAGCAGGTCTCGGGCCACAAGTTCAGCACAGATCTAGAGGTTTCAGGAAGAAGAAAGACAGCTCCTAGAGGCCTGATTTGCTCACAGCTACATTCAAGGGTAGGTGGTGTCAAAATTCACCAGGCAAAGACCATTAGAAACACACCAGCCGGGAAGGCCACACAGCAAGGGTAGTTCTGTAGGAGAGGGCTGGGTGCTGTGGAGTGGAGGCACTTTTCCGTGGGCGCTGTTCAGCTCCAAGTGGGGCTGTCACTGGAAGGAAGCAGCGGTCATTTCAGTTAGTCGGTAGGGGGTGTGTTTTGTGGTTGCACAGTGTCCTTGTCTCCGGCACGATGCACACGTGGTCACAGAGTGGCCTTGTACCATCACCGCTGATGTTGTGACTTGTTTCTGTTCCGTGAAGAGTATCCTGGCCTGGTGGCCAGCTGCGGGCTGGTTTTCACTCCCTACCGCAGGATCTGTCTCCAGGTACCCTGTGCCCAGAATCGGCCAGGCTTCTCCCAGAAATGCTTGCTCCAGGGAGCATCGGGCTCAGGGGGACAGCAGTGAGTGACCCTCAACTGGGTGGAAAGAGGGAACCACTCAGGGACAGAACCCCTGCCTCTTCTTTGGGGAGTCTTAAAGGGAAGCAAAGAGAAAGACGTTTCTGAACTGCAGGGCTTCTCAGAGCCTTGACTGTGCCCGTGAGCGCTGCCCGTCTGCGAGAAAGACGGAGCACTCCGTCTGTTTTCAACAGAGTCCGAGTCGGAGACTCAGGAGGGTAGGCGGTGGGAACAGAGAGAGACAGAGACAGAAGGAGAAAATGACAGATGCACAGGCAAACGGATGGTAACAGAGACGCAGAGAGAGGAACCGAGACAGAGAGACGGGCAGAGAGGGACAGAGCCAGGGACAGAAGCGGGCCGGGGCAGAGAGAGGGACGGAGAGGGAGACAGGCAGAGGAGAGGGCCGCACAGGCCGAGCGCGGCGCAGATCAGTGCACGGCCGCGCTGTCGGGGCCGCCGGGTCGGGACAAAGGCTGGCTCGGGGGCGGGGGCGGCGATGTTGAAGGCCGCGGCGGGCGCGAGCGAACTACAAGTCCCAGCAGCTCCCGCTGCGGCCCTCGGCCGGCCCCTCTCGCTCCCCGGGAGCGCTTGGCGGGGCCGTTGGGACGAGGGGGCCGCCGGCGGGGCTGGCGGGCGGGGGCCTAGCTGCGGGCCCCTGGGGCGCCAGCGGGTGCGGCGGGCCGGGCAGGGGCGAGGGGCGCCGGGTGAGTGTCCCCGGGAGCGGGTCGGCGGACGAGGACCCGGGTGGGGGTGGGCGGGGAACCCCGGCGCGGGGCGCGGCCCAGGGCGACCTCCGTGCGCCCCCCACCGCGCGCGCCGCCTGCCTGGACCCGGGAGAACCGGGATCGGCGCGATGCGAGGGGCCGAACGTCCCGCGGGCCTAGCGCGCCCAGTCCGCCGCTGCGGCCCCGGGGAGGGCTCGGCCCGAGCGGGGCTCCTTAGATAGGGAAGGATGGGGGGCACCCCTCAGCTGTGGGGTCAGAAGTTCAGGACGCTCCCTCCTCCATAGGCGACCCAGACCTCCAGAGGAGCCCCAGGCATTGTTCTCCCCACCCTGAGCCCGGGTCTGGGAGTTCTGGAGGGTCTTTCCCAAGAGGGGGATCCAGGGCTTCCTTCTTCATGCCAGGACCTCAGTTATTGTTCCTCTTACCATCCAGTCTGGGGCGTCCAGAGTTCTGGAAGCCCTTTCCCCAGGAGGGGACCTAGGAACCCAGGAGGGGACCCAGGCATTGTTCTCCCACCCTCCAACCTGGGGTTCTGGGTAGAGGAGGTGATCTAGGAACTTAGTCCCCTCCATTTGCTTACCCACCCCGGCTATGGGTTCTGTCTCTGGGTGTCTTCCTCCCCAGGAGAGTCCCCTGTCCTCAGGAATGGATTTGTTTGCCCCAAATGCCCAGCCATGGGGTGGCTAGCTTAAGGCATCACCTCCCATCAGGTAATCCTGAGCTCCCCCTGCACCCCTCACCTATTCCAGCCTGGAATTCGGGATCTTTCCTCTTGACACACTTCCCCATACCCCAGCCAGAGGGTTGGTCACTCAGGAATCTCCCCTTTCTAAGAGTTGGCTCAGGGGTCCCCCAGGCACCCAAGAGGGGCCCTGGGTTTTATTTCTGCCCAGCCCCCAGATAGGGGTTAGAATTCAGTATCTTCTCTCCAACTGGGCAACAGGTGCACTGACTACATCCTGACTGTGGGGTCTGTGGGTCCTCCTGCCCCAGCTCCCGCCTGCTGTTCCCTGCCTCCCACTCTGACATTTGGAACTGACATTCTGGAACACAGGTGTTCTGACAGTTACTCCCACCCTGGAACTGTGAGGCCTGGCATTCAGGTGGTCTCTTCCCCAGGAGGCAAGCCAGGGACCCAAGAGCACTACCAGATGTGATTCATCCCCCACCCTCATCCCCCAAATACAGGCTTCTAAGTTCAGGATGCTTTCTCTGTAGGAGTCAAGCCAGAGAGCCCCCTCCCTACCAGGAACTCCCGAATATCCCACCCCTGACTTGAGGACAGGAATTCAGGCCATGCACTTAGAGGCAAGCACAGGAACCCGACACCTGCCCCCTTCCCCATGATGGGTAGGAAGATGGGTAGGAATGTAGAACTCTCTCTCCACAGGACCCAAGCTTCCCGCAAGAGGAGGAGTCCAGGATGGAGAGAGGGGCAGAGCCCTGGAGTTGGGTACTGGAGACCTCTGGTGCCAGATCCCATGACTTCCATCCAGGTGTGGGGCTGAGAAGGGAGGGCCCCTGCCCCAGGTCCCAGCAGGGTCTCTCTTCTCGCTGCCCTGGCCAGAGCAAGTGACAGGTCTCCCTGTGGTCTGAGACAAGAGAAGGGTCCATGTGCTTTTTCAGGAGTGGGTGCTGGGGCACAGGTTGGCCACCTGTCTCATCCCTGCCTGGGCTCCAAAGGAGACCCCTGCTCCCCAGAGCCTACCTCTGCCCACCCTGTCCTCACCCCGCAGATCCTGCCCCAGAAGCGGCTGGCACTTCCACACCTGGGATGCGGCGCTCAGTCCTGGTCAGGAACCCAGGCCACAGAGGCCGGAGACCCACTTACGAAGAACTAGACTCAGACTCAGAAGACCTGGACCCCAAACCTGAGGAGCCGGACCTCAACCCTGTCTCTGAAGATGCGGACCCCAGCCATGAAGGTCTGGAGCCCATCTCCAGTGACCTGGACCCAAGTGCAGAGGCTCCAGGCTCCATCTTGGGGACCCGTGCCATGGATCCCCAAGATCTCGACCCCATGTCTTCGAGTTTTGATCTCGATCCAGACGTCATTGGCCCTGTCCCCCTGGTTCTTGACCCTAACAGCGACACCCTCAGCCCCCCAGAAACCCCAGACCTGGACCCCCTCTCTTCCAGCCTCACTGCCACCCCGGAAGGCCTGGCCGCCAGCCAGGCGGTGCTCCCTGCACCTGCCAGTCCTCCCCGGCCTTTCTCCTGCCCCGACTGTGGGCGAGCCTTCCGTCGCAGTTCCGGGCTGAGCCAGCACCGCCGCACTCACAGTGGCGAGAAGCCCTACCGCTGCCCCGACTGCGGCAAGTCCTTCAGCCACGGCGCCACGCTGGCCCAGCATCGGGGCATCCACACAGGCGCACGACCCTACCAGTGCGCTGCGTGTGGCAAGGCCTTTGGCTGGCGCTCTACGCTGCTGAAGCACCGCAGCAGCCATAGCGGCGAGAAGCCCCACCACTGCCCAGTGTGTGGCAAAGCCTTTGGGCATGGCTCCCTGCTGGCGCAGCACCTGCGCACACACGGCGGCCCACGGCCGCACAAGTGTCCGGTGTGCGCCAAGGGCTTCGGGCAGGGCTCCGCGCTGCTGAAGCACCTACGCACGCACACAGGCGAGCGGCCCTACCCGTGCCCGCAGTGTGGCAAGGCCTTTGGGCAGAGCTCGGCGCTGCTGCAGCACCAGCGCACACACACGGCTGAGCGCCCCTACCGCTGTCCCCACTGCGGCAAGGCCTTTGGCCAGAGCTCCAACTTGCAGCATCACCTGCGCATCCACACTGGCGAGCGGCCCTACGCCTGTCCCCACTGCTCTAAGGCCTTTGGGCAGAGCTCAGCGCTGCTGCAGCACCTGCATGTGCATTCCGGAGAGCGCCCCTACCGCTGCCAGCTCTGCGGCAAGGCCTTCGGTCAAGCCTCCAGCCTCACCAAGCACAAACGGGTGCATGAGGGAGCAGCTGCAGCAGCTGCGGCAGCCACAGCCGCTGCTGCTAGTCTGGGCCTCAGTCCTGCTTCAATGTTGCGGCCCGGGCAGGTCTCCCTCCTAGGTCCTGATGCTGTCTCTGTACTTGGCTCTGGTCTGGGCCCTGACCCTGGCTCTGTGCTGGGCTCCCTCTCTGGTCCCAGCCCCAAACCTGGCCCTGGCTCTGGATCTGTCTGCAGCCCTGATCCTGTCAAGTATTCTGACCCTAAACCTGGTCACAATGCCAATCCTGACCTTGTAGCCAGCCCTGACCATGGATCTGGTCACAGCTCAGACCTAGATCTTGAGCCCAGCCCCGTCCCCAACCCCGAGCCCCACCCTGACCCCAGCTCTCCCACCCATGAGAGTCCAGCCCTCCCTGCCTGTGAGAGTCCCGAGTGGGTGCAGGAACAAGGGGCGCTGCTGGGGCCAGATGGCTGAAGGGGATGCTGCTACCCACAGAGGCCTGGGGAAGTCGTGTGTTGTGCAGTTAGTAAAACCCTCCCACTGCCTTGCGGCTCTGTCTCGTGGTTCTCCTGTTTCTCTGTCTCCCCTGATGCACAGCTCCTTGGGGAATGGGAAAGCGTGGCCTGAGCCAGCTGTGCATTCAGAACCCCAGTGCTCTGGCTTCCCCTGACATCCTCCAGACTTCCCAGCTTCCCCCAAACCAGCAGTCACCACTCTGCCCCCCACCCCAGACCTGGTCAGCTTGGTCAGGGGCAGACAGCATTGCAGGTGGTCTGAACAGTGTCCCTTCCCTTTGGTTTGTCTGAATGGTGGGATCTACGGTATGTTGAACTTAGTGGGCTGAGAATGGAGGTGGATGTGAAGCCTTGTGGGCAGTCCTGCCCCCTCTGCTCCCCTAACTTACCCCTCGCCTCTCAAAGTCCACATTACAGGTACCCCTACTGGACAAAGGAGGTTGCTCATTTATACATTCAACAAACATCTGTTGAGAGCTCACAGATACAACACGCGGAGAGATTTGACAAGTAATTACAGGATATGGTACATTCTAGCAGAAGTATACAAGACTTCTGACTTCAGTGAAGGACAGCATTCTGGAGGAAGGACTATAATCCAGAAACTGCTCATTTAATCATCAGCACTGTTGGCCCAGCCTTCATGCTATGCTTTTGTGTTTTCTCTTAAAATTTTTTAGCCATGAAAAATGTTTATTTTTAATTGTTATTCTATTATAGTTGTCCCAATCCCCCCCTTTGCCCTCCTCCTCTGCCCATCTTGCCCCCTACTGCATTTTCTCACTTAATTCTTCCAACAGCTCTGTGAAGCAGGCAACCATGATTGAACATCCCCTCTCTGCAAATGATGACCCTGAGGCACATGGAGTTTAAGGGACTCTGGAAGACAGAGGAATGGCAGTTGGCAGCATCTAGATTTAAACTTGAATTGTCCAGCCCCCAGATCCTGGGTTCCTAATCATTATGCTCCAGGGCGAGATGGTGTGAAGGCCCTGGTGCGGCTGAGAGCTGAGCTGGGGGAGGATCAGAGGGCTGTGGTAGATTGCATTGGGGAGTTTGTCATCCCAGAGAAATGGGAAGTCACTGGCAGGTTCTGGCAAAGGACTGATATGAAATCTTTTTCATTTTTTTCTTTTAACTTGTATGCATGTATGTATTTTCTTTAGAGAGGGGGAAGGGGGAAGAGAGAGAGAAACATCATTGTGAGTGAGAAACAGATTGGTTGCCTCTTGTATGTGCTCCAACTGGGGACCAGACCTACAACCTAGGTATGTCCCTGGTGGGGAATCAAACCTGTGACCCTTCGCTTTGCAAAACCAACCCATGCCCAACCACCTGAGCCACACCGATCAGGGCAAATTATTCTTTGAAGATGCTTCCGGCTGCTGGATGGAGAGTGCAATGGAAGGGGTCAGGAGTGTACGTCTAAAATCAAAGAGCATCTTGCTGCAGTGGTCCAGGCCAGGAACGGTGGGGACTCTGGGCTGAGAGCCATGAAAGGGGGGAAGAGTGGTCCTATTTGAGATGTAATGAGAACATGAAATAGGATTTGCTTATAGGTCATATGAGAGGAGCTGCAGAGGGATTGCGAGTAACCCGAGAATTTCTAGGAGAATGGAGGGAAACAGCCCCTAGAAGGATGTAGAGTCGTTACCGGACCTCGCGGATGTGAAAGCCAAGAGGTTGGCGCTGGACGCGGGCGCGACAGGGAGCTAGTTCTACGCTCAGAGCCCGCCGCTCCCCCAGCACCGTGTCGCCCGGCGGCGCTAGGGCCTCGCGATCGCCGCGGCTGGCAAGTGGCCTGAGCCGGCGCGCTGGCTCGTCGCTGTGGCAGGTGTGGTCGTGGCGCCGGGGAAGGGACCAGATCCGGTCACGTGCCTCTGAGGGCGCCCTGGCCACGTGACCGGGGTGCGAGTCAGCTGATGCGCGAGGGTTTGAAGCGGCAGGCTGTGGGAGCGCGGCCGCCGTGATAGCGGCGGGCGCTGTGGCCCGGGCTGCTCCGCCGCGCCCGCTGGCGTCCAGCGCTCCCCGCCCGGAATGGCAGCCCCCGGGGGCCGGCGCGGCTCAGGTGAGGTCGGGCGCGTCCCTGCGAGTCCCCGAACGCGGGCGGTGGGATGGAGGGCGGCCAGCTGCCCCAACGTGGGGCGGCGGAGCAGCTAGCTTTCCTTCCCCGAGCTTCGTTGCTGGCCTCTGAGCTTTCCCGCGGGGGAGATGTAGTTAGAAGGCTCCCAGAGTCGGGGCGGTGGGTGGGCACCAGCTCCTCCGACCTCGGAGCTGCGGGACTCCCAACTGCCCTTCCTCGGTCTAAGCTGTGTTCAGAGTTACTAAACTCTGCGGGCGGGTGGGCGGACTGCCGGCTTCGCCGGCTTCTCCAGCTCCGGGCAGCGAGGTCCCACTCTTAGCCTGCGTTGGGATTGCTCAGCTTTGCTGCAACTCAGCGGGTACGAGCTTCTCCAGTCCGCACGAGAGCCCCAGGATTTCCTTCCCCAATCCGGAGGCACATGCTCAGTCAGCTTCTCTAGACTCGGGCCTAGGACTGGGGGTATTCCCTCCTTGAACCTAGGCGACTGACACAATTTCACATCTCCAAACCCATGGAAGCTTAGCTTTCCTGAACTCAGGCGTTGGGTGCCCGGCCTCCAACCTCTTCAGTCTCCGTTTCCCATGGGGGAACCTGGACGAACATCCTTGGTGTCTGTCTTCCCTCCTTGAGCTAGCCAGAGACACACGAAAGGTGTCTCACCCGGTAGGGTCCGGAGTGGGTTGGCTGTGATCCCAGCTGGGGAGGCAGGCCCACCCTCTGGCCTCCACCCAGCTCTCTTATAAACAACCACAAAAACATCCAAGCTCCAAAGGGATGTGTCAGGAGGTGGCCCTCCTTGCAGAACAGGCTGGTAAACATCTTGGTGGCGGTGCCAGGCAGGGGACCAGCTGGTCCCTGGAAAGAAGCCGGGTTTTCTCGGTGGCGCTGGTGGATGTGTGTTAGGGAGAGTTTTGGGCTGCTGTGACCAGCTGTGACCCCAGCAGTTGCTGAAACCTTGGACGTTCCTCTTAGGCTGGTCAGATTGAAGGGAACAGATCTAGAATAACCTCTGTTGACAGAAGAATCACTCTGCTTTGTTTCACTTCATCCTGGAAGCATTTTCAGGGTTTTGGCCTTAGGGGGAAGACTTTTCTTCTTAACTTGCACTTTTCAGATGAGGACACTGAGATTTAGAAAGGTGCTTGGGGTCCCCCAAGCAGGAAGTGGCCAGTCTGGGATTTGGTCCTAGGGCTGTGTGACTTCGGGGAGCTGGCAGCCTTAATGCAGAGGCCGTATTTGTTCATAAACAACAACGTGGGCGGTGCTGTCATAACACGTGCGGACTCACAGTGAGTCTTCAGCAAGTGCATTTCCTTATTAGCCTTCCCTTCTCCAGGCCTTTGGCTTTGAGAGTATCAGCTGGACAGGTCAGGCCATGATGAGTGGGAAGGGTTTGTCCAGAAAATACTGAGTTCCATGTTCACGCCTGGGGCCTAGAGTTGGGAGGGCCCGGGAGCCTGGAGCATCCTGTGAGAAGCCAGAGAAAGCCATTCATTCTTCACAAATCAGCAACAGGAATGGTGATGGAATGTCCCGCCACTCCTGCCATGTACCTGCCTCTGTGATAAACACTTTGTAAGCATCAAATCTTCCGCTTCCTGTGTGAGATGCTATGGCCCCATGTTGCAGATGAGAACCTGAGGCTCAGAGAAGCTGGCTGGCCTGTCCGAGCCAGTGAGCATCAGGCTCAGGAATCAGCCCAGGCCCTTTCAAGTCCCAAACCCAAATTCGTACTGCTGTATATAACCATCAGCTGTTGCAGACTTTCAGACTTTCTTAGATCTTCCAGAATTCTTGGCTGTAACATGGGATCTGCCTCCCCTGTTGGGAGGTGAGCCTGTCTGGGCCTGATCGCCACTGTGCTCCCCCATTCCCACAGAGACCGAGCACCTCCTGACTCCCAACCTTGGGTATGGGACCCAGGCAGGGGCTTCGCCAGCCCCTGCAACCTCTCTGGAAGAGGAAGACCTCCGCCGCCGTCTCAAGTATTTCTTCATGAGTCCCTGTGACAAATTTCGGGCCAAGGGCCGTAAGCCCTTTAAGCTGATGTTGCAAGTGGTGAAGATCCTTGTGGTTACAGTACAGGTGAGGCTGCCGGGGGCCCCCAAATGCCGCCTGGGGCTGCTGTTTTCCTTGAAGGAGAGTCTGGGAGTCGGAGCCTCATGCTGACCCCGCAGCACCCTAGTAGCAGGGACAGTGGCAGTAATAAATCAGAAAACCCTCCGAGCTCTGCCTGTGAGCAGTCCCTTTGAACCTCACGCAGGCCCTCCAAGGCCCTGGCCACTGTTGTTGCCTCCATTTTGTAGATGAGGCCACTGAGGCTCAGAGAGGTTAATCCTTCCAACAGCTTCATGAAGCAGGCACCTGTGGTCCAGTGTCCCCTTTCTGCAGATGATGACACTGAGGCGCATGGAGTTCAAAGTGACCCAGCAATCAAGCATTAGGATTTGCTGGCACTTGAACTCTGGCAGCCTGACGCCATGTTGATGCTCAAAGAGAACTGACCCAGTGGCTGGAAAGATCGTCACCCCCCCCACCCCCATGCTAGGCCCTGTGCTGGGGTCTAGAGATCCCAAGATGACTCAAAGTCTGCCTCTGCCCTAGGGTGCCAAGACTCTGGGCATGGAACTGTGCTTCTCATTCCCCCTGGGTAAAGGGACCAAGCAATGTGGTACTCACCCTGTGTGTTTGGGTTTAGCATGGAAGTTGGCATCTGGTGAACATTTAATGAACATCCATTGCTGCCCCGAGACACATGGGTGCCCACTGCGTGCCTTGCATTGGGAACAAATGGCAGGCATGCACAATGGGGACACGCACCTTCACGGAGTGGGTCCGCTCTCCCCTCTTCTTCCACTGTTCCATGGAGGGAGGCCCCATCCCAGCAGTGCTGACCCCCTGTCCCTCCTACCAGCTCATCCTGTTTGGGCTCAGCAACCAGGTGGCAGTGACCTTCCGAGAGGAGAACACCATCGCCTTCCGCCACCTCTTCCTTCTGGGCTACTCTGATGGGGCGGATGATACCTTCGCAGCCTATACCCGGGAGCAGCTCTACCAGGCCATCTTCTACGCCGTGGACCAGGTGTGTGCAGTGGGGGCAGGTGGGCAGGCATTGGGGGAGGAGGAGCGGGCAGGGCTGACGAACCTTCCCCACTTCTCTGCCTGTCCACAGTACCTGATGCTTCCTAATGTGTCACTGGGCCACTACGCATATGTGCAGGGCGGGGGTGGCCCCGGGGCCAATGGCTCGGCCCTGGCCCTCTGCCAGCGATACTACCACCGTGGCCATGTGGACCCAGCCAATGACTCCTTTGACATCGACCCAATGGTTGTCACTGGTGAGTGGACGAGGCAGGGCTGGGCTATTGGGGAGCCCCAGCTGCTGGGATTAAAATCCCAGCTCTACCCTCACACATCAGGAGATGGGGCTGTCCTAAGTATTACCAGTTTGATGTACGCAGCATGCTTAGAAGAATCCCTGGCTGTGGAGAGAGCCGGGGGTTATGACGTAGTGTCGTTAATTCACGAAATGTGTGGGTTTGACAGCTCCAGGCCCTGGGGTCTGTGCAGGGGACAGAGGGACTGGGCCCGACCTCAGAGAGATGCGGGGGAATGAACAACAAATGTTCAAGTGCAAAGTGAATCTGGGCGGGGTCTGTCAGGGACTCTGGGAGACCTGCTCGTGCCTCCCCCATCCTGCGACCCTTCCCTGACTCCGTCTTCAGATTGCATCCGGGTGGACCCCCCTGAGAGACCCCTTGTGCCCCCCAGTGAAGATCTCTCTCTCTTGGACGGCAGCACCAGTTACAAGAACCTCACGCTCAAATTTCACAAGTACGACCTGGTAGAGGGGCCACCCCAGGGCTGAGCAGAGGGGAGTGGAGGAGGAGGCTGAGTGAGCACTTCCCTCTGCCAGCAGAAGAGTCAGCATTTCATAGGGGTGTTGGCACCCTAGGGCCTGAGGGAGCTGTGGAGCCCCCTCCCCCTCATCGAAACCCTCCCCCTAGGCTGATCAACGTTACCATCCACTTCCAGCTGAAGACCATCAACCTTCAAAGCCTGATCAACAATGAGATCCCAGACTGCTACACCTTCAGCATCCTGGTGAGCCACAGTGATCTGGGGTGGGGGGTGGAAGATGGTGCCACAGGACTTCTGAGCCCTAGGGCTGGGGACCCTTGGCCAAGGGCAGTGTGGGATGAAGGAGGAGCTGGGGCCAAACGGACCGCCCCGCATGCAGGGCTGGGTGCCTGGGCCCCCAAGGCTCATTCTGTGCCCTGCCGCAGATCACATTTGACAACAGGGCATACAGCGGGCGCATCCCCATCAGCCTGGAGACCCAGACCCACATCCAGGAGTGTAAGCACCCCAGCGTCTTCGGGCACGGTGAGCCCTCAAACCCTAAACCATTGCTCACCAGGGGCCCTGCACTGCCCGGGGTGGGGGCCGAAGCCCCAGAGCAGCATCAACCAGGGACCCTGACCGGCACTGAACTGAGCTTCTGACTCAGAGTAACCCATGAGCCACGAAGCAACCCAAACCAGCCCTTTGGTCCCCTTGGCCCAGCCCAGCCCCAGCTCTGCCCTCTACTGGCTCCAAGGTGCCTCAGCTCTACCCAGGGCCCCTCCCCACAGGAGACAACAGCTTCCGGCTTCTGTTTGATGTGATCGTGATCCTCACCTGCTCCTTCTCCTTCCTGCTGTGTGCCCGCTCCCTGCTCCGAGGCTTCCTGCTGCAAAATGTGAGAGCCACCTCAGTGTCACATGTGCCCAAACCGACCTTGCCCGGTTCCGGGGCCTTATTCGAGGCTCTGGTGCGTGGAGAGGTCCTCACCCTGCCTGCCTCCTGCAGGAGTTTGTGCGGTTCATGTGGCAGCAACAGGGACGGGCTGTCAGCTTGTGGGAGCGGCTGGAATTTGTCAACGGCTGGTACATCCTGCTGGTCACCAGTGACGTGCTCACCATCTCAGGCACCATCATGAAGATTGGCATTGAAGCCAAGGTGGGGCCTGCCCACACCTGCCCAGGCCCCTTCCAGGCCCTGGTTCCTCTGCTGACCCCACTGAGGCCTACTTGGGGCCACATTCTCCAGCCAGATAGGGTTGACACTGTTCTTGTCCCTAGAACTTGGCCAGCTACGATGTCTGCAGCATCCTCCTGGGCACCTCAACGCTGCTGGTCTGGGTCGGTGTCATCCGCTACCTGACCTTCTTCCATAAGTACAATGTAAGCTTGTGTGTGCAGACTGGGCCCTCCCCCTGGGTGGTGGCCCCATGTTCCCCAGTTCCCACCCCCAAATTCATACACATGGGGCATCACCAGCCCTTGCAGATGACCTCTCATGAGTCTTTTAGCCCGATACCTGCCCACCATAGATCTATCTGGTCCTGAACCTGGGCAGGGGTCACATGAGCCTGCCCCTGCAGCCATCCAGCTGAGTCCAGTCACTGGACGTCCTCAGCCTCAGGCTACCCCTCCTCCGCTCCCCCAGCTGTGCCCTCAGCCAGGCCTTGCCTGCTGCACCCCACGCTCACTGTGGCCAGGCCCTCATCAGCCACCTGCCCACTGCAGATCCTCATCGCCACACTGCGGGTGGCCCTGCCCAGCGTCATGCGCTTCTGCTGCTGTGTGGCTGTCATCTACCTGGGCTATTGCTTCTGCGGCTGGATTGTGTTGGGGCCCTACCACGTGAAGGTAGGGGCTAGCCGGAGCTGATGAGGGGTACTCGTGACCCACAGGTGAGGGTACCCTGGCTCCCTTCCCCTGAACCTACACCCTAAGTCCTTAGAACCCTGGTTTATCTATCACTGACCTGGCCACACTGAGTGGCCCCCAGTACTTTACCAACAGGTCTGCAGTGGGTCTGCCCACCGACCCTGGCACTGACCTTATGACCTTACTGACACAATGACCCCCAAATGACCACATTGTAACTGCTGATATTCTGCCCACTGTCCCTGACCCGCAGTAACTCTGGCCTTGACCCTATGACCTTGTTATTACACAGCAACCCCCAGGTGGCCCCACTGTAACTACTGGTATTCTGTCTGCTGTCCCCTCTAAGCCCCAGTGTCCCCGCCCAGTCCCCAGCCATGCACACAGCTACCTTTGTCCCCACAAGCCCACTGACCTGTCTGGCCACAGTTCCGCTCGCTGTCCATGGTGTCGGAGTGCCTCTTCTCGCTCATCAATGGGGATGACATGTTCGTGACGTTTGCAGCGATGCAGGCCCAGCAGGGCCACAGCAGCCTCGTCTGGCTCTTCTCCCAGCTCTATCTCTACTCCTTCATCAGCCTCTTCATCTACATGGTGCTGAGCCTCTTCATCGCGCTCATCACTGGTGCCTATGACACCATCAAGGTCAGCCTCGCAGCCCTTCCAACCTTCCTCCCCGTGGGGCCAACCAACATCACACACAGCTCCATCCTTGCTTTGTGCCCCTTGGAGGCCACCACATCAGCATCTCAGGGGACATGGCAAGGCAAGGAGAGAAGGGCCCAGGGAGAGAAAGTGGGAGACTCTACAAAGCCAAAGGCCATGGGGGCTTGGAATTAGAGGGCACAGGCAGGACCGATGTCATGAGCACAGCTGCCGAGTTCTCAGTTTGACTGAGGTGGCGCTCCGGCCGAGGAGGGTTCTTGTGTCTGCTTTTACCAGCAGGGACATCAGGCCATAAAGATTCAGTGACTTACCCAAGGTCAGCGACTAAGGAGTGAAGCCAGGTTCAAGCCAGGACTATGGGTTCAGAAGCCTTGCTCCTAAACCCTCTGGCCTGGGTGGGGGCTGTGTGGGTCCGGGAACCATGGCCATCCTGCAGGCTGTGGGGATTAAGGAAAGAAAGGGGTTAGAGCAGAGTGTGGGGGTGGCAGGTAGATAAGATTCTTTTACCCAACACATCAGAAGGCCTGTTGTGAACCAAGTGCTGTTTTGGGCACCAGTCACCTGGGAAACAAGGCAAGGTGTGCATGCCTGGGTCTTCACAGGGCTCATTGGGCAAGGTGGGGTGACATATGATGATTGGCTGGCGAGAGAAATGAAGGAAGGAAAGTTTCTAGAACGTGCTTTTTGATAGCTAGTCTCTAACCACATGGGACTATTTAAGTTTTTATTTTAATTCAAACGAAATAAAATTACAAATTCAGTTCCTCATTCACATCATCCACATATCAAGTGCCCAGGAAACTATGTGGCTAGTGGCTTCCAGAGAGAACAGCATAGAATTGATCATCTCAGAAAGTTCCAGATTGAAGAGATGGGAGCCCAACTGAGGAAGCAGCAAGGGGGAGGAATAGCCAGAGCAAAGGACTGGTTGCCGGAAAAAAGTTGGGGAAAGGATGGTGGCTCCTGCACGAAGTTGGGAGGCTGAAAGCAGTTAGTTATGTGCACTCGGGGGGACGGACCAAGGATGAGGCAGACATATGTTGGTCAGTGAGGAAGGGCGAGGGGAAGGGGAGGGCAGATCTCAAGCGGTCCCTTCGTGCTGGCCACACTGCTCTTCCCCGCAGCACCCAGGCGCGGGCACGGAGGAGAGCGAGCTCCAGGCCTACATCGCGCAGTGCCAAGACAGCCCCACCTCTGGCAAGTTCCGCCGCGGGAGCGGCTCGACTTGCGGCCTGTGCTGCTGCGGCAGGTTCGAATCTGAGTGGGCTTGGAGCCTGCAGGGAGAGGAGGTGCGGGAGGGAGCTACTGTCTTCCTCCCGGCCAGACACTGTCCCTCTTCCAGGGACGCCTCGGAGGAGCACTCGTTGCTGGTGAATTGATCCGGACGAAAACCACCACCGGAATTTAGCCCCAGGACCCCGGACTGGGGAGAGCCTTGCCTATTTATTTTTTGGGTTTGCGTTTAAGGACTGGCTTCCTGCAGCACCCTGTAAGGGCGTGGGCCAGGTGCGTGGGCCAAGGGTAGAGTGGGTGTTAAATAAAACGGGAAACTAAACGAGTCCACATTTCTAGCGCGAGAGGCGTTCCCTGCGCCCGCCACTCTTCAACCTCTTTTGTAAGTCGTAGCCACACTCAACATGGCTGCCTCCTTGCGACCTTCCAAACATGGTGGGGGTGGGGCTTCGGAGCGCCCTGCGGCGAATAACTTAAAGGGGCCACGCTTGACGCGCTGGGCGGAACTCCAGAGGTGTTGGCACACAGTGGACCCTGGCAAGCGACCTCTGGGTGAGTCCAGGTTTCCATCGCCCCTTTAGGGGCGTTCTTTCGGGGGTCATTAGCGAGTCCTCGGCTTGTCTCAAGATCTCTCTGCTGATTTCTGGTACCCTCCTGACTTTCTGATGCCCTCATCCCCTCAACCTCACCCCCATCCCGGCAGCTGTTTCCTTACCAGTAGCTAGGTGCGCCCTACAGTGGAAGGGGACTAGCCACCCTCTCATGAAATTTCCAGGGTCCAGTGACTCCTCCAAATTCTCATTAATACTCTAGCAGTCCCAGTCTCCCAGGAAAGTCCCAGTAATATTCCAGCATTTTGCAAGGGGCCCCAGCGCCCTCCCTAGGTCCGCTCTCGTGCTCGAACGACCCTAGGAACGTGCACACGGCTCCCAGTTTTCCCAGTAATAGTCCTCCACGCCTCAGAATCTCTCAGTTTTCCAGTGCCCCCAGTCATTCCGGCGTCCCCGGTCACGTCACCCAGCAATGGCGCCAGCACCGTTCCCCCTGTCCCAGTGATGCTCCGCGCTGTCAGGGACTCTGTAAATTTACTGTTAGGTGACAGCAAACCTTCAGCATCAACCGTAACATCTTGGGAGCCCACCCGACTCCGGGCGTCCCAGCCCCTTGTGTGGGATCTCCCAGCAATACTCTGGGGCAGGCTTGACCCGGGTGCCAGTCACCTCCCCAACCCCTGAACTCAAGGCTCGTGTTCACAGGGAGAACGGGGTGCGGCCTGGGCGTCGGTGGGTTAGGGTTCACCCATCCTGTAGGGTAAAGGCCTGCGTGGGGGAGCATGTCCCTCTGCAGTCGTGCACCTGCTGCTGGCAGTGGGTGCCCGGCCCGCAGCTCTTTTGTCCGGGATGGGGCTGGTCTGCCTGGGGAGTCGGTGAAGGAAGTCCGGGGGTCAGGGGAGCCGAGGACCCGCCTCGCGCCCCAGCCCGGACCCCGAGGTCAGTATACCCCACCCTTGTGTCCGCTGCTTCCCTCCAGCTGTTCCCCACCCAGGTAGCAGAATGCGAAGAGGCGAGGCTTGGGGCAGGGGAGGGGCGGGCCCAGAAGGACGACTTGCCCGGGATCGACTGGATAGCCTGGGCTCTGCTTATTGATTCCCAGGACTCGGGGCTACTAGACCTGCCGCCCAGCCTGAAACAGTTGATGGAGGCCCCGCTACAAACAGGAATGGTAAAGCACAAGGGTTGTGAGGCGCCGCGGGACTACAACTCCCGACGTGCTCAGCGCGTTTTCATCGCAGTCCCGCGAGAACTGGGTTACGCCTGTTCCGGCGGAACTACATTTCCCAGCGTGCACCGCGAGACCGTCAGGGAGAGTAGCGCGCTCCTCCTTCCCGGGGACGGGAAAACGCTGGTCCACATCTGCAGATGGGGACACAAATGCTAGCGACCGCAGCGAACGTCTCGGAGGCGTACGGGGAGGGCTCGGGGAGATGGGTATGCGATGCGCAGCCAGTGCCGTTCGTCCCACAGGTGCTGGGCGTAATGATTGGGATCGGAGTCGCGGTGTTGGTTACCGCCGTTCTCATCGTCCTGCTCGTGCGGAGACTTCGAGTGCCGAGTGAGAACCCAGAGGGCTCCTTGTGGGAATCTGAAATCCCGGGTCCCGGAGACAGTAGAGATGGGATTTGCCGGGATCTGCACGCAGTGTCCCCATCTCTGTCCGCGTGGAGCCTGCGGAGAGCTCAGTGTCCCTCTCCCTTTATCCCCAGAAACTCCAGCCCCAGATGGCCCGCGGTATCGGTTCCGGAAGAGGGACAAAGTGCTTTTCTATGGCCGGAAGATTATGCGAAAGGTGAGTGTAGGACCACCTGGGGCTCTGGCTGACAACACAGAAGCCCTGTCCATAACTCAGTTACAACTCTTCGGAAACTCCTCGTTGATTAAGGGTTTGTGTATCTGCATACCCTCTTCCCCAGCGTCTGAACAGGCAGTTGACCCATCCTCGTCCTTCCGTATCCTAGGTGTCACAATCCACTTCCTCCCTGGTGGACGCTTCTGTCTCCACCACTTCCCGGCCACGCATGAAGAAGAAACTCAAGATGCTGAACATTGCCAAGAAGTAAGGCTATGCTGAGGATACTTGGCTTTGGGGGCTATCTCATGAACCTTTATTTAGAGTGGTCACCCCACACCGAAGGGTGTATCTCGAGGTTCTTTACACCCCATGGACTGTTTGGGGAGACTCCCCACATCAGAGAGACTGTTTCAGAACTCCCCCCGCCCCACGCCTTCCCGGCAGCAGACAGGGGTCTCTGGGGTCTCTGTCCACTAGGGGCTGTCTCAGTGATTCCCTACCAGTGACATTCTTCCCTGAAGTGTCTAGGAACTGTTTGCTCTTCAGTCAGTGTCTCTGATGCCTTGTCCTACAGTAGGGGTCTCTATCTGGGGTATCAGTGTAGGCTATTTCATGGGTTTTCTCACACAAAAGAAGTCTCATTGGGGTTATCTCACGTGTTTCTGTGACCAGCTGGAGGGGCTGTCTCTAGCTTCTGTTCTCCTGGGGTTATCTTAGTAGTTTTGCATATCAGGAGCTATCTCTCTATGTCACCTATCTTGGAGCTCTTCCCATGCTAAGGAGGCCATGTCAGGGATTTCTGTTTTCTAGGGGTCATCTCAAGAGATTTTTTTGTACTAGAAACATAGGAAGGACATTTCTGGGGTGCTTGTCGTTGGCAAAGGTCCCCATAGCCTTCCAGTAGCCACAGCCCAGACGCCTGAGGTAGCCTTTCTAATGTAGGTAGACCCTGGAGTAGCTTCCGTGATATGAGGAGACCTCAGAAATAGCCTCACTGAGGCTATGGCCAGAGTCTCTGAGGGAGGCTCTTCCAGGGATCTTCCTAAGTTGAGAGCTGGCTCTGGGATCTCCTGACATCATGGGGTCCACTTCATGAGACATTGAGAAAGTCTGTCTCACAGGGTTTTTTACACTAAGGAGATGTCCAGGGGCTGTCCATGACCAACAGGTGTCCTGTCTCCTGACTTTCTGGGACCCAAGGAGGGCTGTCTCTAGTTCTCTTTGATCAGACACTCTGTCACATGTTTCTCCACATCACTGTGTGCACACCCCTGAGGAGCTACCCTGATGTCAGGACCATCGAGGGCTCCCTCAGGAATCTGGGGCCTGGGGAAGGGCTAGCCCAAGGACCTCCCTGTTTAGAAGCGGAGCTATACCTGGATTTCTTTATATTGTGGAGCTTAACTCAGGGGGCCGCTCACACTAGAGGGTCTATCTCAAGTGCCTCGTGGCCACTGCAGTAACCGACTTGCAGGAACAGCTCTCCCAGGTCTTGCATGAATAGCACTGAGGCTATATACCTGGCTTCCCCACTAGGTGAGGGCCAGCTCAGGAGTGTCTGTAACCATCCCAGGGGCTGCCTCAGGGTTCTCTGACACCTGGGAGAAAAGGCTATCAGAGATCTAATATAAAGAACAGTGAGGCTACTTCTGAGGTCTCCTCATATCGTGGAAGCTACACCAGGGTCTACCTACATTAGAAAGGCTACCTCAGGCGTCTGGGCTGTGGCTACTGGAAGGATATGGGGCCCGTAACAAAGGGTTTTTTCTATGGTCTGCCCTTGTCTTAGAAGCTATGTCAGGGGTCTAACTAGAGGGTCTGTCTCAGGGATCTATGCCTAGTGGAGGGATCATCTCAGGGTTTTATGTAAGAGAGCAGCACATTTTTTCGGTATAGGGCCGGATAGTAAACACCCTACACTGTACAGGCCACACACAACTCTGCTATAACTGTTCAGCTCTGCTGTTGTAGCATGAAAGCAGCGACAGACATGTACATGCATGAACATACTCATATGCCAATAAAACTTTGTATACAAAAAAGAAGTGGAGGGCCTGATTTGGTCAGTAGGCCAGATTTGGTGACCCTGGGGAAGGGCTGTATGGGGGTCTCAAGTCTTCCCGAGCCTTCTCCCTGATCCCACTGTACCTCTCTCCTCCCACCAGGATCCTACGCATCCAGAAAGAGACGCCGACGCTGCAGCGGAAAGAGCCCCCGCCCTCGGTCCTTGAGGCTGACCTAACAGAGGGCGACCTGGCCAACTCCCACCTGCCCTCCGAGGTGCTCTACATGCTCAAGAATGTCCGGTCAGTGTCAGGGTGCAGGCTGGGGGCTGCAGAGCTGGGGGCTGGGCTGACCACCTGCATTCCTCCTCCCCTCCCCTACCCAACAGGGTGCTGGGCCATTTCGAGAAGCCACTCTTTCTGGAACTCTGCCGGCACATGATCTTCCAGCGGCTGAGCCAGGGTGACTATGTCTTCCGGCCAGGCCAGCCAGATGCCAGCATCTACGTGGTGCAAGATGGGCTGCTGGAGCTCTGCCTGCCAGGGCCTGTGAGTGGGCTACCCACAGGGACACTGCAAAGGGGACAGGCACCGCTGTTGGTCAGTAGGGTTGGTAGTCTTTTGAGGTGTGCAGACAGGAGTCAGGAACAGATGCCCAAGAGTATCTGAGGTGATTGCAGTTAGTTATGGCCAAGAAACGGGTGCTGGTTGGAAGGTTTGGTGGGGTCAGAGGTCAAGATATCTGATCACTGGGTGGGTGAGTGGGAGGGCCAGTGGTGTGGCCAGAGCTGGAATGCTGGTTGGCAGGGCCTGGGCAGCCCCGGTCCCTACCCCCACCCCCACCCCATCCCCTGTGTGTTACAGGATGGGAAGGAGTGTGTGGTGAAGGAAGTGGTCCCTGGGGACAGCGTCAACAGTCTTTTGAGCATTCTGGATGTCATCACTGTGAGTGACTAGTTCAGGGGGCAGCAAGGAGGCTGGTGTACAATGCCACACCTGGTGGGCTAGTTGGAGAGGGTCCCCAACCTCTAGGTACCTGGTGCTGCTGGTGGTCCCTTGACGTACTGGAATTAGAAGGAGTTGGCGGAGGGGCTCACAGCCCCTGACTGTGACTGTCCTCATGCTCCCTGCACCCCCAGGGTCACCAGCACCCCCAGCGCACTGTGTCTGCCCGCGCAGCCCGAGACTCCACTGTGCTGCGGCTGCCAGTAGAGGCGTTCTCCGCCGTTTTCACCAAGTACCCTGAGAGCCTGGTGCGGGTGGTGCAGGTCAGTGGGCCTTTCACCTCCCTCCACAGACCCCTGCCCATCACTGACACCGGGGGGTTGGGACCCAGCAGTGTCTCAAGCCCTGCATATCAACCCTGACCAGCCAGCGCTCTGGGCAGCCCGGCTCCTCCCAGTAGCTGTCTCCCCCTGGCTCCCCAGGCTTCTCCCTTCTGACTGCAGGCTTCTCCCTGGCGCCTCTCTGGCTCTACTCTCCTCTTAGTGCTTGCGACCTTGGTCTTGGCTCTGCCCCAACTTTTCTCCATCCATGGCCCCGTCCCTTGAATGCTTGGTCCCAGCTTTCTCTGGCTCTTAGTACCCCCTCTACTGAGTCACTTGTTCCCTGGCCCTGCCCCTCTTCTGGCCCCTGCTACCCCTGCCTCTGCAGATCATCATGGTGCGGCTGCAGCGGGTCACCTTCCTGGCCCTCCACAACTACCTGGGTCTCACCAACGAGCTTTTCAGCCACGTGAGTTACTCTGAGAGCCCAGACGTGGGGGGCCTGGAAGGGTGGGCAGCGCGTGCTTCCCAGGACTTGCCACAACGGTGCTCTCTGCCCCTAGGAGATCCAGCCCCTGCGCCTCTTCCCCAGCCCTGGCCTCCCCGCCCGAACCAGCCCTGTGCGAGGCTCCAAGCGTGTTGTCAGTGCCGCGGTAACTGAGGAGCCCAGGGAGGCCCCTGGCCGGCCACCTGACCCCACTGGGGCCCCTCTACCTGGACCTGCAGGTACCTGAGAAGACCACTGCTGGAGCCCCAGGGACCTCTTGGCTAGGGACCCAGGTCTGACTCCTGTTGGCTGCTCAGGGAACCATGACCTCAGCCCCATAGACCCATTGGAATTACTTTTCTTTTTCTTTTTTAAAATTTTATTTACTTATTTTTTTACAACTTTATTTTAATGATTCTTCAAGTACAGTTTTCTCCCCTTTACTCCCAATCAAGCTCACCCACCCCTCCCTCCCAACTTCCCTTCCATTACCACCCTCCCCCTAGTTTTTATCCATGTGTTTTTTAACTTTGTGCCTGTAAATCCTTCCCCTTTTCCCCTGAAATTCCCTCTTCTCTCTCCTCTGGTCACTTTCTGCCTGTCCTCTAATGCAGTGTCTTTGACTATATTTTGCTTGTTTCTTTGTTTTGTTGTTTAGGTTCCTGTTAAAGGTGAGATCATATGATATTTATCTTTCACTACCTGGCTTATTTCGCTTAGCATAATGCTTACCAGTTGCATCCATGATGTTGCAATATTTACTTATTTTTAGAGGGGAAGGGAGGAAGAGAGGGAGAGAAACATCAGTGAAACTCTCGTGCGCTCCCTACTGGGGACCTGGCCCACAACCCAGGCATGTGCCCTGAGTGGGAATCGAACCAGCAACCCCTTGCTTTGCAGGCCAGCACCCAGTCCAATAAGCCACACCAGCCAGGGCTGGAATTTTTTCCTAGTCTCCCATCCCCAGGGACTCTGCGTTGACTGCTTCCCAGGCCCCCTTCAGTTTTCCAGCCCCAATTATAGGAACCTGAACTTGTGTCTCCCTTAGGGGACCCGGTGAAGCCCACATCACTGGAAACACCCTCGGCCCCCCTGCTGAGCCGCTGTATCTCCATGCCTGTGGACATCTCAGGTCTGGGGCCTCAGCTCGGGACAGGGGGCCATGGGGTTTCTGGGTTGGAATGCAAGCTGGCCAGGGTTGGTTTTTCTTATCTGTGAACTGGGAACCCGGGCAGCACTTTCTGCTGACTTTTTCATGGGTGCTCGTTGAGATGTGGCCCCTGGCCTTGGCGAGGATCCCGAGGGAGTGCCACCATCAATCAGGCACGCCTGCACAGCCATGGCAGTGGCACATGGGTGATGGTTGTTCAGGCCATAGTTGTGGTCACTCTCGTCTTTATTGCTTTTCTTGTCCCCTGCCCCCTGCAGGCTTGCAGGGTGGGCCACGCTCGGACTTTGACATGGCATATGAACGTGGCCGGATCTCTGTGTCTCTGCAAGAAGAGGCCTCAGGGGGGCCCCAGGCAGCCCCTGTGCGGGTAAGGAGCTGCCCTTTCTGCCCTTTTCCCTGTGGAGGCCCCTGAGGGAAGTTGGGTGGGAGCTGGGAAGTCACTGGCCCTGCCCTCGCAGACCCCCACTCAGGAGCTGCGGGAGCAGCCGGCAGGCGCCTGTGAGTATAGCTACTGTGAAGATGAGTTGGCCACTGGTGGCTGCCCCTTCGGGCCTTATCAAGGTCGCCAAACCAGTAGCATCTTTGAGGCAGCAAAGCGGGAGCTGGCCAAGCTGATGCGGATTGAGGTGGGTGCCCTTCGTGCAGGGGCCCAAGTGGAGGGTAGGGGAAGCCTGGCTGGACTAGTCTCAATGTCCCTCCCTCCCTAGGACCCCTCCCTCCTGAACAGCCGAGTCTTGCTACATCACGCGAAAGCTGGCACCATCATTGCCCGCCAGGGGGACCAGGTGAGGTTGACCCCTGACCTGTAGCCATACAGCTATGACCTGAGACCTCTCTGACCTCTGATCCTTGCTCTTTGACCCTGTATGTGAACCTCTTAGTCTGTGATTTCCAATCCCTTACCCTCAGATCCTGTGACTGACTCCCCTCCAGCTCATCTACCCCTTGTCCTCTGGAGCAACTGGCCTTTCACGTCCAATCCGTGCACCTTTTTCTAGGACCGAAACCCCGAGATCTCTCTTACCTGCCTTGGTCCTCCCTGCAACCTGTTTTCTGCCCTTTGATCCTACAGTACAAAGTTCTGCTCAGCCTCTAGTCTGGGCCCCTGCTAGGACGGGCACTCAATAAATGGCACTCAATAAATGTGTACAAAGTGGAATCGGGACCTGGAGGCCATGAGCTGGCCACGTCTGGAGGTGTAGGAAACCGCCCCACGAAGCCCACTGTTGTCCACGGGACTCGGAGGGCACAGAGGAGCCGGGTTCCAGAGAGAGGGGCTAGATTTGAATTGCAGGCTCTACCCAGACTCCATGTGTAACCTTGGGCGGGTCATCTAGAAAGTGCTCTGCTTCCTCATTTGCAGAGTAGGAGAATAACAGTAACTGTCCACTAGCTTTAAAGGGGAAGTAGTTCTGAGCTGCCCAAGGTTTGCAAGGGTGTGGAGCAGCAGGTCAAGAGTGACACGGAGGGCAGTGTGACATAGGGACTGAGACCAAAGCACTGCTTGCGGGGCGGAGCGAGGGGTGCCTGGCCTGTTAGCTGGCTGGGGTATTGTTCTATCACTTGGTCAGCTGAGTCAGCTGTCCCTTTGAACTGCTTATTGTAGGGTGACACCTTTCTACAGAGGAAGTGGAGTGACACTTTTGCCAGCTGTTCAAGGTTCTTGGCAGTAAGCTCAGGAAGTGTGGCGGCGGCGTGGCTCTTGGGGGGCCCCTGGGCCACGCAGCCCCTCAAGGCTTCTCTGGGCCGTCCCAACGTGTCAGGGACATGTCCCGGAGACTCCCACTGGCAGCTTTCTGCCCAGCAGAGCTCTGTCCCCCAGCTGCCACTGGTCAACGTGGAGACGTTTTTTTTATTGACCTGGGAGGGCGCTCTAGGCACCCAGTGGTCAGTGGCCAGGTGCCAGAACACACAGGACAGCATTCCCCAGGGACAGGGTCAGTGATGCCAAGGCCGAGCAGCCCTGCTCTGCACACGCATCTCCCGAGCTATGTTTCGTGAAACACCTGTATCACGAGTGATCTGTGGCCATGTAGGGTTAGGAAACGCTGGCTGCTTCATCTCTGTGGAAGTCCCCAGTGCACAGTCACGGCTCCGAGAAGTCCCGCTGTGAAGTGCCTGCTGCCCAACCTGATGGCAAATGGCAGCCTCATGTTAGTTAGCGCCCACCCCTGTCCCAGACACAGCCTAGGAATTCTGTCTTACAAGTTTCTAGCGTGTGTGTATGTGCCCTGCGGTGTTTTGGCATCACTGGGTCTTTGTGAGGTGCCAGGCAGCTCCCTGTGGCCGGTGAGGAGGAGACCGTTCCATGTCTGGGCACTTGCAACTCCTTATTTATAAAGGAGCAGGAAAGGGAGGTGTCTGGCTAGGCAACCTACCTGGAGAGCAGAGGGGCCCCTGTTTGTACTGAGTATTTGCTAGGTCCCAGGTCCTGCTAGACAGATGTCGCAGGCTCTGTGCTGCCTGCTGCAAAAGCAGGAAAACCAGGTCCCTGCCCTTGCGGGGCCCACAGTGCTGATGGACATGACAATCAAAGGGTGTAAAATCTCAGGTACTTAGTACATAGACTAAAGCAGCTGTTCTCAGCTCTACAAAGTCCACCTCAGGCAGGGCAGCATCTCTGAGGAAGTGACTGGCAGCTAAGTGGAACTTGTGGGGAGTAATTAATTAGGTGTAAGGGGAGAAAAGAGCATTCTGGGCAGAGGGAACAGCTTGTGCCAGTATCCTGCAGTAAGAAGAAATGCGTGGGTCTCCAGGAAACAAGGACGTCAACAAGCATGGAGTTTAACAAGGGAACGGAGAACAAAGGGGACTTGTAATGTTTTGGTGATAGTTTTATTGAGGTGTCATCACATACTGTGCAACCCGCCCATTTAAAGAGGACCATTCAGTGGTTTTTAGCATGTTCATGGAGTTGCGTAACTATCACCACTGTCAGTTTTAGAGCATTCTTATCACCTTGGAAAGAAACCCCACACACTAGCTATCATTTTTCCTACCTCCTAACTCCACCCCACCCTAAGCCCTAAACAGAGACTAATCTTCTGTTTCAATCGATTTACCTGTTCTGGACCTTCCTATAAAAGGAACCACACTGTGCGGCTTTTGTGTCTCCCTGAGTGTCAGGTCTTCAGGATCCACCCGCCTTGTGGTGTGTCCGCACTTCACTGCTTCCTGTGGCCCAGTCACAGCCCACTGTGTGGGTGTTCAGCATTTCGATCATCTGTTCATCTGCTGGCGTGTTTTTGGGTTATTTCTACCTTTTGGCTGATACACACAGTGCTGCTGTGAACATTCATGCACACATTTCTGGGTCGACATGTTTTCATTTCTGGTGGGTAGATGACCCGGGGTCAAATTGCTGGGTCATATGGCAACTCTGCTTTTAACTCTTTGAGTAGTTTTCCACAGTGGCTGCGCCATTTTACATTCCCACCAGCAGCGTACGAGGCCTATGATTTCTCCGCATTCTAACATTTTTTATCCTGGCCCTCCTAGTGCATGGTTCCGACTGGCATTTCCCTAATGATTCAGGATTTGGAGGAGTCTATTGACGTCCTTTGCCCATGTTTAAATTGCGTTATTTGTCTTCAAGCATTCAGTTATAAGATTTGTGTATATATTCTGGATCCAAGACCCTTAGCAGACAATATTATTTGCAAATATTGCCTCTCATACTGTGGATTATCGATTCACTTTTAATTTAGATAAAGTCCAATCCATCTGTTTTTTATTTTGTTGCTTGTGCTTTTGGTGTAATATCCAAGAATCCATTGCCAAATTCAGGGTCATGAAGATGGAACCCTATGTGTTCTTTGAGGAATTTTATAGTTTTAGCTCTTACGTTCATTATCTTTGATCCATTTTGATATGGTATAAAATGAGGGCCCAACTCGATTCTTCCATGCGACTGTTCAGTCGCCCTAGATGAGCACAGGGTTTAAGTTCGGTCACGCCCCTACGTAGCCAGTCCTTGCAGCCGCTTGCTGGCTGTGTTGAAAAGAATTCTTGGGTGTTAATCTGGACTCAAGAGTTTGGTGACCCAGTAGCAACGTCTGCCCTGGGTGCTGGATAATGTGGAGCTGTACAGGCTACTTGGCTGAGCTATGGAAATCCCTCAGTCCCTCCTCCCAGGCCTCCTGTGGAGTGAACTGACCTGAACTGGGGGTGGAAGGCTGGCCCTGTCCCCACCTCTTGGTCCCTCCCTGCACAGGACGTGAGCCTGCACTTCGTGCTCTGGGGCTGCCTGCACGTATACCAGCGCATGATCGACAAGGCTGAGGACGTGTGCCTGTTCGTGGCACAGCCTGGGGAGCTGGTTGGGCAGCTGGCTGTGCTCACCGGGGAGCCTCTCATCTTCACACTGCGAGCCCAGCGAGACTGCACCTTCCTGCGGATCTCCAAGTGTGACTTCTATGAGTAAGACCGGACCGTGTGTTAGGGTGGGACTGTCGCCTAGAGGGTCCTGACCCAGCTCCATTCTGCCATGGGAGATGCCATCCCTCTGGACGGTTTACACCTTAACAGGGCAGTTTGGGGCCCTCCCAGTCCCACCTCCAGGGCATCAGCCAGCCCTGTTCACTTCCTAAAGGCAGTTCCAGGACATGCCGGGCCCATGCAACCCCATCCTTCATCCACAGGATCATGCGAGCACAACCCAGTGTGGTGCTGAGTGCTGCTCACACGGTGGCTGCGAGGATGTCTCCCTTTGTGCGCCAGATGGACTTTGCCATCGACTGGACAGCGGTGGAGGCAGGACGCGCGCTGTACAGGTGCAGCCCCGCCCCAACCTCGCTGCTCAGGCCCTGCCTAAGACCCTGCTGGACCCTGTATGACCCGCCCCCACCCCAGGCAGGGTGACCGCTCCGACTGCACCTATATCGTGCTCAATGGGCGGCTGCGCAGCGTCATCCAGCGCGGCAGTGGCAAGAAGGAGCTGGTGGGCGAGTACGGCCGTGGGGATCTCATTGGCGTGGTAAGTGTGGACGCACCCCCTGACCTCTGATCTCTCCCAGTCCAGTTTTCCACCCCGCCCCTAACACACTTCATTCTAGGTAATCTGACAGGGTGGCAAACAAGGCCCCAGACGTGGCCTCGCCCAGTCCACTTTTCTCTGCTCCTTTGAGGGGTGGAGGAACCTCCTCGAGGCGGTGACTCTTTTCTGATTCAGTCCTCAGACCTCTCTCCATCAGAAGAGGGGACCCCGCCTGGGTGGACCCCTGTATTCTCTCTCCCTCCCCGGAGCCCTAATGGGTATCCAGGCTTGGTTCTTCAAACCCCCATCTCTGGGGATACTGAGTAAAGCGGAACTGCTTCCTCACTGCACCGACTGTCAGCCTCCTCCTTACCTATCCGGAGCCTCCTGGCCCAAGCAGCTCTGGTCATGCACGCGGTCCCCCAGGTGGAAGCACTGACCCGGCAGCCACGCGCCACCACGGTGCACGCGGTGCGAGACACAGAGCTGGCCAAACTCCCTGAGGGCACCCTGGGCCACATCAAACGACGATATCCGCAGGTGCGACTCCTCGGGCATGTGGGCTGGGCTCTTGGGGTGGGGGTGAGGCCGTAAGGTGTGGAGGCCGGATTCTTGGCAGTGGAGCCCAGGTAATGGGAGGGAAAGGTGAGGTCTCACTGCCCGTCCAATCTCACTGGAGCCCCGACCTCCAATGCCAGGTCGTGACCCGCCTCATTCACTTGCTGAGCCAGAAAATTCTGGGGAATTTGCAGCAGCTACAAGGACCCTTCCCAGGTGAGACCCGGCAGGTCCCCGGGAATGCTGGGGGTTGTAGTCCGAGGTGTAGGACGCCGGGAGAGGGAGCCCTGGGCCCAGGGCATGCTGGGAAACGGAGTCCCACCCGGGTGTTTTGGACGGAGGAGGTGGGTTCTGGCTCACGCGCATGTCGTGGATGGAGTTCGGGTTCGTGGGCACGCGGGAAAGGGACTGGTAGACTCAGGGAGTATTTGTTTGTGGCATCTGAAGGATCAGTTGTGCTGAGGGGCCAGAGTCCTGAGGGCTGAGCTTTGTCCTGGGAGTCAGCACTTGGTTGAGGGATGGAGACTGCGTCCTAGACCAGAGTATGCTGGGAGATGGAGTTCGTGGGCGTTGTTTGGGCTCCAGGGCAATTTGAGAAGTGGCCTTTGAAAGTACCCGCACACTGGGAGGTGTGGCGTCCAGAGAAATGGAGTCGGGTTTGAGGTGTGTAGAAATATGGGCCTGAGATTGGTGACCTCTGTGTCTCCCTTTTCCCAGGGGCTTCTGCCCTATCATCCTAGACCCCTGGCTCCCCAGGGTGGTGGCAGTGGTGAGCAGTGGAGGAGATCTGCTTCACAGTCAGGGTCTGTCCCAGCTCCCCGGCCCGCATCAGGGCTGAAGGGTGCATACAAATACCTGCACATCCCCTCCTGGCTGATTAGGCCGCCTGCCCTCGGCAGGGTCCTTTAGGAGCTGTGGGGGCCAAGACATGATCTTGGGTTTCTGAGAGCCACTCCGTTGATGCTCTACAGGAAAGGAATTCCCCAGTGAACACCTAGAATGTGCCAGACACTCTCCCAGGCACTGGGGTAGAAGAGTGCACAGGCAGACAAGGCCCTGGGGTGGGGGTTACAGCCCCCCCCCCAGGCAAATTACCAGACAAGTATTGTGAAGAAGACAAAGCAGAGTCTTCATCAAAGGTAGCTAGTAATTAGAGTGTGGTGAGCCCAAACAAATGATGTGGGGCCAGACGCTGGAGAGAACTCAGAAGGCTCTGCACACAGGGTTTTGTGGTTTTGAAACACTTCAGGGAGGAAAGGGAGTGATGGGGGGAGCTAGGCTGGGGGCCTATCACGTGGGGGCTGGGAGTGTGGAAAGGCCTGTGAGCTGACCCGCACTGTTGCGGGGACCCGCACTGAGGAGGTTAATGGGAGCCTGGGGTGTTAGCTGGGAAGCTGGAAGGCCATAGATGGTCAACAGTATATTTGTTTCTGCTTAGTTTTGTGTTCAAGTTTCTTCAGTGGACAGAGGCACCCAGGCCATAATGGGGTGGGACACTGATAGGTCAGTGCAGGCCCACTGGGGAATCAGGGTGGTTGTAGGGTTGTTTACCAGATGCCATCAAGCACATTAGGGCCAAAAGCAGAGGTCAGATGGCCCAGTCTTGTTTGGAGAGGAGAAAGTGTGAAGCTGTGGGTCCAGGACTGAGGCTGTGACCTTCACTGTGACCTCCACTGGGGTCTCACTAAGTCTTAGCCAAGAGACAGGGTCAGGGATTCCTGAGGAGGAGGAGGAGGGTCTCCCTCTTTGGACACAGGACTGTGTAGAAGATTTCATCCTTTGGTGTCTCAGCAGGCTCGGGACTAGGTGTCCCCCCTCACTCAGAACTCACCAACCCAGCCAGCAACCTGGCCACGGTGGCGGTCCTGCCTGTGTGTGCCGAGGTGCCCATGGTAGCCTTCACACTAGAGCTGCAGCACGCTTTGCAAGCCATAGGTCAGTCGGTAGAAGGGGTGTGGGTGAGGGCCGACCACTGGCCTCCGCGGGGTGTATGGGTGGGCATTGGCCAGTGAGTGGGGATGCCTGGCAGTTCCATAGCGGGTGGGGCGGGAGTATCCTCTTCTGGGAGAGATCCCCAGCTCTGTGGACCTGGGTTCCTGACTCCCCTTCCTCACCCATCCTCAGGCCCCACGCTTCTCCTCAACAGCGACATCATCCGGGCACGCCTGGGCGCCTCTGCACTGGACAGGTGTGTGTTGGGGTGCAGAGGGGTGGGGGTGCAAGGGGTGGGCTTGAAGCATAGGATTCTTTCAGATCCAGTTCCAGGTCTAGGGTGTGAGCTGAGGGGCACGCTCCCCACCTCTCCAGGCGGTGGGATGAATCCGCCCCAGGGGATCTATGTTGAGGGAGCCTGGGTGTCTGAACCCCTCCCCGCAGTAGTGGGGCAGTGATGTTCTCTGGGCACATGTGGCTGGAGATCAGCCCCAGGGTGACTCTCCTACCCCTCCTCAACCGCAGCATCCAGGAGTTTCGGCTGTCAGGGTGGCTGGCCCAGCAGGAGGACACACACCGCATTGTGCTCTACCAGACAGACTCATCCCTGACGCCCTGGACCCTGCGCTGCCTGCGCCAGGCCGACTGCATTCTCATGGTGGGCCTGGGCGACCAGGAGCCCACGCTTGGCCAGGTCTGGAGACTGCACAGTGACCCCACCCCTGAGACCCATCTCCCCTCCAGTGCCTGCACCAGGCCACGTGTACCCTCAGCGTGGGGCCAGGCAAAACCCAGGGACCCAAGCTCAGCCATGGCATTGAACAAGGAGGAAACCACTGGCGATTGGTGACACCCACCCTCCTCTCCCCTGCAGCTGGAGCAGATGCTGGAGAATACGGCAGTGCGTGCCCTCAAGCAGCTTGTCCTGCTGCACCGCGAGGAGGGCCCAGGCCCCACGCGCACCGTGGAGTGGCTCAACATGCGCAGCTGGTGCTCAGGACACCTGCACCTGCGCTGTCCCCGCCGCCTCTTCTCTCGCCGCAGCCCTGCCAAGCTGGTGAGGGTGGGATCCAAAGAAAAGGCCCCCTTGCCCCACTTTCTTGGGGCTTGGTTACTGGAGGGTGTGGCTACTGGAGGGGCGTGGCTTAGGGACCTGCAGGCCCTGGCCTGCAGATCCAGATGCTACCTCCTACACCCCCATCTTCATGGGTCTCTCTGCCTTCCCATCCCAGCATGAACTGTATGAGAAGGTGTTCTCCAGGCGTGCAGACCGGCACAGTGATTTCTCCCGCCTGGCGCGGGTCCTCACTGGCAACACCATCGCCCTGGTATTAGGTGGAGGCGGGGCCAGGTGAGGGGGTGTGGCCAGCATTCACAGGGGCGGGACCTGGTGCCTGTGGGGTAGAGCTTACACCCTGGATGAAATTCTCATAGGGGCGTGGAGGACAACTGGTTCTTGGCCAGCGGGGAAGATGGGAGAAGGGTCTTCGTTGGGCATGCGCCTAGGATTTCCAGTGGGTCACCGTCTCCTACTTCTTGCAGGGGCTGCTCACACATTGGGGTGCTGAAAGCATTAGAGGAGGCGGGGGTGCCTGTCGACCTAGTGGGCGGCACTTCTATTGGCTCCTTCATTGGGGCCCTTTACGCGGAGGAGCGAAGCGCCAGCCGCACTAAACAGCGGGCTCGGGAGTGGGCCAAGGTGTGTATTGGGGACCTCCCCACCCCAGGAGCACCCTAAAACATGACCCCACGGGTGCTTCTGGGTCTCTTCTGGCCTTTTTCTGATTTAATTTGTGGACCCTTATAGAGATAAGGTGACCCCTTGTCACCTCGTGGCTAGCAATCCTAGCTAGTCCTGTTTCCCAGCTCGAACAGTCAGTCTTCTTAGTGACCGCTTGTTAGGACCCCAAGTGGTTCCTCTTTCAGCCCAGCTCACCCCTTGCCTCAGAGCATGACCTCGGTGCTGGAGCCTGTGCTAGACCTCACATACCCGGTCACGTCCATGTTCACGGGGTCGGCCTTCAACCGCAGCATCCACCGAGTCTTCCAGGACAAGCAGATTGAGGTGTGCCTTCCCCCAGCCCGCTCTGTCCCTGCCTTTCCCCACAGGTGTCCCCCACCTCCCTGACATTGGTCCCTGTCCCCATAGGACCTGTGGCTGCCATACTTCAACGTGACTACGGACATCACTGCCTCAGCCATGCGTGTTCACAAAGATGGTGGGTGCCCTGGCCACCCCCACCAACCCACTGGGGCTGCCCTGGGAGGGGAGGCAGGTGGGCAGCCAAGCATCGGGCACACTGTTAACACGAGTGACCGTCTGTCCCGATCTGATTGCCGAGCACTAACCATCACCTACTAATACCCCAGAGGTCCCAGGTATGTCTGTCCTCAGGGGTAGGGCCCGGGAGGCTAGTTGGGGGCCTCATCCCCTCACACCATCCCCGCAGGCTGTGTGTGGCGCTACGTCCGGGCCAGCGCCTCCTACTGCCCCTACCTGCCCCCGCTGTGCGACCCCAAGGACGGGCACCTGCTGGTGGACGGGTGCTACGTCAACAACCTGCCAGGTCAGCAAGCCCGCCAGGCTGGCCGGGCCTCGGAGCGTGTCTGAGCGTGTCCGTGCGTGTCTGTGTCTGTGTGTCCCGCCGGGCAGGCTCCCTGTGGCGGTACGTGCGCGCCAGCATGACGCTCTCGGGCTACCTGCCCCCGCTGTGCGACCCCAAGGACGGGCACCTGCTCATGGACGGCGGCTACACCAACAACCTGCCAGGCAAGTGGCTGCCCGCTCACGCGTGTGCATGCATGCGCACAGGGAGTGAGGGGCCCTGCACAGGCACACAGCAGGCAGGCGCCCCCAAGGACACATGTAAAAGCAGACCCGTGCAGAGCTGGGGCCATACGCAGATGTGTGCATGAGCCACGGGCGGGGCATGCAGTTGGGGAATACACTCCCATGGAAGACTCAGACAGGTGTCACAGACTGCACCCAGCGAGAGGTGAGGGGACAGGGCGGGGCACCTGCATGCGTGCACAGCAGCAGCACAGGTGTTCAGACAGCAGCTAAGGGACTCGTGTGGCCACAGGGTTAGGTGGACATGCACAGGTGCAAACACGCGGGTGAAATCGGGCGCTTGTCCTCACATGCCCGTCTACCCGCATTCACCCTGCAGTGCTTCCTGACATGTGCATACATGTGCACACAGATTGTGGGGCACCTCCAAGAGCATGTTAAACTTCCTTTCACACTCTCTGACTTGTGTGCAGATGGGAGGTGGGCCAGTGTGTGACTTAAAGTTGTGCACTCCCAGAAGTGTGCATGCACACACACATAAATAGGCACATTCACTGGCTGCACACACACATGCAGCCCGTAGGCCAGGAGTTGGCAAACTCTACCCTGCAGGCCAAAGCCAACCTTGATTGACTTTGTAAATAAAGTTTTATTGATGTATAGTCACACTCAGTCATTTACTCACTGTCTGTGGCTGCTGTTGTGTCATAGTGGTGCAACTGAGTAGTGTGACAGAAACCATGTGGCCTGCAAAGCTGAAATTATTTGTTCTCTGGCCCTTTCCAGAAAAAATTTGCCAACTCCTGTATAGCTGCACTGTGCGCATGCCCGCAGTGACACAGCGACACACCTGCGTGTGTGTGCAGATCCGGGGGGGCGAGCATGTTTGGATGCACGAGGAAACAGGTGTTGATCTAGGGACATGAGGACTGAAGTGACTCAGCTGTGCCCAGGGCTGTGCACAGAGATGTGGGTCCCCTAGGGGTGTCTGTGTCCACAAGCACACGTGCACAGGAGACGCACACAGATGACAGACACACGTAGATGCCCACAGACACGGGCATGTGCTCCCAAATGGACAGACGAGCTCGTGAGGGACACACGCAAAGCCCGACAGAGACTCGGTGTTTTCCCCGGGCTGGGTCTGGTTGTGGAACCCTGTCCCCATCCTCCCAGGTTTCCCCTGACCCACTCAGTGACCCTTGGTGGGTCACACGGACCCAAGGGGACCCCACCCTCCCACTGGGTGCCCTCCCCCCACTCTGTCCTGTCTTCCTGCCTTTTGTCCCTGCTCTTGGCTCTCTGTCCCTTGTCACAGCCCCCGGGTCCCTCTTTCTACTTCTCTCCCTCCTCCCACATCTCTGACCCTCAGTCTCCGCCCCCAGATCCCTTGCTAACACTGTCCCCCACGTTGCTCTCCCTGTGGCTCTGTCTGCTGTCCTCTGTGACTTCTGTGTCTCTCAGTTTCCTTACTCCCTAGCCTCCCTGTATCTCTCCCTGTCTCCGTGTGTCCTCGTGACTCTTCGTCTCTGCACATCACTCCCCTTCCACACATCTTTCCCCAACGCCTCCTCCCCTCTGCTTCTGTCTCCCCTGTCCCTGTGGCCTCAGCTCCTCCCATGAAAGCCCCAACATCTGCCCCACCTCCTCCGCATCACTGGCATCAGTTTCCATGCCATTTGCATGCTGGCATGTTGTTTGTATGGGTGGTTTTGCGTAACCATTTGCATGATGGTGTTTGTGGGACTGGGTTGAACTTTCCTGCTCTGGGCCCTGGTGGGTAGCTGCCCACTGACCCGCTGGCCCCACAGCGGACATCGCCCGCAGCATGGGTGCCAAGACGGTCATTGCCATTGATGTGGGGAGCCAGGATGAGACAGACCTCAGCACCTATGGAGACAGCCTGTCTGGCTGGTGGCTGCTGTGGAAGCGGCTAAACCCCTGGGCTGACAAGATCAAGGTTCCAGACATGGCTGAGATCCAGTCGCGCCTAGCCTACGTATCCTGCGTACGGCAGCTAGAAGTTGTGAAGTCCAGCTCCTACTGCGAGTACCTGCGCCCCCCCATTGACTGCTTCAAGACCATGGACTTTGGGAAGTTTGATCAGATCTATGTGAGTGGGTGGGAGTGGCCTTGTGTCGGTGTGGGGGGCTGGCAGAGCTTTACTAGTGAAAGCACAGAGCAACATGAGGGGAAGGGTCCTAGGGCTCCATTCCCAAATGGGCTCTGTGGGGAGTAAAGCAGTCATTGATTAGTGATGCCTGCATTGAGTGTGGCAAAGGACTGTGATGCTCATGTGCTGAGTATCATCAACTAAGCTGCTTATGTGCCAGCTTCACTGCCTGATGCACTGTGTAGAGATTTCTGTATTTGTGGGAATGAGAACAGTGATCAACTAGTAATGTCTGCCCTGAGTCAGTGAGGGATGGGATGGAGCAGGGTGGGCATCGTGTGCCACTGACCCCGAAAACTGTGCATGACCCGTGCCACCTGAAATTGATCACCAGCTGGTGCCCAGAGCCCTGTGTAAGGAATGTCTGGTGCTCTTACAGGGCTAACTGGGAAAGCATGCCCTGATGGATCAGTGATGTCTGTCATGGGCATGGGGGGTGGTGACATCCACAGGTGCACTGCATGTTTGGAGAACTTGGAATGGGGTTGCCCACCACCATCTTGGGTCATTGGGTACTTGGCACAGGACATGGGATGAGTAGGAAAGAATGTAGGGTGACTGATTGGTAATGCCTGGCAGGTGCACAAATGGGGGCCTGGGGGTGAGTGTGCCACATACAGCTGTCTGTGCAATAGGGTTAGTGTTAAATGGCAGCTCCCCCAGAGCTTTAGGCTTTTGAGGGGCCAGGGAAGGGGCAGGCAATGTGGGAATAAGCAGAAAGGGTGAGGCAGAGAACAAGTGGGGGAGTTGCAGCATGGATAGCCTCAGCCCCCTCGCTTCCTACAGGATGTGGGCTACCAGTACGGGAAGGCTGTGTTTGGGGGCTGGAGCCGGGGCGATGTCATTGAGAAGATGCTCACGGACCGGCGGTCCGCGGACCTCATCGAGAGCCGCCGCGCTGACGTAAGCTGGGGACCACCCTGTCCCACTGGGTCTCTCCTAGGCCTCGGTCACCCCAGATCTTCCTGGGTTTTGCTGACCCTCCCTATGACACCCATAGGTCCTGGCCTTCCCCAGCTCTGGCTTCACGGACTTGGCAGAGATTGTGTCCCGGATCGAGCCCCCCACCAGCTATGTTTCTGACGGCTGTGCGGATGGTGAGGACTCCCCCAGGGCAGGCAGCCTGTGGTCGGTGGGGTGGGGTAGAGATGCCAGAGCAGCCTGTGCCCGCTCATCTTCACACCACTGCCTGGCTTCCAGGGGAGGAGTCGGACTGCCTGACAGAGTACGAGGAGGATGCGGGTCCAGACTGCTCCCGGGACGAAGGGGGCTCACCCGAGGGCGCCAGCCCCAGCACAGCCTCGGAGATGGTGAGAGGGGCACCCGGGCCTTTGCAAGGTGGGGTCACGCAGTGGATGCATGCTGAGGGGCAGGAACCGGGGTCCTGTTCCTATGATGTGTGTGTGGGACCCCTGTTCCTGCAGGAAGAGGAAAAGTCCATTCTCAGGCACCGGCACTGTCCGCCACAGGACCCTCCTGGTGCGGCTGCAGAGGCCTGAGGACCTGCAGGGGGGTCCCCCAGAGCTGGGCTCCCCTCTGTTTGCTGCTATGCCTGTGACCTCCTGGGCCCACACACTGGGTTGTGCACTGATGACCCTTGGAAGCCCCTCCCAATAAACCTCCTCCTCTGGAGGTGGGTCCATGTCGTCTGTAAATGTTTCCTACATGTAAATGCAGGGGCAGTTCGCCCTACCTTCCGTGCTCAGGATGGCTGCGGCGGGACCTTCTCCCAGTGACCCACACCCCTCCTCAGACTGATCCCCACGGACTGTGAGGGCCCTCCCAGAGCTTGCCTGTAGCCCCACTGTGCGCTGGTTTCAGACCACAGACCCTCCTGATGCCGCATGCAGCCCCTGGGGGTCCCAGAGGCCCCTGGGTGCCATCACAGCACCACCAGGTTCCCTTCTGGGCTCCACAGCTCTGGGTCCTGGGCTGGCTCTCTGGTGTGCTGGCACTCCCGAGTTTTCTGTGTGTTCCTACCGTGTGCACTGCTGAGCCTGGCTCCTGGAAGACCGTGTGCACACACATACACATACACACGTGTGCAGGCACAGGGCGCAACAGCTTGACTCTCTGAGGCCCCCGGGCATTGCCCCTCTGGTGTGCTCAGCTGAGGCCACACAGTGAGCTGTCCCTACTGTGCGCCGTGGCTCGCTGTGCTGGCATGCTGGGCCAGAGCGAAAGACCATGGGGTCAGCCTGCATAGTGTGAAAGCCCTGCCTGGCCTCCACCGGTGGCCCTGGGCTCCGTACCCGAGCTCTCGGTGCCTCAGCCACCTCACTTGTGAGGTAGGGAGGCCACTAGTGCTGACCTCATCAGGTGCTTCTGTTACCTGACTCTGCTCCCAGAAAGGGGTGGAGCAGAGGGGCAAGGCTGGAGGCCAGGGACCAGAGAGCGAGGATGAGGCTTCACTAAGAGCAGCAGGCATGGAGACGGTGAGGAGACAATGCCCAAGAAACATTTACAATAAAGTCTGGCAGCCCTGGCTAGGGAGCTCAGTTGGTTAGAGCATTGTCCCAATACCCGAGGCTGCGGATTCAGTCCCTGGTCGGACACACGAGAATCAACCAGTGGCACACAAACAGGTGGAGCAACAAGTCGATGTTTCTCTATCCCTGCCTGCTTCTCTAAAAAAATTTAACGGAACATAGAGATGAGCAGGAGGAGCTGAGGATGCCAAGGAGGGTGAGGGGAGCTTAGCATAGGTGACAGGGCATCTTTACGGGGTAAGTGGGGCAGGAGCAGGGAAGATGCTGGGCTGCATTTAGAACTCCATGAGTTTGAGGAGCTGAAGGGACCGCTGGGAGAGGTGGTGGGGGCGCAGGACCTTTGAGGATAGGAACTTAGAGATTTCTGGGAACAAGCCTGGAGGTGTTGAGACAATGGTGGAGATTGATGCTGTGTGGACAGATGAGGTCCAGGGAGAATGTGACAGGTAAGAATGGCCCTGGGGGTCAGCTGTGTCCTCCTGTGTGTGACTGCTGACTCTACATGTTCCTCTGAATTCCCCTTCTGGCCATGAAAACACCCAGCAATTTAAACGTGCTGGGGTGGGTTGGGCTTCCTAACTCTGGTAACTCCAGGTTTGGGCCTGCTACTCCTCAAGGAGGCTTGGGCTGAGCTGGAACGGGGAAGGAGCGTCCCGAGTCCCCAGGTGTGTGTGTTTGCCGGGGCTGCCAAAACCAAGTGCCACAGGCTGGGACCTCACTGCTCTGGAGGTGGGAGTCCGAGGCTGAGGATCCTACAGGGTTGGTTCCTTCTTGGCTCACAGATGGCCGTTGTCTCCTGGTGTCCTCGGCCGTCCTCCCACTCTGCTGCCCACGTCCTAACCTCTCATGACGGGTGTCGACCTCAGTCTCACTGGGGCCACCTCAGACTCGAAGTGGCCTGCAGAGGACTGAATGTAATGTTAGGGCTGTGTCACTGTAACTGCTCCTTAACTAGGGGCAAGGAACTTGGCGCTGCCGCCGGGTAGAAACAAGGTGGGGGCTGGATTGGGCTGCGGGCCTTGGGTCTGCTGCCTGTGTCTCACGAGAACGCCAGTCACGCTGAGTCAAGGAGGACACATTGTGACAGGCTCATTTTCCCTAAAGTCCTCATGCAAGAGTAGTTTTTAAAAACTGATTTGAGAGAGAGCAAAACTTCACCATGAGAGAGAAACATTGATCCACTGCCTCCTGTGTGCGCCCCAACTGGGGGTTAGACTCACCATCTAGGCATGTGCCCTGATCCGGGATCCAACCTGCAGGCTGTCAGTGTGCAGAACGGTGCTCCAGCCCACGGAGCCACCCAGCCAGGGTACAGGTTCATTTTTTTCACTCAGCTGCCTCCTTAAACACTCCTTCGGCAAAGGCAGCATGTGCTCACTCTGCGGTCCTGGATTTAGGCCTTTAGCATGTGATTTAGGGTGGGGGGGCAGGGGACACAGTTCAGCCCGTGAACCAGGGAAAGGATCGCTAGCGTGGTGAGGCTGAGCAGAGCACTGGTCTGGAGTTACACCACCTGATGTGAATTCCCATTTCTTCCAAATTTTGCGAGCAAAAGACCTGGCTTCTCTGAGGTTTGGCTCCTGAGTGAGTTTCTTGGTGTAGTAAGTAACAGAACACACACTTTCAGTTCTGGAGGACAGAATGGTGAACTAGGACTCCTCCCTCTGGACAACCTGGTCTCGGGAAGTCAGCACCATGGGCAGCAAGGACACTGGGTGGGGTGCTGCTGAGGTCCCTCTTTCTGCCTGCCCAAGACCCTAACAGCCCTGCCCCCTCCAGGTTTTGAGGGGCTGGAAGTTCAGCCCTCGCTTACCTGCCAGCATCTCCGCCCATCCCCACTCATGCCACTCCAGCTGCACCAACATCCTTTCCGTTCCTGAACATCATAGTTCAGGTTCACGCCTCAAAGGCCTTTGCTCTTTGCTCTAAGTCTGTTCTCAAATATGCCATCTTCAGACTCTGAGGCTGCTGACATGTCCCCCTGTCTCTCTCTTTCCTTGCCTGTAAGTCACAGTCACTCTCTACCATCATTTTACAAGTTCATCTCTCTACCCGACATGCTCCAACGTGGGTTTCCCCACAGGAGAAACCTTCACAGAGGATCTCTTGGCTCTCAGGTGCTCGATGAATGTTTGTCGAATGGGATGAAGCCCCGAAGATAAAGCAAGGATGCCTGCAATGTCTCCCACTCTCGAGGAACTTTGAAATCCCACACTGAAGCCACAAAATGTTCCCTTTCCTTCAGGCCCGTATAAACACCACAAGCAGCGACAACGATAGTGATTAATTTATGGCAAGACTGCCACATGGTGGGCACATCTATTCTCTCTGGTTCCTCACAGTAGCTCTGTGAAGAGCACGGTACGATCCTGTAGAGGAGCAGACAGGCTCAGAGACGTGTCTGAGTCACACAGCAGAGTGATGGGGTCAGGAGTCGTGTTAAGCTTATGCCCCACCCTGTGCTGTTTCCCCAGGAAGCGAGTCTGTCGAGGTTCCCACTGTAGGCTGCAGTCCTGGGAGCAGCACTTGATCCTCAGGAAAGAAGTCCTCCATGGGCCTGGGAGTCCCTAGAACCTACTGCTAAGGTGTCCCAAGTCTCGCCAACTTAGGCTGTTGTCAACCACCCTTAACCTTCTCACTCATCCTGGATGGATGGGACCCCCGGCACCTTGGGATTTGTTGGGATGGAGTCTGTTAGAGCTTGAATTGTGCCCCTCCATTTATATGTTAGAAGTCTTAACCCCAGCAGTCACAATGAGACTCTATATGGTCCATTATATGGTCCAATCCATTGTATATAGGTCTTTACAGAGATAATGAAGTTAAAATGGGGTCTTTAGGGTGGGTCCTGATCCACTACAACCGGTGTTCTGATACACAAAAGGAATTTAGATACACACACACACAGAGGGAAGAAAATGTGAAGACACAGGGAGAACATCATAAACGAAGGAAGGTCTGGACCACCAGCTACTAGGAGGGCTGCTTGGGGCAGTCTCCCCCAGCCTCAGGAGAAACCAACCCTGTTAACTGCCTGACTTCAGCCTTCAGCCTTCAGCCTCCAGGACTGCGAGACCACACATTTCTGCTGCTCAAGCCCCTAGTCTGTGGTCCTTTGTTATGGCCGCCCCAGGGGACTGGTGGAGAGCCCCGGGATGGAGCCAGGTGCCTCCATCCTGCTTTCTGCAGCGTCTGCACCAGTTTACCTCCCCCCACCCCAACGGTGCACGAGGGCTCCCTTTCCCCACCTCCTGTGAGGGCAGTGTTCTCGCGGAGAGTGGCGGTGGTTGTACAGCTCTGTGAATACACACGGCCCATCGAGTCGCACACTTCGGCGGGGGAGTTACACGGTATGTGAATCAGATCCACAGAGAGGGCGAGGCGCCTTTGGGAACAGACGACTCAGTGATTGACAATAGGAACCTGGACTTTTCTCAGAGCGAGGCGACTCTGCCTCTTGTCAGCTGGGTGGCTCATATTTCTCACCTGTCTCTTACATAATTTTAGTCCCCAACTCAAAAGGTTGCTCTGTGATTTAAATAAAATGAAACATTCCTACGAGGACACGCGCACAGGCACGCAAGCACTCACGGCCCACAATCCTTTCTGGATGGCTTCTTGTTTCTCTTCCACCAGGGGGCGATCCTGCCGCGCTGTCTGGGAATCTGGCCCCAGGTGTGCAGACTGCAGGGGTGGGGTTTTCCTCGTGGAGAGTTCAGTGCGCCGCTGTCGCAGTGACTAACTCCTCGTTTGTTTTGTCCTTTAGGGTAAATAACATTCATTGGGGAATGGGGAGTGCTTTTTTCACTATTAAGTGATTATCGTGCTCTTAAAATAAAATTTAAGAACAAAACATAAAAGTAAAGGTACTATGCCCTGGCCAGGTGGCTCAGTTGGTTGGAGCCTGGTCTCCTACACCAAGAGGCTGCTGGTTCAATCCCCAGTTGGTCCTGGCACATAGGGGAGGCAACCAATGAATGTTTCTCTCTCACACCGATGTTTCTCTCTCCCTTCCTCTCTCTCTCTCAAATCAATAAACAAAAAGTAAAGGTAATATGTGTTCATTTGCAAATATAGATCCATGAAAACATTTGGAAAACAATATAAAAAAGGAAAACAAGCCAACCAAATTTCACTGCCCAGATGTGAACATTGCTGCTATTTTCTTCTCTTGTCCCAGTTTCTCACTTCATGTTCACTTTAAATGTCTGGTTTTGCTTTTTTGGAAACTTAAAGCCATAAAAAAAAAAAAAAAAAGATGGACGACATGACAAAGACGAAAGACCAACAAAGCAACAGCCTGGAAGGAAGTATTTGCGACATAAATGATAGGCAAGAAGTTGGTAGTCATTCATGTTTATTAAACACGCGCCCAACTGCTCTAGCTGCCGCACACACACACGCTGCTGTAATGTTAGCCCTCTGAGACAGAGGCCGTCACTCTCTGTCCTACAGACGGGAAAGAGAGATGCAGAGGAGGTAAGCAAATTGCCCCAGGGCACGGCCAGAAAAATCAGACCTTGGATCAAAGCTTCTTGGCCCCCCGGCTCATACTCTGAACACTTACCTCATTACGTGATTCTTGTAGAGTCTATGTTGACACCAGGACTGCGTAAGCAGTAGAAACATAAACACTATATAACAGTGGAAATACAAACAGCAAAAAAATAAAAATAAATAAAAATTTTAAAAAATCAACATGTTCAACTGTCCTAGTAATCAGGCAAATCTTAGTTTTCTGTCTTTTATTTTTTTTCTTTTGTCCCCTGTTTTTATTCCCTAACCTAGAATTTCTATTCTTTAATTTGGCAAATGTCAAAAACATCAGCTCCCTAGCTGGCGTAGCTCAGTGGATTGAGCGCAGGCTTCAAACCAAAGCATCGCAGGTTCAGTTCCCAGTCAGGGCACATGCCTGGGTTGCAGACCACAGCCCCCAGCAACCGCACATTGATGTTTCTCTCTCTTTCTCCCTCCCTTCCCTCTCTAAAAATAAATAAGTAAATAAAAATCTTTTAAAAAAATCAGCTACGCCCAGTTTTAACAGAGAATTGGATAAATGGTATGCATTGCCACACTGTTGGGCAAGGAAAGTATACATTATTGGAAGTTTTTTGGGAGGGAATTCAATGGTGGTTGGACACAGTATTTACAGTGCATCACCGATGCGGCCATTTCACAGCCCACAGTCACGTCCATTAACACAGGGCCTGGTGACGTGTGCTCTTTGCAGTCTGGCTCGCCGCAGAGCCACCGTTCATGAAACCAAAACACAGACAACAATCTCAGAGACTGACAGCAGGAGCACCATTAGAGACATCAGGATGTGGCATGCTAGGGGACACTCTGCAGCCACTAAAAGCGAGACAGACAGAGTTCCTGGTGTGGAAAAATCCCTGGGTGCACCACTCCAGGAGACACACATCCAGGGAACACCAAACACAGTGTGCTTGCATGCCAGCGAAACACAGATAGCTCACAGCCAACATCATTCTCAACAGGCGAAAACTAAAAGTATTTGCCTTAAGACTGGAAACCAGACAGTATGTCCACATTCCCCTCTCTTATTCAGCGTACCACTGAAAGTCCTGGCCACAGTGATCAAACAAGAGGAAGAAGTAAAGCCATCTAAATTGGAAAGGGGGAAGTAAAACTGCCATTATTCGCAGATAACATGCTACCAATTATAGAAAACCTGAAAGACTCCACCAAAGAAGCTACTAGAACAAATACATGAAGTTGACAAAGTAGCAGGAAACAAAATTTATATCCAGCAATCAGTGGCATTTCTATACAACAACAATGAACTATAAGAAAGAGAAACCAAGAAAACAATTCCATTTACTACCAAAAAAAACCCAGGTACCTAGGAATAAGTTTTTTATATCCTTATCCAAGGCTATGTTTATTAGTTTTGGAGAGAGGGGAAGGGAAGAAGAAAGGGAGAAACACCTCTCTGTTACCTCCTGTGTGTGCCCCGACTGGGGATGGAAGTTGCAGCCGAGGTGTGTGACCTGACCCACACTGGAACCCATGCCCTTTTGGTGTATGGGACAATGCTCCAACCAGCTGAGCCACCCAGCCAGGGCAACCTAGGAAGAAATTTAACCAAAGAGGTAAAAGACCTGTACTCAGAAAACTAGAGGACATTTAAGAAAGAAATTGAGGAAGATACCAATAAAGAAAAGCACAGACTGTGTTAATGGATTGTAAGAATTAAATCATTAAATGTCCATACTTCCCAAAGCAATCTACAGATTCAACACAATCCCTATTAAAGTACCAATGGCATATTTCATAGACCTAGGACAAATAGTCCAAAAATTTATGTGGAACTAAAGAAGACCCTGAATAGCCTCAGTGATCCTGAGAAAGAAGAATAAAGTTGGAGGGACCACAATACCTGGTATCAAACCACACAAGGTCACTGGAATCAAGACAGCCTGGCGCTGGCACAAGAACAGACACAAGGTCACTGGAATAGAAACTGAGAGCCCAGAAATAAACCCACACCTTCATAGTTAATTAATATTTGACAGAGGGGGCAAGAGATACAGTGGAGTAAAGACATTCTCTTCAAAACATGGTGTTGGGAGAACCTAACTGGTACATGCAAAAAAAGTGAAACTAGACCACAAAACTCACACCATAGACTAGAATAAACTCAAAATGGAAAAGGATTGAAATATAAGCTGTGAAACTATTAAAAAAAAAACCTTCAGGAAAACACAGGCAGTACAATTTTAGATACCCTTTGCAGCAATGTTTTTGCCAATACATCACCTCGGGCAAGGGAAACAAAGGGAAACAAATGGGACTACGTCAAACTACAAAGCCTCTGCACAGCAGAAGAAACCTAAGCAACGCAATGAGGGAGCACACTGCCTGGGAGAACATATTAGCCAATGAGACATCTGATAAGGAGTTAATATCCAAAATTGCAAAGAATTTACACAACGCCACACCAGGAAGACAAACAATCCAACTAAAAAATGAGCAAAGGACCTGAACAGACACTTCTCTAAAGAGGATATACAGGTGGGCAACAGACATATAAAAAGTTCTCAATGTCACTAATCATCAGAGAGAAGCAAATTAAAACCACACTGAGATATCACCTCACACATATCAGAATGGCTATTACCAATAAATCAACAAACAACAAGTGCCGGCGAGGATGCAGAGAAAAGGGACCCCTCATGCACTGTTGGTGGGAATGCAGACTGGTGCAGCCACTGTGGAAAGCAGTATGGAGATACCTCAAAAATTAAAAATGAATCTGCCTTTTGACTCAGCAACCCTCTTCTGGTAATATATCCCAAGACACCCAAAACACCAATACAAAAGAATACATGCACCCCTATATTCCACAGCGGTGTTATTTACATTTACGAAGATCTGGAAACAGCCCCAGTGTCCATCAGTAGAAAAGTGGATAAAAAAGCTGGGGTACACTTACACGTTGGAATAAATATGACTCAACATGAAAAAGAAGGAGCTCCTACCATTTGTGACAGTAAGGATGGACCTGGAGAACACTATGCTCTGTGAAACAATCCAGTCAGAGAAAGACAAGTGCCGCATGATTTCACCTATATGTGGAATGTAATTAACAAAACAAGCAGACAAACCAAATGGAAACAGAAGCCTGGACACATGGAACAGACTGACAACTGTCAGAGAGGAGGTGGAGGGAGACTGGATGAAAGAAGGTGAAGGGATCAGCCAAGGATCACACATGCAGAAATCATGGACACAGACCACTGTGGGGACGGCCAGAGGGACGGGAGGATGGGGCCTGGGAAGAGGGGGCACCAAGGGGGGAAATGGGGATGTCTGCAATAGCAGCAACAATTAAAGAAAAAAGAAGCCTGGAGTTTGGCATGATGGGTTGAGACTCCGAGGTCGTGGCCTCTCCAGCCATACTGTCTTCTCGACTTCTCCGTCAAAGACTCCATGAGGAAGAACTCTGGGGCTTGGGGACCACTCAGCCCTCCATCTGGGGCACAAAGGCTGCCAGGCCGTGTGTGGTGAGGGGGTGTGGCTGTGCTCCAGAAGAGCTTCATTTTCAGGTGTTGTCAAGTGTTCTTTGTTTGGTGTTTAAGAACCATTTCCATCCCTGCCTCAGTCATTCACTGTGTGTCATAGAACCCATTGCAATTTTATGTTGCAAATACTTTTTAAGAAGATTTTACTTATTTATTTTTAGAAAGAGGGGAAGGGAGGGAGAGAGGGAAACATCAATGTGTGTTGGTCTCTCATGCGCCCCCTACTGGGGACTTGGCCTGCAACCCAGGCATGTGCCCTGACTGGGAATTGAACCAGCGGCCTTTTGGTTTGCAGGCCAGTGCTCAATCCACTGAGCTACTCCAGCCAGGGCTGCAAATACTTTTATACCGACTTATTTTATGACTTCAGTTTTTTACTTGTAGTTCTTCTTTCAATCTTGAGTTTATTTTTTATATGAGGGTTTGAATTAATCATTTTCCCAAATGGTCACCCAGTTGTTCAAGCCACATTTATTGAATATTCTATACTTTCCCCACACATCTGAAATGCTATCTTTATACAAAATATTAAATATCATTAAAATGCATTATGCTACGTTTTATAGGTAAGAAGGACACATAGATAGATTAGAACTAAAATCTGTGTAAGCAGATAAGAGCTACATTTCTTCAATGTGATTTCTTCCATAATTCAAGCTGGCTTTCTCCTGTCTAGTGGCACAGTGCATGTAAGATTTTATTTTATTTTTGAGAGAGGGGAAGAGAAGGAGAAAGAGAGGGAGAGAAACATCAATGTGTGAGTGCCTCTCTCACGCCCCCTACCGGGGACCCAGCTGGAAACCCAGGCATGTGCCCTGCTGGGAATCATACCCTTCGGTTCACAGGCTGGCACTCAATCCACTGAGCCACACCAGTCGGGGTATTATTATTATTATTATTATTTCCTTCCTTCCTTCCTTCCTTCCTTCCTTCCTTCCTTCCTTCCTTCTTTCCTTCCTTCCTTCCTTCCTTCCTTCCTTCCTTCCTTGTTTTCTGTTTTAATCCTCACCCAAGGATATGTTTATTGATTTTAGAGAAAGAGGAAAGGAAAGAAGAGAGAAAGAATATCTGTGGGTTGCCTCCCATACATGCCTTGAGGTTGAACCCGAAACCTAGGCGTGTGCCTCCTGACTGGGAATTGAACCTGCAACATTTCGGTGTATGAGACAATGCTCCAATCAACCGAGCTGCCCTGACAGGGCCATTCCCTTAATCATTGTGCCTTTAGGGCATAAGGTTCTGGTTAGCGTCCAATTGCCTTGAAGATAAAGCCTCAGGCCCTGCTGTGGCAGCTCAGTTCGTTGGAACATCACCCAGGTACACCAAGTTTGTGGGTCTGATCCCCCATCAGGGCACATAGAAGAAGCAACTAACAAATGCATAAACAAGTGGAACAACAAATCAATGTATTTCTCTCTTAAAAAATCTATTAAAAAAAAGAAAAAAGCTCAGGTCTGTTGATCAAGGGAACAGAGTTTTGGTCAAACTGAAGATAATATCTTGACTTCAGCTATGTTTCAGCCTCAGGCCCTAGAAAGCAGAACGGACTCTGCTGACCCACCAGCCTGCATGAAACCAGACGCGGTGACACCACAGCTGACGTCAGGACCTGCCCCCGGCCATCAGCTGCCCTGCCCTGCCCAGCCTGGCAGTGGATCCCAGGCCCCAGCTCCCTCAGTTGCCGGGACTGATGACTCTCCCCCGTATGCCTGGTCCCCTGCAGGTCATCGGGAAGCCCGGTCTCGGGGTACACACTTACCTGTGACTCTGGCTTGGTGCCATTTTCTTTAGTAAACCTTCACTTTTGTTTGAACTCCTGTTTAGATTTCATCAGGCTTTGATGAACACAGGCAGATGAACCCCTTTAGGTTTTCTAACATCTGTTCTTTTTTCTTAATGTTTTTTCTTATTTTGGTAATAGTACACACACTCTTTAGATTATTGTTCTTTTATGGTCATTTCATCCTTGTTTTCCCAAATTTTATTGTGATGTTCTGGCCTCTTTATCCTTCCAGATATGTTCAAGGTCAATCTTCTAGGGCTTTCCCCAAGTAGTTTCTTCCCCCCGAGGTGCTGGAATTTTTATATGAAGGTATTTTAAACCTGTAAATCAATTCAGAGAATATCAGCAAACCTATAATATAAAGTCACTACCTAGTAATGCTTTTAGTTTTCCATTTAATTGAAGAGCTTGCCTTGTCATTTGTGCCTCTCACAATATCATGTCCTACCCAGTTCTTATTAATTTCATCTTAATTTTGTTCCTATTGTGAGTGAGTCTATTAAATGAATCAATTATCTCTGGTGTTTAGAAGAGCTATTGAATGTTCTATTTTTACTTTGTAACTGACAACACTTCCTAGTTCTAATAACTTTTGGTTGATTTTCTAAGCAAACAGTGATGTCAAAGGTGAGTCACCTCAGTCCCCCAGCAATCGCCTGTCATTTCTGATTCCTGCCCTGTTGCATCCTCCAGCACCTGCACAGACAAAGCCAAACACTCCATGTGATGTTGTTACAGAGCAACAAGGGGGGCCTCAAAGGCAATATACTATTCCCCGAAAGGACCCCCCCCCAGGTTCATTATGTCTGCCACCAAAGGAAAGATATCTCTCAATACCCAAGACTCAGTGAAAAGGAAAGGAATTTATTATTCATTCGAAATAACATAAACTAAAGTTCCCTGCAAATGCACACAGTCCTCCCAGCACCCTCCATGTGGCAAAAGGAGCACTTCCAAAGCCTTGTGGTCCTGACTCTCACCCAAGCCTCATGGTCCCAACCAAGACACCAAAGCTGAGTAGTCCTAAACAGACACGTGGTCCCAAAAAGAGAGACGGTCCCAAAAGAGAGACATCGGTCCCACAAAGAGAGACGTCCAATCCCAAAAAGAGACGTTCAGTCCCAAAAGAGACATCCGGTCCCAAAAAGAGACTCCCAGTGGCTGCCTCGCTGGGTTTAAATCCCAGCGCCAGTCTCCTTCTGCAGCCCCATTTCCGGCTCCTCCCACAGTTGGCTACAGCTGCCAGCATTCTGGGCCGGTGTGCCCTGTGGTGTGGAGCCAATTATCTCCAAGCTCTTCTGGACCCTATTACAAACCCCTATTTGGGGCTCCCCTCTCGGCTGCACCCTGCATACTATAAAATATCGATTGTTATTGTTTTCTTTGAATTGTGCAAATTCACCTTGAGCGTGCTGTTGGGTTTGATTTAGGAGCTTTTACTCAAGAAAAAGTGTTAAAATGACTGACCGTTTCTAAGGTGTGGGGACAGGCAAGGCAGGTGAGCTGGGCTGTTCAAGTTCCCTTTGGAGGCAGTCTGCATTATCCAGGGACCTTCTCACCTCCTGGGGATTCTGAGAGAAGCCCCCCTCTCTGTGACTAACCTGGAATTGCCTCACGGACTGAACTTAGACCAGAATCTCCCCAGCTGAATCCCCTAAATTCTCTCCAGGAGTCGAGTAAAGAGGGTCTGTTCTGTGGGCCAGCACCACATGAAACCGGAGCTCCGCGGAAACGGCGAACAGAGTCTCCGGTCCACTCAGCAAACGTCTGCACCCAGCTGCCATGCTGGAATCTGTGACTGCCGCGATGAGAGATTTTCAACGACATTGTTCCTGCCCTTTCATTCCTGTGGGAAAGTGAAATTGTCGTGTCAGATGATACGTGTGTCTGTTTTCCGAAGCGGCCACACCATCCCCCATCCCCGGCAGCCACGGACGAGGGATCGCCCCACGCACTTGCCAACTTCTGTTGTCACCCCATTTCATCTTCCTCCCCTGCTCTAGTGGCGCAGTGGTGTCTCACCGCAGTTTAATTTGAACTTCTCTGACAATTGTGCTGAACACATTTTCATAGGCTTATCTGCTGTTTAGATAACTTCTTTGGTAAAGTGCTCATTTAAACCTTCCACTCACGGGGGGAGGGTGGGAAATGAGTTGCTTGTCATTATTGATTCGTAAGGGGTTTTGATAGATTCTGGATGCAAGCCTTTTATCAGATACGTGTTTTGAGAATATTGTATCCCAATCTGTGGCTCATGTTTTCACTTTCCTGACAGTATCACTGAAAGACAAACGTTTTACATTTTGATTGAGTTCGGTTCGTCATTCCGTGTGATCCATTTCCTTTCGTGTGTCCTGCCTGAGAAACACTGGCCTGAACCTGCAGTGTGAAGAGTTCACCTTAGGTTCTCACGCGCAGTGTTCACAGTTTTTACTTCTGGGTTTAGGTCTGCGTTCCACTTTGCGTTATTTTCTGTGTCAGCTGTAAAGTAAGGGTTCAAGTTTAGTTTTTGCATATAGATACACAATTGTCTTTATGCTATTTGTCTAAAAAAGAACCCTCTCCTTTTGTCACCGACTTACTTTGACGCCTTCATCAAGAGGAAGATGTCAAAGTAAGTCAATGAGGAAACCTCCTTTGGACTCTCTCATCGATTCCACTGATATATGTCTATCTTTATGTCAATGTAGTGTTATTGTGCTTACTCAAACTTTAGAACACCTCTTGAGATCAGGAAGTTTAATTCCTTCAACCCCTTTCTTACTCAAATTGCATAGGCTGCTTGAGGTCTTTTGCGTTTCTGTGTAAGTTGAAAATCAGCTCATCGGGCTGTACAAGAAAACTGGCTGGAATTTTTGTAGGGACTGCGTTTAGCCTAGAAATCATTTTAGGGAGAATCGACATTTGAGTGGCATCGAGTCCCCTCCTCATTCACGAGCGCAGTGCTTCTCTGTGTTCTCCGGCTTCTCCGGCTTCTCCCCACGGCATTTCTTATTTTCCCTGCAGAGGCATTGCACACATTTTGTTAAATTTATCTCTAAGTAGTTTATGTCTTGCTGTCATTGGAAGTAGTATTGGTTTTTTAAATGTCTAATTTTCTGCCGTCTGCATGTAGAGATAGAATTCAAGTTCACACATCCCCTTGCATCCTACAGCTTTGCCAAACTCACCGGAGGTCCAGGTGCCTTCTCGGGCTTCTGCACTTGACCTTAGCTGAAAGGCCAACAAGTGGCCGTATGATTTTCTAAGTAGATAATGATATTTCACTTATTTTTCTTTTTGTTTATGTAGATTATCATGTTTAAATTCTTTTCCAAATTGTGAGTTTTTATTACTTTCCTTGCTTTACTACACTTTCTGGGACCTCCGATATAAGGTTGAACAGAGGCAGTTAAAAAGGATATCCTTGCCTCGTCCTCAGTCTCAGGCAAAACATGTGTTCTTTCACCACTAAGTAGGACGTTAGCTGTAAGTTTTTCATAGATACTTTTTCTTTGGTAGAGGAAATTCCCTTTTATTCTTAGTTTGCTAAGAAGTTTTTCTCTCTCATGAGTAAGTATTGATTTTTGTCAAATAACTTTTCTACATCTATTGAAATGATGATGCTGATCTGATTTTGAAATGTCGAGCCCACCTTGCGTCTGTGGGAGACACCCCACCTAATTGTGATGTGTTTTCCTTCCAGTGCTGCTGGACTCCACGTGCTACTCTTCTGTCGGGGATTGTTTGTGTCCGTATTCATGAGAGATCCCGGGCTGTGTTTTTTCTGGTAAAGTCTGTATCTGACTGTGGTGTTAGGATAACACTGACCTCATGGAGCTAATCGGAAAGGGTGCCTACTCTTCTATCTTTGGAAAGTGTTTGTGTTGTTTCATTCACCAGGGAAGCTGTCTGGTCATGGAGTTTTTTCATGGGAAGGTTTTCAATCACAAATGCCATTTAAAAATAGACATAGGACTATTTAGGTTATCGATTTCTCCTTAAGTAAGCTTTAGTAGTTTTGCATTTCAGTGTGTCTGTGCCCTCTAAGTTGTGAGGTTGATCGATGTGAAGTTGTTTCTAAAACTTCCTTGTTGTCCTGTTACAGTCTGGTGGGCCCGCACTCATCTCCCACCTTTTATTCCAGTGCAGCAAATGTTGCTCAAGCCATTGCCTCTGTCACACTCCCATTGGCCCAAACAAGTCATATGGCTCTGTCCTGAGTCACTGTGGGAGGGGCCTCCCGGAGTGGGTGGAGATGGGCAGATGCGATAAATTGGGAACCGTTACTTCAATAATGCACGATTCGCATTCCCTCTTAGTGGTAAGTCCCTGCCCTTAAGGAACAGAGTGGTTCGCACTCATTGCTTCATGACTTCGTGTGGCCAGTTTTATTTGTGTAGGTGTAACCAGATCACTGAACACACATGAAGACTGCGTTGTTGTTCAGGTTACCTGTTTGTACTTCCCCCACACCTGTCCCTCCCAGTGCGCTCACCACAGCTGCAATTGAGTGGTGGTGTCTTTAGCTGTTTAGTATCCAAGTTCCCACCAGAACAGAGGCTCTGGGAGGACAGAAACTGTCTCTCTTTGTCCAGGTTGTATCTCTAGCTCCTAGCATGTAGCAATTAATTAATGTATTCTCTACTAATTAATGTATTCTACATGAAAGCCTGCAATGCTACACCTTGACAATTTTCTTTATGTCTAGGATACATAGTTTAATACAAAAGTTGGAAAATGTGGAGAGTGGCAGTGAAACAGGTTCCACAAGCATGAACTGAGCACATACTATGGGAATATTCCACTGAAGGAACACTGTATCCAGCAGAGCCAGAAGGGGCTGCTTCTTACAGTAGTGAGCTCCCTATTCATGGGAGGAATCAAGGATGGGTTGGGCAAGAGGAGACAGAGATGCTGAAGAGGGGCTTGTGTGAGCTCTGGGTGAAGGTATGGACTAGCTGGTGCTCATGGTCCTTTCATCTCTGACACTGCCACTCCCCAGTGGTGACATAGGAGGAGGGACAGGAGCTCAAGAGGACGGCCCCAGGAGGGGGAGCGGTGGGGTTGGGGGGACAACAGCTTTGGAGAGAGGCAGAGGCAGTAGCTGCAGGAGGGGCAGAGGGGCTTCAGAGGGGAGATGCTGGGTGGCATGTGGGCCCCTCATCTCACTCACTCCACAGCCCGACTCTCTGCCTCCCCAGATGCACACTCCTGAGGCTGCTTTCTCGGAGGGCGCTGCTGAGCACACTGTCCCTGTAGCTCCCCTGAGTGCATGCCGAGTGTCTGCCCTCCAGGCCAGTCCTGAATCCAGAGACCACCACGCCTTCCAGCAGCCCTCGCCTTCTCTGTTGCTCCTCCCCAGGCTCTGTCCTCGGCCTGTGTCTCAGGATCCAGGGGCCTCTGTGTCTCTGACACCCACAAGCCACCTCTTGCCCTGATGATGACACTCGGGTCCAGACCAGCCTGACCAGGAGTCATAGTCTCAGAGCCATGGAGTCTCGCAGGACTGGGACATCCCAAGATGCCAGAGTTCATGGTGATTTGGATTTTCCCTTATACTTCTTCCCTGTGCCCTCGGGATTTGCAAGGGCCAGCAGGCCCAGCAATGAGCTCAGGGGATGATCCAGGAGTCTCCTGGGTCAGGGCTGCAAGGGGCCTCTCAATATCACAGAGCAGCCAGAGCTGTGTCCTGCACCCTCCTTCCCTACAGCCACCTTGTAGGGTCTCCCTGCTTGTGACGTCCCTGCCTCACTTCCACCCACCCAAAGAACCCTGCCTCCCAGGGGAGGGGAGGGCACAAGGGCTGATGAACAGAGCATTTCTTCCCCTCAAGGACATGCAAAGGAGAGCAGCACACTGAGATAATCTCTCTATGCTGGCCCACGTTGAGACAGAGGATGTGCAGGAGTGGTGTGTGTGTGTGTGTGTGTGTGCGCGCAATAGACTATTTTTAGAGCAGTTTTAGGTTCACACCAGAAAGTAGCATAAAACTGCTGCCCTTACACAGGCATGACCCCCACCCCCCGCCTTCGTCAACACCCTGCACCAGATGGTGCCTTTGTTAACAATGATGACCCCACACTGACAAGCTAGGATCACCCAGCCCCATCCATGACCTTGTGGCTCATCCTGGAGCTGTCCACTGTGTGGGTTTGGATAAATGCACCATGACAAACGTTCATCACTTTGGTATCCTACAGAGTCCTTTCAAGGAGCTGAAAGCCCTACCTGTTCACCCCTCTGCCCCACCCCTGTCCCCGGCAGCCGCCAACCCTTTTTCAGTCTCCACAGTCTCGCCTGGGCCACAGCGTCACAGAGCTGGAATCACACAACTCGTGGCCTGGCCTTGTCGGGCTGGCTTCTTCCACTTAGTAAGATACATTCAAGCTTCCTCCATGTCTTTGCATAGCCTACTAGCTCATTTGTTTTCAGTGTTGAACAATGTCCCATTATTCGATGTTGCCCAGTTCGTGTACCCACCCACCTGCGGGAGGACAGCGTGGGGCTTCCAAGGCCCACTGCGTCCGTGTGTGAGAGCGAAGGGGCCGAGCTGCCCTCTGGGGCACGCGCATCTGCGGACACGCACGGGCCTCTCTCGTTGGGTGGGCTCGAGATTGTGACCTCCTGTCCTCCTCCCAGTCCCTCCGGGACCCGAAACACATCCTGTCCAAGGCTAGACGCATCCTCCTCCCTCCCTCTCCAATCCAGCCCCTCGTCTCCTGCGCGCATCTCAGCACAGGACACTGCCGTCCACCCAGCTGCACAAGGTGGAGACCTGGGGACCTTCCCAAATGCCTCCCTCTGGTCCTTGCCTCCTGCCCCACCACTCAGCAAGACCTGCCAGTCCTCTTTCCAGCTCTTTCTACCCCCAAAGCCATGCCCCAGGCCATAGCCCACCTGGCACCGGTCAGGTGGTCTTGGAGACACCGGGTCCCTCGAGGCAGCCCTGAAGCTCACAGGCACACACGGCTCTTTACACAGCAGCTTCATACAGTTGATTGCATCCCCTGCATGTGCGCGTGCTTTTCAGCAGGAGAGGGACTCGCACACCTGGGCACTACTGGCAACGGCTGCAGACGTATTTGGTTGTCACAGTGGAGGCGAGGGTGCTGCTGGCATCTAGTGGGTTTAGGTCAGGGATGCTGCTCAGCCCCTGCAATGCACAGGCTGGCCCATGGCGAGGAACTGCCTGGCCCCTGACATCCAGAATGCTGAGTGAGAGCCCTGCTCAGGAGCCACACACTCCAAGTCTTCCCCTGACCGCTGCCGGCTGCTGCCCCTGGGGAACCAAGTGCCTGTCCAGATGAGAGAGCAGAGAAAATATTGTGTTTAGAAACTTTATAATATCTTAGCACAGACATTTTATGACTGGTGGGCTCATGTTTTGCACGTTTTTTAAAATCTTTTTTAACATCAGTAGACTTTATAGAATAGTTTTAAATTTATAGGAAAATGGAGCAGATAGGCCCTGACTCATTTGGTTGGGCGTTGTCCTGCAAAGCAAATGTTCACTGGTTTGACTCCTGCTCAGGGCACGTGCCTGAAATGCGGGCTTGGTCCCTGGCGGGGGCCCATGCAAGAGGTAAGCCATCGGTATTTCTCTCTCAGAAAAGAGGGGGAGAGAAACATCAACTGGCTGCCTCTCATGGGCCCCCAACTGGGGGCCTGGCCTGCAACCCAGGCATGTGCCCTAACTAGTAATCGAACTGGCAACCCTTTGGGTCACAGGCCAGCTCTCAATCCACTGAGCCACACCAGCCAGGGCAATAAGTAAAATCTTTTTAAAAAATTGATAGTACAGACAGTTTCCATGTACTCTCTCCCCCAACATACCCCCCACACACACACATACACAGTCTCCCCCATTTGTAACATCTTTGCTAGTATGGGACATTTGTTACAATTTATCAACCAATGCCGACACATTAGTATTGACTAAAGCCCATGCTTTATTCAAATTTCTCCAGTTTTCTCTGAACATCTTTTTTCTGGTCCAGGATCCCACACTCATTTAGTTGTCACATTCCCTTAGGCCCCTCTTGGCTGGGGAGTCTCTTTCACTGCCGTCTTTGAGGGCCCGAGGCACAGCTGTCAGGCACCCTGGGGGACTTTCTCTGGTTGTCCCCCACCACTGCCCTCAGGGTTATGGGTTTGGGGGAAGGATGTTCCCAGAGGCAACGTGCTGTGTTCATGACATCATAACAACGGTGTATACTGTCAACCTCATAATGGCTGTGGGAGCTGACCTTGGCCCACAAGCCAGGGGACACAGCGTGTGTTTCAGGTTTGTCCACAGAAAAAGGACTCTTTCTCCGTCTTTCCAAACTGCCCTTTGGAAGGAAATCACTACCTGAAGCCCCACCCTTTTTCGAAGGCGGAGTATTTACGCAACATATTTGGAATTCTGCAGGTCAGGTTTGTCCTTCATTTGTTAATGAATTCAACCAGTTTTTCTATCCGCCTGGACGCGGGAGTATGTATTTTCGTTCGTGGGGTGACACGTCGGTGCTGTATGCGTTCTGTGGCTACCCCCTCCCCCCGCCCCGCCCCACCCCGCCCCGCTCCCCGGGTCTTAGTCGTGGCCGTGGGGAGCGAT